>VWZT01000748.1:125054-137274 GCA_013397055.1 Pachycephala philippinensis
CGGCTGGCAGCGGCCGGAGCCGCCGTCGGCAGAGCCAGGCTCACGCCCTGTCCTTTTCCCCAGGTCCGCGCCCCGCGGGAGAGGGCGCAGCCATGGTGCCGCATCCCGGCCAGGAGCCCGCCCGTGGCTAGAGCCGGCCCCGGCCGGAGAGCTGCGGCGGGGCACCGCTCAGCCTGAGGGCACCCCTCAGCCTGAGGGCACCCCTCAGCCTGAGGGCACCCCTCAGCCTGAGCGCCTCACCGCGCGCCCCCGGCATGGAGCCGGGCGGCCTGGAGTGGCTGCTGGTGCCCATGCAGCAGCTGGTGTCGTGGGGCGCCGCGGGGGCCATGGTGTTCGGCGGCGTCGTGCCCTACATCCCCCAGTACCGGGACATTCGGCGGACCCAGAACGCGGAGGGCTTCTCCACCTACGTCTGCCTGGTGTTGCTGGTCGCAAACATTCTGCGGATACTTTTCTGGTAAGTTGGCCGTGTTTCTGCTCAGTTCTAAAGGTGCTTGCTTGCTGTAAAGATTTGATTGGAGTATTTGAGGAAATAATGTTTTACGTACATTTTCCCTTCTCTTGAAGATCTAAATGCTGTCTCTCCATCAGTGCGTGAGTCTATTTTAAGTAGAATGAACTGGGCTGGGGAGCATGGTCTATTCCCCTTGCCAGATCTGATTATCAGTGCTCTGATTTCCAAGATGTAACTTTTTAACTTGTTGGTTAAGAGGTTTATGCTAAGTCAGGTCTTTCTTCTTGCTGACTGTATTTTACATTTCTCATGCCCCTCTAGCTCCATATTCAGAGTGAAAGCCTCGGTCCCACTCAACTATTCTGGTGTCTGCTTGGCATTAACGTCAATGGAACACTTGCCATATATTCTTGCATTTTCCCGGGATGCCAGCTGGTTTCAGAGGGGGTTCACTTGTAGATCTTCATGCACAACTACAGATGAAAATACTCATTCTTGGATAAGCAGGCAAAAGATGTGCTGCCTTTCAAAAGCAAATTTCTTTTGCTTTCAACACCACTTTCAATACTTAAGAGCAAGTTTGTTTCCATATTTAGGTCTTGTGCTGCTGAACAAAAAAATTGTTATTAGGGCATGATTTCTGTGAATCAATGTTAGTAACAGCTTGCACGTTACTTCTAATTATATAGATGCTACACCACTGAGAAGGTACTCGGGAAACCAAAGATGAAATGGTCTGGGCAATTACTGCAACTAAGGACAGTTATTCTATGATTCTGTTTTGACTACAAAATAATGCTTTGTAATCCATAAAGAACTGATATGTAACAGGCTGCATCTTACTGTTGGTTTCCAGTTTCTTTTTAAAGAAACCTCCTCTGACTCTGTATAATGGCTTCCTGGATTCTGCTACAGGGAAATACTGTAAGTGCTGTGCTGGAGTGGCAAAACAGGAGACCCTTTCAGGCATCACAAACTGGCAATCAAACAGAGGAGTCATCACTAGATCAGAGCTACTTGTTGCACTTGAACTGTGCTTTCCTGGGGAGAAGTATATAGGGAAAGCAGAGAGCAGAAGGGAAGTAGAGGAACTGGCAGGAGGAGGAGACGTGAAAAGCCTGAGCTGACAGTTTAGAAAGAGAAATAGTCATATTTTTGGGTTTACTGGAGGGAGTCAAAATATACAAATGTCTTACATCCGAATGGAGATGATGGCAGTTTCTAGGTAACTCAGGTGAGTGCATCTGTTAAGTGAGACTCAGACTATGGAAGAACTGAAAGATCTTTAATTTGAGTTGATTTTAAGTACATCTAGTTAAGAGATGTGTGGAAGTATAAATCCTGCAAGTAATGAAAAGTTATAATTTATGTCAATGTTGAAAGATTTGTCAATACCTCAAAAGAAAGAGAATGCAGTTCTATTGATAGGAGTATGTAGTTTTTTTACTGTGAGTATTTAAGCCACGTAACAGTATCACTCCCTGACACTTATAAGCAATGTGTAGGCTCTGGTCACCTTGGAGCTTGGCATGGAATAGCTTGCCAGAGCATGTGCACACGTGTGTCTGGCTGCAGGGGCAGTGCAAGGCTTGCTGCTGGCCAGTGGTACAGCCACTCTGGGGAAATCCTGCAGGCAGGAGCTTGCAGAGGCCTTTCTGTCTGTACTTGCAAGGAATTGTCTCCTTCTAGTTCTGCTGAACTAAAAGACAAAAGCGTACTTGCGTAATGATAATTCAGTATTCCCCAGGAGAGAACATTTTGCTTGCCTGCCTAAAAGATTAGGCATTCCTGGTAGTTAGTTACAAGCACCAGTAAGTCACGAAAACAGCATTGAGGATGGATGTTATCCTTGGGCCATCTGGATGATTAAAGGACGACTGTAGAGCAAGAGCCTATGATTCTGTGAACATAGTTAAAATGCATCCACAGAGCATCTTGGAGATTCAATTTTTGCATTATTTGGTTAATGTCGCCCATGACCAATGCATTATCTGGGACACAATGCTCTCGATAATGACATAAACAGCAGAATTATTTTAATTGTGTATTTAATATTCTTTGGAGGGAATTAGAAGGTTTTTATTTATTTTGTTTTAAATTTATTAAATAATTTAATCCATTCTGGTGCCAGGACAGAACTGTTCCTACAGGTAATTTTGTTCTGTATGTAATTTTTTTCCCCAAATACCAGTTGACATCTCCTTCCCTTTAGCAAACCCAGTATTACTCTAAGTCTCTCTCCTGAAAACTTTACTGCCATATAGCTGCTGGTTTCATTTGGTTTCTCTTCATTACCCCTGGTTATTAGGCACATGATTTGAGCCAGAGTAATTTTTCCTGACTTCCCCTCCACCCTGATCAAAAAAGAAGTACTTAAATTGTTAGGCCTTGAAAACTTTCAAGTTTTAATAGTATTGTTTTTCAGGAATTAATTATTTCCTAGGATGTTTCTATTGTTTTTTGCTTGTTTGTTTTGTTTTTAACTTCAAAGACATTTCTGTAATTTGTTTCTGTTGTTACTTCCAGGTTTTCCCTGAAATTTCATGTATTGAATTTGAGGCTCACAAGGACAGAGTGTTCTAGCCTTTTGTGTGATGTTGCCTCTGTATTTTTGCTCTTGAGTAGTGCTGGTCTTTCTGTGTTTGTGTTACTCGTAACAGACCCAGTCCTCCCACCTTTCCCCTGTGGCTTTACTATACTTTGTTTGCCTCAGCTATGGGGGCAATTCCTTCACATTCTCGTTGTGGAATGACAGGTTCAACAGGTTCTTATAACTGTACTTGTTTATTTCAGGGGTTATCCTGAAAATTTTGTTTTAATGTCTGGTTTTGCAGTGGGTTAAGTTTGACCTTTCATCTCCCCTCCAAACAGAGTATTTGCTTCCTAATCTTCTTGGCATGTTTTATGTGTCAATAGAGTTTCAGGTGGTGGATTGCCCTGTGACAGTAGCCAATGAACAAAGTACTATTGAGATCAAGGGTAACAGTCCTGTTTCGAGTTACCTGTTTTCACAGATTCTGTTTCTCTAGTTAGACTGTCTCCAATGGTAAGCCATCTTTTAAAGTCAAGAGGGCTCAGTGCAATGCCTCTCCTCCTCATCTTTCTTACATCCAATTACTTAATTTCAGGGTGTGCCAAAGAACTTCTAGTTTGCTAGCGATGACAATAACACAGTATCCATTTTACATGCTTGTCTTTCACGCAATATCTCAAAATGTCATCTTTAAAGAGTTGTTTCTGCTTCCAGTTGTGTGTGTTTGGCCTTGCTGTGTTCCAGCAATGTGCCAGAACTTTGTGTAAAAACTTTGGGAAAGGATTGGTCTGGAAAAATGAAGACTGGGTATGGATAGCAATGGACATGATTCTGCTTCAGTTTGTTTTGTTTATGCACGCATGGCTTTTGTTTAGGAAAAAGAAACTAGAAGTTTGGCCATTTTTAAGTCTTTTGCCCTTTTAAAGAGAATTCTTTAAAAAAAATTGAAAAGTAGGCAGTTTGTGCTTATATCACACACAAGGGAGTCTCTGTTTACCAGTGTGAAAAGTAGATTTTGTGCTGTACTAGATTTGATACCAAGTTAACTTTATTTTTAGTAGTAATCTATTATTACAATTTTATCTAACATCTCAAAGCAATATTTATTTTGGGATGCCAGTATAGCTGCTACATATGATTTATGATTGTATCAGCTGCCCATTTGTTTGTACTGCCACTGTCAGTACTGCTTCTGCTGTCTGTCTTCTCCAGCCCCACAGGTCATTGTTTCTGTGGACTGGTCAGCCCAGGGAAAGTCTGCACTGTGGATAGACATTGAGAGGCACTGCAGAACTCCAGGCCTTTGTAATTCTGGTGCATATGAAAGTGTATGACCTGCTCCAAAAAAATCTGATAGCAATTTTCTTCCCTCTACATTTTTAATTAAACACTTCATTACCACTTTTTGATAGCTTGTGCCTTATGTCTTATTATACATTCTTGAGTTAGCTCTGTTTTCTTGCTCAAGGGATACCCTGAGCTTTGAGGTGATTAATTATCTGTTTAAGTTGTCCTAGGCTGTTTTGAAGTTGTGGGATGGCTTCAGAGTGCCCCATGGCACTAGAAATCAGTTGTGACCAAGGTGCACACATCTTCTGGGTTCGTGTGGCCTGCAGGCTGCCAGCTGAGTAGCTTTGCATTGTCATGATCGAGAGCAGGAACAAGAAGGCGGGTGAGAGTTGTGTAATCAGTTGGGGGTGGAGGATGCAGAAAAACTTACTTGTGAGTTCTCCCTCTCTTCCCCCTCTCTCTCTTCGCCCTTTCTTTTTAAAAACAGAGCTTATGATGAGATAAATTACAGTTTCTTCTAATACTAAAATCAGAATAAATAGCTAGAGGAAAAGGAACTATAGATTTCTTAGAAATCAGCCGTAGACATTTTTATATGTATCTTTACTAAGTGCAGCCAAAAGTACTTATGTTACCTGCTATCCCCAGAAGGTTTTTGGCTTTTTTTCAGTTTTACATTTTGTAAAATGGATGTCATCCTCTAATATGGTCTGTATATTTTCCAAGAAGACAATGTTCTTTCCAGAGGTTTTGGGCTGCAATTCCATGGGACACTGTCCTAAAACTCATACAGCAGTGCCACAGAAATCCAAAACCAGAAAATAAAACCATCCAGTTTTGTAGTTGCTCTCACAAAATAGTTGCCTTAAGACAAACCATGGGAACAAGTTCTGACAGCCAGGGACAGGATGGAGACTATGGAGTGTGTTATTTTTGAGCAAAGGTAACCCTCTACCCATTCCATATCAGTTGACCTGAAACAAAAAGTCTTCTTAAAACAGCAATACCAATAGAACTGGGAGCTCTCTGTGCTGAAGTCAATGGAGTAAGCTCCCTGTTTAAGAATAGAGGTTTACAGACTCGAGTATGGAGCTGGAGGTAGTTTATAGAGAAATGATGAACTTGCTCTTGTCAGGGGTAGATTCCTATGTATTTATTATGCTGTAACAGCTACAGTGCCACTTGTGGACCAGATCCCTGCTGTCTGGTGTTGCTCTGGCTTCAGAAAGCGGAGCAGTGATGTCTGTTTGAAGGACTTTCTTTGAGAACAAGAAACTTGTGCTTTTAAGGCTTCTGTTACTAAAATGGATCTTGCCAGCTTTTACCATGTGTGGAATGTGGGATGATGCTGTAATCAAGCTGACAGAATGACTACAACTTTGAAAGATTGCCTTACGTATGGCCTGCTGGTGGAATCTTGATCAGATATTGAGAGCAAAAGTGTTATGCAATTCCTCCTCCTTTGTGTGAGTGCCAGAGAGCAGGGATAAGATGTGCTCCTATTTTGTGCAGAAAGTAAAGTAGAATTTTGTATGCGCAAATGAGGAGCTTGGTTTGGGATGTCCATAAAGTCTTGGAAGTTTACATGTCAAGAGGAACGTCATATCAAAAGATCCTGTTGCAAAAGTAGTTTGTTTCTGCTTGAATCCTACAGGTTAAATTCTATAATTGCACAGGATGACTTTCAGGACAGCTGCCATGCTGCTGCCATGGGCTATCTGTTGTGATCATGGTGGTGTGTGGTGTATCCTGTGTGCTTTCCATGTTGCCTCGGAGCTGTAACTTCCCAAAGAGCTGAAAAAATTTATAGCAGCCAGTGGACAAAAGCTGGAATGGCATCCAGGAGTGTAGGAGGAAAGAGAGTGGTCTGGGTGATGGTGATCTGGCTGCACCAACAGCAGTCAGTTTCTTTTCAAAGATGGCTTAGGAAAAGCGATAAGCAAACCTTATACGTTTGGTCTAGCTTAGGTTTCTTTTTCACAATTGGCATTTGCTGTTTAAAGTAGGCCTAGGACTGGAATAGCAGGATTATTGCAACAGAATTGAATTGTACCAATGGAATTACACAGTCTTCTCAATGACTATTTAGTCTCTGCTCTGGCTTGAACGTGCACTTCTCTTGTCTTCATCACCCTGGACATGCATTAATCATTTGAAGGCTGTGGAAACACTAATAAAATGCAAGCCACTCCCTCCCTTTATTTGCGTATTTGACTAGTACAGGAAATAAAGACTTCTTTTGTTTTTACAAATGAAGTAAACAGTGGAAAAGCTCTTTGTCTCTTTGTAGTCTGACATACAAAGTCTGAGTTCCTTGAATACTGCAAGTGTCACTGTTCACTTTATTGCACAACATTGTAGTTATGGGATGAAAATGCAGAATAACAGTGGTGACCCCTCAGCCCCAGGACTTCAAAGCTGTTCTTTTCCACAAGCCTTTTCTAGTATCCTAAGGCTCTTTATGAGATCTTTCTCTCATAAGGTGCTTTAATTACCTTAATGTTCCTCCTCTCCTGGCTCCTGCGTAAGCGGAGACAGGAATAATGTCTGCGAGGCAGAAAGGAAACAGAACACGGAATGGCATGCTCTCCCTGCAGGGCTTACATCCCACAGTGCTCCTGGCTCAAGGTGGCCCGAGGAGTCTTAAACTGGATTAGTGTTGCTTTGCCAGGCCCTGATATCAATGCAAAGTAGGGTAAGCAGCTCGGAGTGGTGCTTGTGTCCATGATCCTGAGCAAAATGAGTGTTCCGGCTTTACTTTTACAGCTTCAAGAACCCGAGAGTGGTCCTTGATACTGGTACTCCCTTCAGTCTTGCTGCCCAGGTAGTGTGGTGTAATCCATGTGGTGTAGTTTGCTCTGCTTGTTGGTCTCCATGGCAGCTGTTTGTTTTCCTGTATATGTGATCTAGTTTAGAGGGTTGTGTTGCCTGCAAGACTCATTCTGGGGTTTGGTGTTTCGGGACATACATTTCACATGACTATGCTTTGTTGTATAACCTGTGTTGTCTTTGACTGGATGGTTGTGAAAAACCCTACAGGTGGTGTGCATTGTTTGAAGTTCATGTAAGAATTTTTAAATTTCCATTTTAACTTTCTTGTGTGTTGTGAGTTTTGTTTTACTCCCCCCTCCCCCGCCCCCCGTGTTTAAGGGGAGAGGGTCTGCAGCAATACTTGAATCTCATGACAAATTGTTGTGATCAGACAGCAGGTGACTATGCGTATTTGTGTTTGTAGTGAGTGAGTATTTATACTGCAAGCAGTATTTTGTGAGGCACCCATTAGTGAATGACCAATAATCTCATCAGCAGGGAGAAACTAACCTTGCAGTGACCTGTGGCTGGATTTACTGTCATGATAGCTTCTAACTTGTTGTGCTGCTATCTCAGCCTCTCTTAAATGCATTACTATATTTTTTACATGCAAATACATTTGTAATTGAAGATGGTTTTTCTAAACCTGATGTAAACTGTTTTATAGTTAGCTGCTCTGCAATTCTCGGTAAGTCTTTCCCATAATTTTTCTCATTCCCTGAGTAAGAGACAAATATAATAGTATTGAATTCCAGTAGATTAGGGGAACTTTGCCACAGTCAGCAATACAGGCTGACTGAGCTCTGGAATCATGAGCCTGGGGCATAGGCTAGGCCAAACTTTTGTTCTTTTCCCCTGCATTTTTAACTAGTGCGGTGAAAGCCTTATCCAGAGCACACACTGCATATGATTATGCTTATCAGCTGTGTTCTTTATTTCCTTCTTCATAGTGTCCGACAAATTTGTTACAGTAATGGCTCCATTGACAGTAGAAAGAAGTGGGGGACTAAGGTACAGAACTGATATTCCTGCAGTAGTTACTGGTGGAGCCCCAGTAGTGGTCTGGGGGCTCAAGGCGTTGTACTTTTCCTCAGCTGTATGCCATTAGGCAGGAAATACTTGGCCATTTTCACTGATATGGGCTGCTTGGCTCTTCTGTACAGGAAGATTTCCAAGGAAGCTAGTCAAGGACTTTCCAGTCTCTCTCCTGTTCCTTATTAGTTGACTCATAACAAAAAATCTCTCTCTGGTGAAATGGCTGCAGTGGAAATGCAGTAGTGTGAGAGAGCGTGATGGTGAACCTAGCTGGTTTGTACTAGCATGGAGCTCTGCCATGAAAGTAGCCCAGGCATAACAAATTACATTTTGCCAGGCTGCTATAAAACAGGAACTGTCAAGAAGAGGGCAATAATTGCCTGTGAGCATGGCATGTATTGAGCATGAGGACTCTGTCAGCATGATGTGGTCAAAGATTGACCTTAGTAACTGTGCTGTTAGGAGATTTAGAAACCCTGCGTGCCTCACAATGCAGGCAGGGGAGCTGGGGAGCACAGCAATGTGTTCTGACCAAATCATTTCCTCAACATCTCTGTCTTCAAGGCATAAAACCTGGCAGAACTGAGCACAGAGATGCAGCTCACTGTGATGTGTGTAACCCTCCCGTTGTAAATGCAGTGTGCCTCAAGGGCTGCACATGGTAAGCTTCCACCCTTTACCCCTAATGCACTTATGAGTGTAAGTGTGGTAGGGGTTGCTGAGCTTTCATCAATAATGTAGGAAGAGGAGCTTGGAGCATTACTGATCTCCGCTGAAGGGTTCTCCTTTTCCTGCAGCAGAATCTTGTGCAATCACTTAAGAGTAAGCTCTTCAGTCAAGACTGGCCTTAATCCAAGTTCACCTGCTCTGTTGTGTGAAGGAAGTGCTCAGAAGCTCCCATCACACATCATCTATGCTTCCTTACTTTCCCAATCTTGATCCAAATAAGACAACAGTTGATGAAATAGTTGGTGTGTTCGGCAGACCTGGCTTTTCCACTCAGATGTCTAGACAGAGCTGTGGGTATTTATTTCCTTATAGGACAAGTGCTATTGTTTTTATGACTTAATTTAAAAATGAAAAATTGAGAAAGAGAAGTTCTGCATGAAATCTTTGGAGTGTGTGTGGAGCTCACACGTAACTGGTGTTAACGTGGCATAACTCTCTGGTCTCTCTGTACAGACTTACTGCTTAATGAATGTGCTTCTCCTTTCAAAAAAATAGGTTTGCTGCTGGCTTTTGAAGCAAAGACTTAAGCTTATTGCTTCAGCATCTTTAGGATCAGTCCACTGGGATATTGAAATAAGGTTCTCAGATACTAGATACTTCTGCTCTGAGCTACTGTATGTGCAGCTAGGTTTGTCTGGTGACTCTTGACTTCCTCAGCCTTCCATACTTGTTACTTTTAGCATTTCCTTTTCCAGGAAAATGCTTAGATGTTTTATATATTTTCTTTTTGGTTTTTAGGTTTGGGAGGCATTTTGAATCCCCTCTTTTGTGGCAGAGCATTATCATGATCATTACAATGTTACTGATGCTGAAATTGTGCACTGAAGTTCGTGTGTCCAACGAGCTGAACGTGAAACGCCGCTCTTTTGCAGGTCAGTGACGGGAAATGGCTTTTGCAGGAAAAATATTTTTGAAAGTATGGTGTGCTGTACTTAGTACAAAAGTTCTGTCTTAATTGCAGTCCAGTCTCCCCACTGTAGCACTTTCTGAATGTTTTTTTTTTTTGAAACTGCCTTTTTTCCAGATAAAAATGGACAGCTGAAATTTTATTTCTGACAGGTCTTGGTTCAGTCTAGAAATTGGAGTTCTCCTTAATATTTCACACCACATTCTGAATATAGAGCTGGTTGTTATGCTATTGTGTTAGCTTGGATTTTTTTGAAGATCTTGGCTGGAATAAGAAGTTATTTTCTTCAGCTGTACTTTTCACCAAGTTCTTAGTTATGATCGTACACTACTATCTAAATGTTGCAATTGCAAACATTTGCTTTTGTAGATAATAATTTTCTACTTACTTGCGTTACTGACTGTCAAAAAACCAGGTGCTTCTTATCATAGTTGCAAAACTATCTCTTTTTGTGTACCGTTTCCTTTGGCTTAAGTGTGGGATTAGTTGGGATTTACGGGAATTTTCCCGTATTTTTTATTTTGGTTAATTTTGTTAATTTTTAGGCATTGATAATTTCAGTTGGGCGAGACTATTATTCTCTATTTAATAAAATGTTCAGTCTTTGTGCAAAGTCCTTGCTTTTTTCCCTGCAGATAAGAAATGTGAAAGGGGGTAGGTTTTTGTTTCTCTGTGTTGTCTTTGACTTACAACATTTTATGTAACAGCTTATTACCAACAAGAACAGAATTAACACTGTCAGCTTTCTGTCAGTTGTTTTGCCATTAAGGACGTATAATTTATTCTTTCCATCTGTTCTCTTCCACACTCCCTAATAATTGAGGGTCTGATCCAATTCCAGATATCCACAGCCATCATTAGAAGGCAGCAGCTCCTGGCTGTGTGGTAGGGTAATTTATCTAATAGCTAAGGAAGCTACTTCCATTCCTGCTCATTGAGCAGTGTAGTGTGAAACTATTCAGGTAAGTGAATTCATACGGAAGAGGAGCTGCACTCCAGCTTCCAAACACAAGCCGCTGTGTTCACAGGGGTTATCAGTCTGGCAGGATGAATGACTTAAAAGCTACTTTCAGCCAGATTTAGCAGCAGTTAAAATACAGGAAGCATTTGGGAGGGGCACGTATGCTTTCCTCCTCCTCTGCTGTTTGTGCTAGCATTTTGCGGAGTGACAGAGAGGTTTCTCTGTTTGCCCTTTCTGAGAGGAAATTGTTCTTGTGCAGATTTACACACACATACTTGCAGGCTCCTTCAGTAACCTTTGGACAAAAAAGGGGGGTTCTTCAGTTTAGTATATAGCACTCTTTTAGCAACTCTCCCTGAAAGACATACAGTCTCCTAAGGGGTAATCAGTCCTTCCCTTGACAGATGATAGAAACTCCTTAAGGTTGCATTGTGTTATTTGATCCTTTTTCCTAAAACTCAGTTTGTCATATGGAATTTGCTAGAGAGGCAGATTTTTACCTACTTTTGGTCTTTAATTACTTGTTTTCATTGAAAGTCTTGCATCCTCCCACAAACATTGAGAAAAGTTGGAATATTTTTCTTACTTGGGATTGATTTTTAGTAAGGACAACTGTATGATGGCTCAGAATAAACATACAGATGCATACAAAGCTCCTTTCAAGCTGGACAGAATGATAGGTTTCAAGCACAATATGAGTAGGGGTGAGAACTGTGTTTCTAATCATACACCTAATCTTATCTCTAAAGTTTTATGGTGATCTAGGCAAGCTGATTAATCTGTTTACTTACTTTCTTTCCTTATAGCTTAGTGGGGCAGTGAAGATCTAGGTTTGAAGTCACTGTTTTTTTTTCTTTGCAGAATCCTGAGGGAAGATGCACCATTACTGTATGATAATATAATTTATTATTTCTCACATGGCTGGTCTTCATTTTAAATGTTTTT
This sequence comes from Pachycephala philippinensis, assembly GCA_013397055.1. Classification (NCBI taxonomy): domain Eukaryota; kingdom Metazoa; phylum Chordata; class Aves; order Passeriformes; genus Pachycephala; species Pachycephala philippinensis. Next base: position 136,720 of record VWZT01000748.1, read on the forward strand.
CTTTTCTATCCTCCCTTTGAATGTTTCTGCAAAATAATCCAAAATATTTAAAAAGAACAGAATATTTCAGTGGAAGGGAGTTTGCTGTTTTCTTATATTATTGTTAAATGTGGTGTTTCTTCCAAGTGGCATAAGTATATGTTTACCAGTGTGTTTTCAGTTACGTGGGAGTTGCCTTTTTCTTTTTTTTTTATTTTTTTATTTTTCCCACAGATTATCTCAAAATTAGGTCCCTTAAGTAATAACTAGTTCAGGAAGCAGATTCCTTCTATCTTGAAGCATTAAGAAGCAATCTCTTCAAATCCTGTGTAGCGGGTTCAGTTCGTTTCCCAGCCAACGCACCAATAAATGTGGTGGTTTAGTTTTCATCTTTTACTTTTTGTGAGATAAGAATTAGAAGAAGGGCAAAGCAGGCTCAAAACTTTAAAGAATATAAAGAAGTTTATTACTAACAGAATTAAAGGTAATAAAAGAATGATAATGATAAAAATTAAAGCAAACTCCCCCTTTCCCTCCAGTACCTCCCCCACTTATCTCCCAACTCGCACAAAGGAT
>VWZT01000748.1:137797-214268 GCA_013397055.1 Pachycephala philippinensis
CCGGCCCAGCGGGGCCTGGCGGGCCCAGGCCTGCCACCCCTCCCGGTGAGGGACCGTAAACAGAAGAGGAATGACTTCCCCGTGCCAGTGTCTTCTATGTGCAAAATCGTGAGAAGCGATTGGTCTAAAACTCTGTCCATCAACTCGGTCTCTTCAAACCACCACATCCTGACAAGCTTGTTCTGTATTCTTTAGCTTGTTTTGTGTTGTTACTGGCTTAAAATACCCAAAATATCAATAACTGTTCAGAACATATAAAGCCGTTCAGTCAATTTGTTTGTACTTTGATTTGTAGGGTAACTATCATAGCATGAAAAATGCAGTCTCCCCAGACTTTCTAGTAATGTTTGATTTTTTTTTTTTTTTGGACTCTATATAGAGAACCTAAAAAGATTATGTGTGTTTTCTTAAATTTTTTCCCTTTTCACAGTTACTTCTCAATTATGGGATTTTGCCCCCTGCTTCCTTTTAGTATTGCAAAATGAAATTAAGTTGAAAGTAGTGGAACCCATTTTGTGCTGTTGCTGCCTTCTCTGATTTTTTGTTTTGAATACATAAACTTTATCCCTCAGTACATACTGATAGAGCAAGTCCTCTTCATATATCCAACTATTCCTTTTTTTCTATTACTTTTTTTTATAACTTGGACTGTGTAGCCTGATTTTAACAATTCAAATTGGGAAAAGCCAGCACCCAAAACAGGCAAAATATGAAAACAACAAATATCCCCAAATTGATTTTAAAACCTCCAGTGATAGGACAGTTCTCTCCCCTGCATATGAAGGCTTTGAAAGCTACATGGAAGAGTCTTCAGGTGAAATCAGCAGGCATGAACAACAACAACTTCTCATCTTTTATCCTGTCTAACTCCAGTGCAGCTTAACTGCATTAATGCAGATCCCCTGGTACCACTGTTGTGGTAACAATAGCTTTCCATATTTGTTCCCAAGTTTTGAAGTTGTATATGTGCAGCCATATGTATGCAACATTGTTGGCTCAGTATAGAAGGGACCAGGGTTCTTGTTAATTTTGTTGTTGTTGTTTTTGTTCAAAGTATTGTAGTCTTTTGGGACACGATGGAGCTACCATGCTAAAGAGCTGAATACTGAAATGCCAAATGTGCATGTGCTGTGTCTTACGTCAAGTACCAAGAGGTGGCTGAAGCAAGGTGGTCACAGATACAGACAGCTGAAAACATCTGGTTACTTTTGGGAATGTTGGCGGGCCAGAGCAGTCTCTTCATATTCTTGGAGAGACAGACAGTCTATGAAGAACCTTCTTTCCCCAAATCAGCCTCCCACCCCTCTCCAACAAAGATTCAGTTCTAGTTATGCCCAAGACATTGTGACAGATTTTGAGTCCCCTGAAAGTTTGAACTATACTGAAAACCAGTGGACAGCATTTGTTAAAAGGAGACTCTTGGACATCTCTCCTTACTTGTGCAGCCCAGGCTCCACAAGTAGAACATGGGCTCCTGTGTTTTTACATGAAGATGATTTCCTCTCGTCATTCATCCAGTTTTGCTGGTTGACTTAATCTGCTTTATAACTTGTATCTTATTATAGCATTCTGATACTTTGAAGAGCTTTGGTTTTGGCACTGGAAAACACTCTTGTGTAATACATGGTTTTCAACTGGCAGAGGAAGGTTAGAGTGAAAAAAGTTTAGCCTGCAGCATGGTTGCAGATGAGGTCTGTTCTCCTTGATGTTGGGCTTTGTGACAGCACTTTTGAACAGCATTTTCCACCGGAGGCAAGGCAGCTACTGTCTCAGCTGTTTCTGCATACGTATCTACACACCCAGTGTTGCTGAGGTAACAGGTTGTTTTCTCTGATCATGAAAAGGTAGAGTTCATATAGTCTAAAGTAAGAATCAAGCTGTCTCTTTCATTGTTTTTTAAGCCTTTATTGTCCCCTCCTAGGTACACTACTGTTGGGTTGTGCACTGAGACTGTTCTGGGATTTCCTACTGCTCAATCCTGTCTTAACATCCTGGGGTGGGAGCCTTACAGAAAGCATGGGGACTAAAATTTCTGGCACGTTTTGGTCTGGCTGTTATTTTTTAGTGAATAAAATGTACTAACTGACTAAACGGTAACTCAAATAACCACTGTTGCATTTAATCATAAAAGTCTGTTTGTCTTTCCTTTCTTTTTATTTCCCTTCAACTCTTTTTTATGTAGCTGCAGATAGTAAGGATGAAGAAATCAAAGCACCTCCCAAGAGATCGTATCTGGGTATGTACTTTACAAACCCATTCTGCATGAAGTTGTCCCCTTAACTACATATTTCATGATTTGCTACTTTTTGTGATCATTTTTGGAAATGATTGCATGATCATTTCTGTAGAGAATGTTTGCATCACCTTTTCTTGACATACTAAAATCTGGTGTCGGTTTTTTTTTTTTTTTTTAATTTTTCATCTGCCCACTTTTAACTTTCATAGAGGAAAAGATGCTTTCAGCTCTATTTCTGAAACCAGTTCTTTGAAGGCAGTTGAATTGACCACACTATGTGTCTCAGGGATATCTTCCTTACTCCTTCCCCAAGCTGGACAAACAAAATATTACATGATCCACCTCTTCAGACTCAGTTGTCCACTTCCAGCTCTTACACTGGAAGAAAGTATGAAAGATACAGAAGTATCTTTCAGCAGCGTTCAGAATGCTAGATAAGAAATTTCACACAACACTTGATATTCAGGCAAAGTGCCTGCATCCTTGTGAATATTCCTTTGTTTTTCATGATAGAGCAGCCTCAAAATTGTTATTTGGGAATTAGTAATGCCCAAGGTGAGAGCTTCCAATCTTCAGTTTCAGAATTGGAATCTATGTTGTTTAATTTGCCTAAGGAACAGGAAATAATTGGCTGCAAACCAGCCTCGCAGTATTTTTTCCACTCTTAATAGTTTGGAATGACAATTTTAGTCAAGTAATTGTAATTTTGTTTAGATTAGTTGGGGTATTGCATCAGAGAAGTTATGCTGACACAGAAGTTCCCCAAAGCCAACTTTTGGACAGGTTTTAAGTGAACTGATTCAGAATCTTCCATTGGTACCAGTTGTGCTCTGCTGCAGTTCTTGAGTTAGCGAGGGATCAGCTGGAAATACCCAGGGCACAGAAGAACATTACTGTGGCAAAAGGAGAGTCTCTGTTTCTCAACACACAGTTAATTAAACTGGAGTTAGCCCTGAGAAACACTGCCCAAGAGTGGTATTAACCTGAGTGCTTTCTTGAAGCCATAAGGCCATCCCTGTTTAGGTTAAATAAGACTCTCTTTTAATGATTCATCTTCTGGATCTCCCCTTTCAGATTTAGGGGCAAAATCCGTGCATTGGGAAGTTTGTTGTTTTTTTTTTTTTTGGTCTGAAACCAGTGTTTTTTCAAAGCACCTTTTCCTTTTGTATTTTCAAAACCTCATTTTTTCTGGATTTGGTATCAAACTATTTTTTTTTCTTGTTTGTCTTTAGTTTGTGTGTCATTCTCACTGACTTGCAACACTAACCATTGGAATGTAAAGTTTAAGCACTTCTGTCTTTCTTGTGCCTGTATTTCTGTTGTCTTTTACTAGTTTTCAGCAATGCTTTATTTACAGTGTCAGAGCTAGAAACAGTTGTCAGCTTCAAGTGGTTAAAATTAAACAGAAATAAGTAACTTAATGTGACCTTTTACTTACTTCAATCAAGTTTTTTTTCTTGTCTTTTTGGTTAAAAAGTCATTTTTTGGTAGTTAGATAGCTTAAAAAGATGTAGAATAAAGCACCACGCATCTTAATCCGGCTGATCTCAGTCTGAAACATTTGGTTAATAGGTATTACTTGACGTTTGTTTTGGAATTGCTTAGCAAAACAAGACAGCCTTACACTACTGCTCAGAAGTTTAAAGACTGAGTGGGCAAATTTGAAATGTGACGGTTCTCACTGCTATAAAGAAATTAGAAATGTTTTGAGCTGTTTGTGTATAATGTACACACAGAAGTATGTGCTGGTGGTATAAAGAGTGGGGTGGACAGTGTTTTGTGTCACAGCATATGTCATACTCAATTTACAGAGGGCTTATCTGAGCTGTGCCCTGCAGCACTGTGTTTTGCTACAGCTCTGGGGAAGCTCACTTAGAGATTAGCTGAGGGGAATATTTGCCATACTTTCATGTGCTAGTGCATTCTCATTATGTCCCTTAATGAGTTTTAATTAAACTTCTGTTCAAGAAAAACAAATTGTTTTTTTAATTTCCTTTGAATATTTCAGTGGTGTAAAAACTGTTTTTCAATTTATTTTTAAGCTTCAGAAATGATTATATTACTCTCTTTTTCTGGTCGTATAGTAAATTATGTTTGTAATTGAAGATGATCTATGAAAGCTATTTTGTTATAGAGCTGTTGAACAATTAATCTGAAAATGTACTGGGCTACCAATGAATTTTAGGTGAACTTGTTAGGTAAATACAGAGGCATTTCTTGGTGCCTCTCTCTGAATAGGAAGTGAACTCCTGCTGAGCTCCCCGAGATTGCTTTTAGGTTTGTTTTATTGTCAGTAGTTCAAGAAACCACTTAATGCCACTGTTCTTCCACATGTTATCTGAAAAAGCCTTTACCTCTGTCACATGACTCTGAAAAGTGACTTTCTATCAGTCAGTACTGAGAGTGAGTTGAGGGTGTGGGGGGAGGTTGCTGCAGTTTGAGTGACCTAAAAAATTTACAGTATGGTTGCCCCCAGGGTGTAGGGTTTTCTGATTCCATACAGAAATAAAATTATTTCCCTTGTTTTTCTTGGTGAAGGAAAGATTAAAAAGAAGTAGTTCCCATTCTGAAGGATTAATGCTTTATTTCCTTTGTTTTCTAATGCAGGTATCTAGTTCTACCTAGTGCCTGCTAGCATGGCAACTGCTGAGGCTGAGCAAGCTGCAGTTGGGTGAAATTTGGGTTTTTGCTTGTTTCTTGTTTCATGATGAGATGTTTTAGAACAAATGTGAATAAGTGTACTAATCTGTTTCGCTAAAATACAAATTCCATAGATATGTTTTGAGCCCTGTGAGTGTTGGAGACTGCTGGGGTAACAAAATCACTAAAGAAGTAACAAAACACTACCATTGCTCCAAAGAGCCTGTATTGTTTGAAGTTGATCAGAGTGGTTTCAGTGGTGTGGCAAGTGAGTGTCAAAGTGGATGGGACTTGTTGGATTTTTTTTTTCCTTCTAAGTAGAGAGTTACACATTTTGAAAGACATCTCTGGGATTTGCTTCCCTCTCTGAAGATGGTTTTAAAAAAACTTGCTGTATTACTGAATCCTGAATCTTCGTTTTAACTCAACAAAATCTCATCAAATAACATTAAATTTCAAAACAGGAGTAATAAAAACTAGTGGTAATGAAACAACAAAAACTTAGATTCACCAAATATCTGTTGCAAAATATTTTAAACTATGCTTTTTAGGGGGAAAAGAATGTAAAATGTGTGTGTAGTTGACTTCGCACACTTACATCTGCATAATAATGAGGAGAACATAGTAATGTGGATTTAGCAGATGCAGGCATCTGCTGCATGGTTTCCACTGGTGGTGTGACAGCCTGGTGAATAACTCACACTTCCACCTCTCCTTTTGTCCGTGCTCTTTAGTTAACTCAGAGTATCAGTTGCCATGTGTTGTTCAACAACACCACCACACTGTTGACACGTTCTAGAACACTACTACATTATATGTGCCATGAAGGATGTAAACTTTATTTAATCAGCTCTCTGGTGTCTTCTGTTCAGATTGTTTGGTCCGTTTGGGCTCAGCAGGGCATCCTGAATAGCTTGCAGGCGAGCACTGCTTTTCCAGGGGTGCTCTGTAAGTCACATTCACAGCGTGCTTCTCTGTCCAGCCCCGACACCCTGAGCAGAGCTGGGGACACAGCAGAGGCACAGCTTTCGTTGCTGGTTGTGGGCAGCACTTGGGTTTCATTGAAAGTGTGTGACTTCTGCACTGAGCTGCCCACTAGTTGAATTCCCTGTACAGCTGGAACAGCGAGAGCAAAGTTGTTGCTGGGCTGTCACCACCTCTCTCTGTGCATAACTGAACATGGAAGTGCTCTTGGAAGGATTTCGATCCCTTCTCCGCAGGATTATATGAATCCTTGTTAGTCTAATTGCAGAGTGCTTTCGTTAGTATTTTGGGGAGGGGATCCCCAAACAATCCCTCCGGGAGAGGGGATTGTAATGGCATGTCTGTGAGAAAATAGGATGCCAAAAGGATATTTTTTTGTTGTTTGTTTTGCTTTGTTTAGTTTTGTTGTTTGGTTGGTTGGTTGGTTTCTTTTTTATTTTTTATTAATGGAGTCCTAGTTGTTGAAGAATTCAGGTCTACTTTGCCTGAAAAAATGGCACCTGTATACACTGACACTTTGGTTGTAGTTCTGTGTATGGTGGGAACAGTTATTTCCCCTTGTCTTTCTCTGCATCAATTTTTAGAGCTATCAGGAGACAAAAGAGAGTAAGAAATGGAGATTATAAGGATGTAGAGGCAATTTTAAATTTGTTTTAATAAATACTTAAGTGGTAAACATTGGTGTCTTTTTTAATACATAATTTTGGTTTCTTTTTAGTTGATGTTGCAAATGAGACCAACACAAGTCTGGAAAATAATTTGTCTTTACAGGTATGGGTCTGTGCTGGAGGTTTAAGTTACTTACTATTCAAGCATTTCAGAATAATTCAGTCCAAATAGAACACTATTGATTTATTTTAAAGGAGCTTAGAAATCGTTTGCGTACTGAAACTTTTTTTTTTTTTAAACTAGAGACACAGAGAGAGGGAGTAGTTTAATTTTAAAAGTTGTTCTTTTATTTTCCTGGGTAATTTGTCCTGAACCATTGCAAGATCAACATTAAAATAATTTTCTTTCAGAAAACATGGGAAAAATGGGTTGGGATCAGTCTGTTTTCTGTGACCAGTTTTATGTTTCCCAGTAGATACTCTCTTTCAGGCTTTGAAGTTCCATTCAGCATAAATCTTTCTTCAGCCCCTCAGGCTAATGGGCCTCAAAAAGTACTGTGGCCTTTTCTCTCCTGTTGAAAATGTTGGAAGTGGTTCAGTAGGAGGGCATACCTTTTTGCAGGCTTATCTGCTATTATTTAGAAGGTATGAAAGAGAACGATAAGTTTAAATTCTGTATTCCAGAGAGACCTTTTGCTTTCAGAAAAGACAGCTGGGAAGGGAGAAATCCAAAGAATGATTGTTGAGGCCTCTGACCAGCTATGATCCTTGCCTCTGGCAGTTTGCAGTTTCCTTAAGGTGAGAGATCCAGAAATACACACACACCCTCTGCAGCAAGGTGGTGGCATGAGGCCAGTCTGTTTCCTGCATGCCTGTGTGCTGTGAAAGCACATTCCTGACCACAGTGGTTAGGAAAGGATTTTCTTTTATTCTCCCATTTCCCTATGCTGGAGGCAACTGAGACACGTGGCTCTCTGGAGGGATGAGCAGGGGGAGAGGGAGAATTGCAGTAAATCCATAGACTTACAGCTGAAGTGGTGAGGGATTCAGGTGGACAAGTCACTTGTGGAATGTAGCAGGTTTAGGCCTGAGAGACAGGTGGTGGCTTGCATGAGAGTAAAGGTGGTCACCTTTAGAAAACGTAGGGGTATTTCTTTTCATGGGGTGCATGGATGCACTGGGCATTAGAAGAGACTGACATTACCCGCACAAGTGATACATAAAGTATGAGGCAATAGGTTCCAAGTCCTAAACTGGTCTCAGATGCGTTGTTTCATTCATGAACTGCGGACTTAACATCAGTAGTTGTAGTCAAGCCTTAGGGAATAATCCTGGGTTGTGGGCTCACCCTGGCAGGCAGCTCAGCCCAGCCCAGCTGCACGCTCACTCCCCTGCAGTGGGTAGGAGGGGATAATCTGAAGGGTAAAAGTGAGAAAACTCCTCAGTTGAGGTAAAGATACTTTAATAGGCGAAGCAAAAGCTGTGCGTATAGGCAAAGCAAAATAAGAATTTAAGTCTCTACTTCCTATTGGCAGGCAAATGTTCAGGTATTTCCAGTGAAGTAGGAATTCATAATGGGAAGACAAACTCCATAATTTCAGACATCCCTGCTTCCTGAGCATGCTGCTTACACTTTCTGTGATCACTTGATGAATATGTGGGCCAGCACAGGCAGGCTCTGCTGTGATTTGATTATCTCCAGAACAGGGCAGGAATCTCAGGCGTGTTTGATAGGGTGCCTCCTATCACAGGCCTATGTTACCTAAACGCAGATACTTGGTTTATCTCCAAAAAAACCCACAGTGTTGTTTCAGAGCCCAATAAATGTCGAGGACTCCTGTCTTAATTCTGCTTTCTGGTTTATTAGTGTATGAGACCTGTGGAGCACCTGTTACTTCATGCTAACACATGGGTCCTTCTTCCCACGTTGAAGTCTTATGTTCTTAGTCAGCATGCTTCATAGTGGATTCTTACTGGGTCTGCCAGTTATCTGAAAATGGAATGACATGCGTCTGTCAGTTAAATGGCTTTTTTGGCTGCTGACTTGCTGTTTTCTTTATGTAGGTAGCATAACTCAGAGGAGAGGGGTCTTGTTTGGGTGGTAACACTTAATCCTTTTTTCCAGAATTTTGGTTAGCACAATGATGGTTGAACAGGTTCCTACTGATTTCAGGCTTTGTTTTGAAACTTAGATATTTTACCTTCATTTAAGATGAAACTAGATTTGGTAGGCAGAGCAGTAATGTATTTTAACAGACAACTTGGGGAAAAAATGTTTTCAGCTTTGCAAGTTCTTGTGCACATCTGAAATAGAAGCAATGAGCTTCAAGCTCCATTCAGTTTGGAAAGTGCTTTTCTCCAGGTTTAACTTCTTTATCAGTTAGAACAGTTAAGCAAGAAGAATAGTTGCCACCTCTCAGGTCATTGTCGCCTGTGGGATGGAGAATGAAATGAACACCCACCATGGAATGTGGATGGGTGAGTTAAATTTCAGGTTACAGTTTAGCAGGCAATGAAGCCAACAGTTCTAGAGTCTGTAATTTTTGATAATCATTGATGAATTTTAGTTTCCAGACTTTTTGTTTGGCAACTTGACAAAAAAATTTCATTTTTGGGGCTTCACTCAAAGATCAGAGTGAAGGCAAGACGCACCTTTGACAATAAAAACCCTATCTGGCCAGTAATATCTCTCTCCTTAGTTTGTATGTGGGAGTTGGTGACTAGTGGTTGTTTCATATTAGCCACATGTTTTGCACCAGCACAGTTGATACACTAAATGAAGTACTTTGCATTCAGTGATAAATGCAGTAGCATTCCTGTGCTTTGAGAGCTATATTGTAAAAAGTACTCTTTCAAAACACTTGAGAAATTGGAACTGCCACCTGCAACTTCTTTTGGTTATTAAACTGAATCATCTGAAACCTTAAGGACTGAAGGGGTTATTCTGATCTCATGTAATGTGGACAATAACATTTTGCTTATATTTTATTGTAGTGCATACAGTAGCTTGTAGTCAAACTGGTTCTTCATCACAGTTTAAAGATTTACCCATTCTTAATCAGCAAGGTTCAAAGTCCCACTTGATAAAGTGAAATGTCCTCAGTTTTTAAATTTTTAACAGGTTACTGTTGAACAGAGTGGACTAGATGTCTTGCAGAAGGCTTTTCCAATCCAAACTATTGTGGGATTGTAAATAAAATATTTGTAATTTCTTCTGTCAACTGTATTAGCTTCGTAGTGTTTTGTATAATGTTAATTCATTTGGCTTCTGTCCTTGGTGGTAATCAAACAATGTACATCTTCTCTATCCCTAAAACAGGGAGTTGAGAAGGTATTACCTGTGTTTACTTATTATCAGGGCAGGGAACCTGGAGGACAGTGTTCTGTTTTTGTTGCTGCCGCATTTTAAAATTATTATTTAGCTCCCTTTCAGTTTGCAGCTTAACAGGCAGTAGGGAGATAGCCAACCCCAGACTTACAAAATCTCTTCTGAGTTAGAATCATTTCAGTAAGATGTTATTTGGTGGTAGAGCAGTATGTTTGGGCCTAAGCCTTTTGACCTCTTCTTTGCACCAGCCTTGCTGCTGCTTTTGAATGGCTTTGACATGAAAATGTGGGTAGGCCATTGTTTTATGAACTTCTAATGCAGTTTATAGTGCTTGTGTTTATAGTTTAAGAGGATCTACTTGGCTGAATGTAGCATGTAAAGGGCCCATGCCTGTTCCAAAAGCCTACCTGCTGCAAGGAGAAAGGGGATGGACAGGTAGACACAGTTTAGGTGGAGTGAGTGAGGCAGCGTCAGGGCCTTTCCTTTGCCATGCAGCACGAGGAGCACACTGGAGTGGTTGGGAGAGCTGGAAAGAAGCAGTGCAGCTGTTGTTCTCCCAGCCTGTCTTTATTAAAAAAAAAAAAAAAAAAAAAAAAAAAAAAGGTGAGCAGGGAAAAGAAAAAAATCTTTATCTGCTACCAAGAAATTTCTGTGTTACCTTAAGTTGAGGGAAAACTGTTGTTTAGTCTGGAGAAAAAAGAGAGAGGTGGTGAAGGTTTCTCCCCAGCCTGGCATGAGCAGTAATACTAGAAGCTTCACAGGAGGCAAGGTTCAGCACCGTGTTTCTGGAGTGAGCTGCTCGGGCTGCCCGCTCTGGCTGCTGGTGCCCCTGCCCAGCCGTCCGGCAGGCCTGTCATCCAGCTGCATGTACTCTGGTGGGAAGAAGAGACTTGAAACAGGATCTGCTGGAAGAGCTGTGTGGCAGCAGAAATATTATTTATGGCATAAGAACCATGCTCGGTGGTGTGGTGGGGAGATAAACCTGTGAATAAAATGTGGATTTTGCTTGTGCCTCACGCAATTCATACAGAGGAAGGAGAGCTCCTAGCAACATCTAGCCACATGAGGGTGCTCTGGGGTTTCCAAAACTTGTCTGCGGAGCCACTCAACTGGAACCTCGGAGAGGAGGCTGAGCTTGCTTCCAGGGCTGTAGAAATAGTGAATAAACAGAGATGTTAAAAAAGTATTTTCCTTTTTGGTGGGAGCCAGAATAATTAGGTGCTTTAATAGCATCAGTGATGAAACATCTAAATGTTCAAACAGAGCTGGTTTGTCTGCTCACCCTGCACATCAGGGAGCAGCGAAGCTGTTGCTTTGGCTTGGTAGAGGTGAGAAGCTTTTGCAGTTGCCTACTTCTTGAGCTTGTCACATGCTGTTGTATACTTGGTCACATCTAGATCTGAATGGTGAGATTCATTCTTTAAATTTGGCTTGGAAGGGACTTCTGAAGTTATTTGGTCGAGTTCCCTGCTTGAAGCAGGTCCAGTTAGATGAGCTTGCTCAGGGCCTTGTCTGGATGAGTTGTGAGTAATCTCCAAAGACGGAGATTCCACAACCTCTCTGACACCTCAAGTCCTGTGTCCAGTGTCTGACTGTCTTCATGACGATAAAGTTTTTCTTCCATCTAATTGGAATTTGCCTTGTTGTAACCCGTGTCTGTATCTCCTATCCTGTCTCCAAGTGCCTTTGAGGAGTGCCTGCCTCCATGATCTGTACACTTCCCCCTTGGATAGCTGCAGGCAGCAAGAATCCTTCTGTTAAATCTGAGCAGGTCCTATGAGCCTCTTCATGTACACCATATACCTAAGCCCTTTAATCCTCTTGTGGCCCACCACTGGGCTCATTCATGGAATCATAAAATTATTTAGGTTGGAAAAAGCCCTTAATGTCATCAAGTCCAGCTGTTAACCCAGTGCTGCCAAATCCACCACTAAACCACGTCCCTAATCACCACACCTAATCATTTAAATTCCTTCACCTGTGGTCACTCAGCTGCTACCCTGGGCAGCCTGTTTTCGTGCTTGACAACCCTTTCTGTGAAGATTTTTTCCTAATATCCAATCCAAACCTCCTCCGGTCCAACCTGAGTCCATTTCTTCTCATCCTACTGCTTGTTATTTTGGAAAAGAGACTGACTCCCACCTGTCTACAACCTGCTTCCAGGTTGTTGTAGACAGTGATAAGGTCTCCCCTGAGCCTCCTTTTCTCCAGACTAAACACTCCCAACTCCCTCAGCTGCTCCTCATCAGTTTTGTGTTCCAGGCCCTTCCCCAGCTCCATTGCTGGACATGCACCAGCCTCTCAATGTGTTTCTTGTAGTGAGGGGCCCAGAACTGGACACAGGACTTGAGGTGTGGCCTCAGCAGTGCCAAGTACAGGGTGTCGAACACTGCCCTGGTCCTGCTGCCCACACTGCTGATACAGGCCGGGATGCCATTGGCCTTCTTGGCCACCTGGGCACTGCTGGCTCATGTTCAACAACTGCCAACCAGCACCCCCAGGTCCTTTTCCACCAGGCAGCTTTCCAGGCACTCTGCCCCAGCCTGTAGCTCTGGATGGGGTTGTTGTGACTGAAGGCACTTGGCCTTGCTGACCCTCATACAGTTGGCCTCAGCCTGTTGATCCAGCCTGTCCAGATCCCTCTGCAGAGCCTTCCTACCCTCCAGCACATCAACACTCCCACGCAACTTGGTGTCATCAGTGAACTTGCTCAGAGTGCACTCCAGTAGGTAACTCCAGTAGGCCAATGTCTTTCGTGCACTTGTAAGCCCTGAACACATTACTCCAGATAATGTGTCTTGTGGGCGTTGAGTAGGGAGGAATAAACATGTTCATCCTTCTGCTTGCCACACATTTGCTCAACGACCATCTACTCTCAATCCCCCTGCCATGGGTGGGATATGTCCCACTAGACCAGGTTGCTCAAGGCCTTATCCAACCCGGCCTTGAACACTTGCCAGGGTTGGGGCATCCACAGTCTCCCTGGGCAACCTGTTCCAGTGTCTCACCACCCTCACAGTAAAAAATTTCTTCCCAATACCTAACCTAAATTTCCCCTCTTTCAATTCGTACCCATTACTCCTTGTCCTATGACTACAGCTGCTGAAGAGTCCCTCTCCAGTTTGTGGTAGGCTCCCTTCAGATACTGGAAGGTTGCCATCTCGTAGGTCAGGTTGGTCAGTTGCACTTTGCACTTGGCAAAGCCATGCAGGCTGTCCTTCTCACCTTCTTACCCTTCCTGTGTTTTGAAGTGACTTCCATGAGGACTTCTTCCATAACCATCCCAGGGATGAGGTTGTCCTGACTGGCCTGTAGTTCCCTGGTCTCCTCCTTGCAGATAAGTGTGATTTTTTTTAGCTTTCTGTCCCTCTGTCCCCAGTAGTGTGACATTTTTCCCAATCCCATGATCTTTCAGAGACGATGGACTAGCCTTGCAAAGACATCAGCCTGCACCGTCAACACCCCCACATGCATCCTATCTGTGTCACAGGCATACATAAAGGTACTCCCAAACTCCTACTTTGCTGTTCCTGGGTACTGCTTCACTCCCTCAGCTTTGCTGGCAGGGCTGAGGAGCTGTAGGGGGCAGACCTCACCAGTGAAAGCACATTAAAGCATTATTAATGCAAGAAGGCAAGAGGTGAGTTTAGAGCCATGGTGACAATTAGTTATCTGGCTTTCATGGTGATGTACTGCTTTGCTGCCTGCCAGCTCTCTTTCAGTTTCTGTAAGCCAAAAGGTGAGAAGAGAAATGATGATTTTCTAGATGATGGCCAAGTTGCCAGTTCAGTGCAAAAGATGTAAGTGAAGAAATATTTAAAGTGTGACTCAACTCCCCACAGACTTAAGAATTAACTTTCAGGCTGAGGGGGTTTTAATTGTTTGTACAGATCCATTGATAGCTTGCTTTTTTAGTTTCCTGAGTGGCTTGTAGCACTGGCTGGCTTGGTGTGTGCTTAAAGAAGCACTGTTGCCCAGTGCTGCCTGCTCAGACATAATGGATTGTCTAGACAGCTTGCTAGGGAGGAAACTTCTGGTTGCAGCACATTTTTATGATCTTTTTATAGGTTCTGGAACATCCAGATTTTGTAGATTTCATGAACTTTTAAAGAACCTTATCTTTGCATTTAGGTAAGTGGTGTGGAATCAACAGTTCAACGCATGAGTACGTCATCAGAGTCAACATCTGCCGATGTTCTGTCCTGTACAGGAGGTGGGGCATAGCTTGCACTCACTTTCTGCTGCTGACTCTCTAACATGTACTCCATAGGAAAGGCAGATGTCACTCTGGAAAGCTGCTCATTTGATGTGTTAGGGCTTTGAAGGCACTATTTACTCAGGAATTTTGCTTCTGTTGGAAATGAGCCTGCTGAGATAACCATACCTACTGCTGTATGCAGTGGGAGGAATGGACAGTGAGGTGACCTGAGGTGCTGAGCTGGTGGCAGCACTCACTTGGTCCCAATTAAAATGCTGCAAGGGGCAGGTGTGACATTGGATGTCTAGCTTGTCATAATCTGCTCTGTGAACTGTATGTGGAGGTCATGCTCAAGGTACAACGTGATTGTTGTACACAGCCTGATTTATTTTTTCACTACATTTCATGTCCTATATGCTTCATTAGCTTTATTTAATTATTTAAAAATCACTGGGAATATGAAGTTACTAGTTTCTAGTAAGCTAGAAATAGGGAATATATTTAATAAATCAATGCTTCTGAAGCTCTTATAAATAATGCCATTTTAACAAAACATTTTCTTATGCTGGAGATTGAAAGGCACTTACCACTGAAACATCACTGCTTTGCCATTTTCGTTGCTGTATCAAGGGAAAACAAAATAAACACTTTTCTATTTTGACACAAAGGTTATGCTTTTAGCCTGTAATGCAGGACACTGACCATCCTGGACTGAAAACAATTGGTGATAGCTTTCTTTTATGAAAAGATCCCCATTTTCTCCCCACTCCACATTCCGACTTTATAAGCAGTAATGCACCAGAGGGTCATTGGAAAAGGGTTTTCAAAGTCTAGGAGGATGTTTCAAGTGAGAGAGAAGAGAGATCTTAGCCAGTCTCCATTGGCTGTTTGCTTTTTAGACATGACACAGGGAATTCTATTTTGTGTCCCATCTCTGAAGCAGGAAAATGAAGCAGTAGAACCTAGGTACCCTGTATCCTATGGGAGTGCTGAGCAAGGACGAATTAGGGCAGGGGGCTTAGGTGCTCCTGCTTTCCTGTGTGTTCTTGATCCCCTGTAGCCACCACAGGAAGGTGCATGCAGTTGGCTCTATTTAGCCCTCATTGCCCATTTAGTTTGTGTCTGTCTCTGCCCTTGAATGCTTTTAGCCGTGTAAAGACTGGAGCTGAGCACTCCAGTTATACAGGCTGCAAAGCAGTATCATGGCTCCTGGATGGGATACGAGAGACTGAGGTGGAGGCTCCTGCTTGCACAGGTAACTCCCAGTGTATTGGTGTGAGCAAAGTGGCTCTGATGATTTCCTGGTAAGCCAGGCTGCAGAAAGAAGAGAGAGAGCTCTCAGTGGGAGCCTGAAGCCAGCATCCTAACCCTTAGCTGTTTAGATAGTGCTGGTTCCCCATCTTTTAATGTTAGTGTGATTTTTTCCTGACTTGGGATGGAGAAACATCTGAAATCTCTGTGTTTTCCATAACAGAAAAAGGAATCCTGTCTGGTTCTTTCTGTGACTTGCCGACTGACCTGCAGAAGCTGAAGGCAAGCCAGTCTCACCATGAATTGCAAAGGGCCTGAATCTGAGGCTCAGTCTGGTGGGTTGGACTCCAGATTTCAAGTCTGATGAGATGAATACTGCCTTCTGTGGTGCTGAGATCAGCCCTGTGTCAGGGAAAATTGGCTGCCTCATGAAGTTTTACTTACTTACTGATTTTCTTTTGCAACAGTAAGTTCACAGTTGGCTTTATCTATTTTTATTTTTTGAAAATTTTTTTATGAACCTGCAGGCCCAAGGTATGCTGAAGAACAAACACCAAACCAAACACCCTTCTGGTGTGGATGCCAAGTTGTCACTTCTGATGTTTGGCAGTTAACAGGTGCCCAAAGAGTGACTTACAAATGCTGAAGAGAAGAAACTTGTTTAGAAATTATTTGTCAGTTCTGTCCATGCGTGTTGGGGAGGTGGGCGTTGTTACGGAAGATGGCGTAGACCCTGTCAGTAAGTGTGAGGGCTGTTTGATGGGAGTGCTGCAGTGGGGCAGGTTTGGCCCATGTATCAGCTACGCTCATCTGCACTGAGATGTGATGGTCAGCTTTCAAAGACAGGCTGTACATCATCGTCTCCCCTGCCTTCCAGCTTGATACTTTTTACTGTTGCATGCACCTGATATAGATTATTTTGGGTTGCATTAGGTATTGGGGCAAATTATTTAGATGTTTAGTGGTGTGGTAGCACAGTGTTGAGCAGTGCCGGCTTACAGCCACGTTCCAAATTGCAGCCAGGACTGCTGGAGGGTTGTACAGGACATTGTGTCAAGGAACAGACCTAATTAAGGTGGAAGGATTATTTTGTAAGTCATACCAGTTCCTGAATTCACTTCAGAGTTTTGTCCCACCAACAGTTGTTCCCATTTCAAGGCCCAAACCATCTCCTTTTCGCTTCCAAACACTCTACTTCATTAAATCTGTGATGAGGAAATCTTACATTGTAAAAGTTTTTTTCCTCTTTGTGCAAAGAAATGTTAGTGTTGGAGCTGCCTTTGCAAATCATGATTTAAATTACCAAGCAGGAAATATGGGAATAAAAAACATTATTTTGTGTCTTTACTAAAGAAGGTTTGGTTCGTGTGGTGATATGTATAAATGGAATAACTATATTTTAGTAATGATCCATTTAAATTACATTTTTTATCATCTTAAAAATGAATTAAATGGTCAAATATTGCATTACTTTTAATTGTAACTTATAGCAAGCTGTTTGGGTTGAAAATTGATTTAAAATAGAAGTGCAAAATGACTTAATTTATATTATAAAAAAGTAATGATCTGCACTATTTGTTCTGACGATTCATTGTGTAGAAATATTTATTTTTTAAAAACAAATGAAGGGGATATTTTTTTCAGATAGATTTTTAATAAAATTATTTTACTCTTTTTTTCTCATTCTTTTATACTCTCAGTCACTAGTCAAAGACACCAGATCAAACCAGATGTTACTCAGCTCCAATCAGTTTCTTGTTGTTAGACTAAATGAGATATTTTCACTAAGCAAAACTGAAAAAGTAAAAAAAATGTTCTTGCAGAAGCAGACAAAGCCTTCTAAGCTCTGGTTCCAGTGCACCAGCTAGTAATTCTTCAGATGTAGTATTTGACTTGTTAAAGCTGTGCAGTAGTGATTTAAATGATGTTAATAGGTTGGCAAATATACGCCTTATTAGAAGGGTGCATAATCACATTTCAAAATTTGATTTTGTTTTATGCTTCAGAGCAAATGTTTTTAGCTTCAGAATGTTATCTTGTCTTGTAACTAAAAGAATGGTGTGCAGTCTCTGTCTGTAGGAGGAGGTGACATACCGCTGAGCGAGGCTGGGAAGAAAGGATGTAACTTAGCTCTTAGTGAGAAGCTGCTTCCTGTATCATCTCGAATCAGCAGCAGAAAAGGTGTCATTTTTTAGTGAATCGTGAATTTATGGTGAGGGGCAGGGTGTACACAGTCTCCCTCCAAACACTTGGATTACTAGTAATCAGCATGTTTCCCTCCATGTGGAGGGAACTATACCACCATTGTTCCTGAAGTTACGAAGGACTCCTTTCAGATGCATTTATTATGTGCCCTACTTTCTCTTTGCTCTGCTCTGTGATCAGTATGCATTACATCTACTGCATCAGGATCCTATGTCCCCTCCCATGGGTAGGGGAAAAAATCCAAATCCCAGAATTCAGTTCTGACAGATTTATTTTTACTTGCATTGTACATTTACAAAAAAGGGTCTTGTTCATTCTGACCGATTCCGTGGAGGAATAGAAATCTGTGAAAGGAAGACAGATCCTGAGTATTTCAGGGAAACATTTTCTATTTTTAAAAGCTGCTTAAAGCTGTCTTTTTTTACTATTACCGATTGCAACTCAGAAGTCTGAAGAGAATTTGGGAGATGGAACACTTTAAATATTCAGAACATCTCTGTTTCTTTGCTTAAGGTACGAGTGTCAGGATTTTTTTCACATCAAAATCAGGACCAATGTTGCTGTTTCTAAAATACATAGACTGCTTTGGTGTTTTACACAGTTCAGTAGCCCTTCCAAGCTTGCTGCATTTTTTTTGTGTGTGCATGTGCACATAGTTAATCTTTAAAATTTGACATTTATCTCTATGATAATAAAAATTATGCCATCTCTCCTTTCTTAACGTGGCTTTTTAGTAGGTTGCTTTGTAAATGTCACAAACTCTGCAGTTGTTGCTAGGTAAATTTTTTCCCCTCCTTATCTCCAGTTTGTATAGCCTTTGGGAAAAAACAGTTGCTGGTCTTGAAATTCTCTGCTTCCCATCACCCCTATTTTTTTTGTACATTTATACAAACTATGACAAACTTGCAGTGACTCCTTGCTTGTGTCAATGTTTTCCACTTTGTTTGCCCTTTGTCTTTGCACCCCTTGGCATGTAAAATCAGGAGCAGTTATTTTAAGAAAATGTCTTTTATTTAGATTTTTTTACTGTGTCTTTAGAGATGCTATTTACTCCCTAATGCCCTTCTTCACCCCCTGTTGGGAGTAGGTTGTAGCAGAACAAGTAACTGCACTTAGGGAATAGAGCAAACTTAATACGAAAATGGCTTAAAATAGTCTTGTACACAATTTCCTAATTTAATTTTTTTGTACAGGAGATGTTAAAGAACTGATCACTCTTCAAAGAAATTCGCTGTTTCTTCAGAGCAGAACTCAGAAATGTAATGAGGATTTTGTGGATAGGATTGTTGCTTGCAGCTCATTGTTTATGGTTCACCTGTCATCATTCTCCACATCCCCTGCACTCCTGAGTACACAATGCAAAAGGAGCACAGTAGTGGAGGGCAAATCCCAGGATCACTTGGCCAGGGATAAAAGGATGGTGCCCTGTTGTGGCAAAGTCATCTCTTTGGTGAACACTTCCAGTGCACTCTCTTCTCCTTGTTTTGGTTTGGAGGCTTTTTGTTGTCCTTTTTACAAGTAAAAATATGTATAAAGGGGCATAATAGCCAAAGAAAGTCTTTTGCTTCTAGCGATGGCTGGGTGCCAGGATGCTTAGCAGCAATGCTGAAGATATTCTTGATCCCTTTTTTCCCCGCACTCATTCTTGCCCCCTCCGTTGTACTGACAGAACGGTTTGTGGGATTATGTTTTAAACCAAATAAGTGAACCAATCTAGCTTAAAATGCAGGCTTGTTCTTTTTTTGTGCGTGTAAAATCTTAAAAAAAGAAAGAGAAAAGCCCACATTTTGTGGCTTCAGTGAGAAATGCTTCAGGGAGCTAAAGAGTTGTCCTGTTATAGAGTGAGGGGAATGAGAGGGGCTTAAACTTCTGCTGGGAAATGTGAACAATTTGTGAATGGACTCCTGTGTCACCATCAAACTCTTCATGACAGAGCCACTTACTTAAATCAACTACCTTTCGTTCTATGTCTTGAAGGTTTGTTAGCTTTGGAGCATTGAACTGCAGGCACATGGTGTTCAGAAAATGTGGTATTCAGAAGTGCATCTTACATAAAAACCACTGGTCTTGTCAAAACAGGGATTTATCTGTGGTCATACTAAACAGCTGGGAAGTTGAAGGGGAAATTCTTTTTCAGGGAAGCTCTGTCTCGCTTGGCTCCTCCAGTTACAAGTGCTGTAATCAGTAAGGCAGTCTGCAAGCACTCAACTGAAACTCTCTACTGGTCTCCCATCCTATAAATTCTTTCTGCTAATGCAGTGGAAATTCCTGCTGTTTGGTGTCCGTATACAGTAATTTAGATCTGTGCAGACTTGCTGTAAATAGAATGAGTTTTGGTTTAATGGTTGTGAGGGGACACTGCAGGCATGGAGGTTCTGGAAAACCTTCTGTTACCTGAAATCCTTTTATTCCCTTTTCCCTAGAAAGTTACATGGAGATTGGAATTATTTCCAACTTTATCTACCTATATATATTTTTTTTTTAATAGCAGATGAATTTCCACAGTCACCTTTACACTTTTAAGTTTCAATATACTTAAATGATGTTTATGGTAGCAAACGAGAAGTTATAAGTTGTGATTTTTTTGCTACTGCTCGCCAGAAATTTGTTAATTGATTGTTGGTGATAAAGGTTGTCACTGGTGAATGGTCATGTCTTCACCAACACACACACATAATTATTTTAATTGGATTTAGTCAAAATTGGTCAGAATGTAGGAGATGCTTCCAGATCTGAGTGGGTAATAGCTTCATGACCTGGTGCCGTAGGACATGGAAAAACCCACGTAGAAGGTCATTAATTCAAATCAGAGACATGGAAAGTTTGAACTGATTTCCCAAGTCCCATCTGTATGTTTGCCTCTCTCTTCATCCTCCCTCAAATTTCCCAAAGACTTCCTTTTTAATCCAGCGTAGAACAGAAATCCAGAAATACAATTTTTTTTTTGAAGTCAGGATTCTTGTTCATCAGCCTACCCTATTATTATTAACTATAATAGATATTTGAAAGGGAGCTCTATGAAATGGAGTAGACTGTGCCATCATTTTGAGATATTAGCATCTTTGTAATGCAGTTCAGATAATGAAAGAAAACATGTCTGACATTTTCGTGTGTGTAGAAGGAACTGGGCAGAGGAGAGAGGCATGTAAAGAAAAGAGGCGAAAGCTTCCTACAATTTCTTACATGCTTGTGATGACTTTGAAGCGTTCAGCTATTGATACTAAAATGGGTTATTCTGAGGTTAACTGAGGTAATTGCCACATCACATTGTTTTAGCAAAGGACGCAGCTGCGCAAGCATTCTTCTGTTTGGATGGTGAATGAGTAAGGCCAGTTTGGGGGCTAGAACTTGGCTTGGCTGGTGGTGGGTTACCTAGGAAACAAGGATTAAACTTGCCCCGAAAAATCCTAAAGGAGGAGATGAGTTTAGATTTTTACAAAGAGTGTTTAGCTTTGTGTTGTATACATACTTACACATTTATGCATGTCTGACTTTGGTGTCCCAAAGAAAATTCACAAACGCCTTCTTTTTGTGGTGACTTCACAACAGAGGAGATAGGGTCTCAGGCAAGTCAAGCTCAGATGAGGCTGGGGGAAGACAGGGATCACTTATCAGCATTTTTCTCAGAGATCTTCAGTTCAGAAGGTGGTAAAGTATTACCTGGTAGTTACTTCCATAGTTTCTGGGAGTAACTTGCTGCATTATACATGCAACCTGGCATTGTAATCTCTGGCATGGTGGAATCTGAGTCAGACTGCATCTGGTCTAATGCACAGCTTGGTTTTGTAATGTTTAGAAGAACTTTTATTCATCTCTTTAATTGCAGTCTTCAAATGAGAAAGGGCATATTGTTTCTAGTATTACAGTAGTCTTAATATCTTCTGAGACTTAAGCTGCAAAGAATAAGTTTCAGTACTATTCAAAATAAATTAAACTGTTTTCACAGAGAGTTTATACCTCTCAACTATAAGAATTTTAGAGTCAAGGCTGCATGCTCTGCAATGCTTAATTTACTCCATTTTAGTCTTTTTTGGAGGCCTTTGTGTACTGCCTGGTAGGGCTGTGGGTGATATCTTTGATAAACTATGCTGATGATAGTGTAAAATATTGTTTAAATTATTGTAAAAATAGGAACTTGGTAGTACATGTTCTTCTTGCTGTGACATTCTCATCATCCCTGCTTATCTTGTTGTCAGAAAAAGAAGTCTCTGTCTATAGTTAGCATAGGAAGGCGTATCTGGCCGAAAGAAGAGTGAGCTTATCTCTTATCTGCCGCCTCCATCATCGGCACAGTTGGGAGCAAAGGCCTGACTTCACAGCTCTGCTTTCGAGTGAAGGGTTGGGGCACTTCTTTAGTTTGACTTGCTCTGGGGTTTTTGATGCTCCTGGTGTAGGAGGTGAGCGGAATCAGGAGTATTTGTAGTGAAAGCAAAGGCTGCCCAGAGTCATCAAAACTCTGCTGTGGCATTCCCTGGGCTTCCCATTTTACTGCCATTGTTACAGCTTTAGAGGAGGATTTCCTCCTGAGGTCCATGATCACTCTGAGTCACGTGGCTTCTAAAGCTGTTCATGCTGCTTTCACTCCACCTTTCAAATGCAGAGCTTATTTCCGCAGCACTAAATCCTTTGGGCTGCAGCTGTCTTATTCCAGTGGCTTTCCAAGCCCCATGATCTGCCTAGTTATTAGGCCGTTTTCCTTCACTGGGCATAAGTCAGCTAATCGCTGCTTTGGCCTGCTGTTGACACAATCTCATGGACACAGTGACTAAGAAGAACAGTCAATACATTGGAATAGAAAGGTGAGAGACTTCTACACTGAACAGGCAAGAGTAGCAGTAACACAGTAGGGGAGTTTCAGTGGTGACGTTGCTGGTGAAGCCAGTCTTTACAGGGGCAATACAGTGCTATAAGTACTTTGATTTAGATATATCTAGCCTTAAGTTAAGTGCCTTGCCCTAGCAGCAACATTGGCATGTGTGTGGTGGTGGTTGTCTTTTTTCTTCACCTAATCTTACTGGCCTACTAGTACACCAGGAGGAGAGATCTGGTGTTTTCTCTCAGCTGGACTTGGGAAGCAAACAATTTGGTTAGCATATGTTGCACAAGGTACATTGGTAGGGGGGTTGCATGTGTACCTGCTGCAAGATTGCCTAGAAAGCATCTTCCATCTGAGGAACTCCAAGAAATGTCCTTGCTTTGGAAGAGACTAGTCCAGAGTACTCTTCTGCACACTTTTTATGGGAGGGACTGGGGTAGGAGTTTGCTTCTGGCTGCCCCCAGGTTGGTTACACTTATTCTGCAGTGATGTTGTGCAGAGATGGCTGGGCTGAGCTGTACTGCTCCATGTGGATTTCCCAGCTCAGCTGGCATTCACCAGTGGTTTCTGAGCCCGACAGTTGGCACCTTGTTTGTAGATGCCATACTTGCTAAAACTTCCTCTGTATTAGAACAAAAAAACCTTTGTTCTCCGCTGCTTGCTTTTATAATTTTGCTTTCTTTTCTAAAACGTCAGCAGTACTGTGAGGAAGAGGCATGTATGTGTATGCAGGCATATTTAGGTATAAACACACAAATTAAAATGTCGACAAGGCTGGTATCAGTGCAGCACAACTGATGTTAACAATTCTGCATCCTTTTGTAAGACAGTAGAAATTCTCAAAGATGAGGTAAAGGTCAACCTAATATTGTGGGTTTATATAACTGCATTTTCTCTAACATTTTTATTTTACTTCGCTCTGAGACTCGCATAAATTGAAGCTGTGTACAAAGCAAATTACACTGCAGATAGTAGAGCAAAGGTTGTCACCTGCACAGAAGGTGCCCAGGGTATGAATATTTTGATTTAGCTTTTCATTCCTATTGTCCTGTGTGTTGTTATCAGCAGAGGTAAAACTTTCAGAATAAATCGTAACTTTTAAATTGCTTCTCTTTAAGGGTCACAAAATGGTCAAGATAGGTGTTATTGCTAATTATCTCTGGTGAGGACCACTGTGCTAAGTGGTATTCAAAGGTTTTCCTTAAACCAAAGGCTGTAAAATCAGGGAAGTAGCACATTAATGGGAAAGGCAGGGTGTTAAGAAATAGAGTAGATTGGTAGACTTTTTAATATGTACTAGTGCATTTGTGTCAGATTTTTCTGAAGTAGTTGTAACTCACATGTGTTTCGTAACTGTGCAATTGCTAAGTCCCTTTGGTGAGGAGATAGAGTGGACCCTGCAGAACCCAAAGGGGAAGGATAGAGCAGTTGCTGATGCTTGTAGGTGTGTGCTGAGGGACAGTGTGGAATGTGAGTGAGAAGCCCTGGATGGGCAGGATAGTGCTGAAAAAATGTCAGCCCACTTATATGTAGGTTTTTGAGAAGGAGGAAGAAGAGTGGGTAATAATCCTGATGGGAGGGAAAAAACATGAACCTGATGTGACAAAACAAGAGACCCAGCATTGAAGATTTTAGATGATTGTGATGCTACATAAAATGAGGCAAAGAAAACCAAGGCAAGTACTTGCCTTCAAACTAGAGAAGATGACGGAGGGGAGATAGGGATTATGTTGATGTAGAGGAGGTTTCATCAGACTTAAACTTCTAGTCTCAGGTGTGTCCCCCATCAAGTACTGAAAGCTCCACTGAGCTTTTAAAAACAGAAGTTCTTTGTATGAATCTTCAAGGTTTGTGTGGGTCAGGCTTTCAGCCTTTTTCTCTGCAATTAAGATTTGACATTTCCCCCCTTTCACATGAAAATCTACTGGTTACTTTTTGTTGACTAAAGGACTCATGCTGGGCTTTTAAGGAGAGTCAGATACTAAGAGGACTGGCTTCAATGAACTGACATTAGATATGGCCAAGAGAAGGCGCTGTATGAGCCAAGGGATGTCAAAAATGGATTTCATTGGAGTAGAGTAATTTGTTTGATATAGGCTGGGGTGATATTTTCAGAAGAGGTTCAAGATCCTCCAGAATGTTTTGCTCGCATCTTAGATGGGCTAGAGAGGGAAAAGTGACAATGTTTGGGTACAAGTCAGCATGAAGACCAGATAGAAGGGAATGTTTGAGAGATGCTGAAGTACTGCAGTGGCAGGGCTGAGCAGATACGTGAAAGTAACTTAGAGTTTACAGAATTCCTAGGTCATGGGCCGGAAGGAATGGAGATGAAGAGCATTGTCTCTTTATATACAATGTCCTTTTAAAAAGACAGTGGTTTGGACCAGAGCCAGAAGTTTTTGGTGCTAAGCTCTCATTTCTTCTCCTTTGTACCATGAGTGAAAGATAACAAGTCCCTTCTTAGTCCCTGTGAGTGTAAAAGAAATGCTGGCTTCAGACGGCATTTGCAGGTTTCTATCACTTCTTGAAAAAAGGGGAAAGAAAATCTAAATGTATCAGTTCTCACTGTCTGTCTGTAATGCTGCTTCCTTTCTTCTTTCTGGAAGGAAAGAGGAAGGTGCCTAGCTGGATATGTGGATGATTGAGAGTGAGAGAAAAAGTTTTGGATCACCCAGTAACAGTCCTGCAGAGCCTTGCTGTCCTTGTCACCCCAGTTATTTCCTGGGTGCCCTGTGGGGTACTCAGGAATTTCAGAACAGAGCATCAGAGAAACCCAGGTTTTGACTGGGAGCTGCTCAGAATGAGCAAGGTGAGGAGTGCTAGCCAGCGTGCTTCTCTGCAATCCTGCTGCTGTTTTTAGATGAGACAGCTGAAATCAGGATTTCCAGGGAGGCAGACAATGCCTGAGGCAAATGTCTGAGGATTTGCTGCAGCTGAAGAACTGTAAGTGTAAAAGTCTCCTTTTCAGAATCCACTGCCTGGGCCCACCACTTGTGGCAGGTGCCTCACAAATCCTCTTCAGAGAATGTGGCAAAATTTATTTTTAAGATGCCACTGCTCAGTGCAGGACCTGTGTCTAGCTTAGAGCACTCAATGGAAGTGTGAGAGGTCTGAGTTAGCTTCTCTTGTCAGTCTGGGGATACAAGTCTGCATCTTCCAGCTGTCTGAAGAGTTGCTCTTGTTGCCAGGCTGGGATGAGGAGCACCATCATATTTGCCTGCGGCTCAGAGCTGAACCCGTTTTACAGCAGAGACCATGAGTTCTGGAGCAAATGAGCGGGAGAGTGTTGTACTGTAGCCCAGTGGCTGAGACCCACAGGCAGCACAGAGAGTTGCAGGTTGCAGCTCATGCATCTTTGAAGTGTGTGCATTTTACAGTAAACAGACTGTGGATAATAACCTGAGATAATTCCCAGCCATGACTGCATTTTGTAACTGTTTCAGGTTGGATATATTATTGTTATCAGGCTCTCTCACAGCATCTAAGCTCTCAGGTTTTGGATTGCAGTGTTGTTAAGAGGGGCAGTGGACATCTTCCTGCTCGGGCTGGACTCCTTTGATCATGTGGCAGGAACAGGTCAGGTGGGCAGGCACTGTGGTCCACAGTCAGATGATGGAAATTGGATGTCCTTTGAACAGCACCACAGTCTCACTAAACATAAGAATTAGCTGTGTACCAAGGGGTAGGAGGATTAATTACCCAGTCACCTGTTTAGAAGGGCACTTAGGGGTAGAGACTGTCTGTCCAGTGTGCTCTTAGGAGTTAGTGAGCAGTGTTCTTCATACAGCAGGTCAAGAGTTTAATTACTGGAAGCAGTTTGGGTGAGTGACTGTGATGTAATGACGTTCATAAGGAGTGGGAGAGAGAGTAAAACCGGTAGCCTTCAGAAGAAGAAAAGAGTTTATTTTCTTGTCAAAGCTATACAGGGGGCTCAAATGCAAACTCCCCCACCTTGCAAAGACAGGCAGTGGAAACTGCAAGCTTTTCCTTGACCTCAAAACTAGGAAGGAACCAGCCAAAAAGGAGGAGCTGGGTCAAATGTCTAAGGACAAGTGTAAGTGAATGTAGTGCAAGGGATGTAGGTACAGAATTAGAAAGGTCAAGGCACAAAATAAGATGCAACTAGTAAGAGAAATTGAGAGCTACAGTAAATAATTTTTAGGATGTCAAACTCTTTGCTTCAGTTTCCCAAACGGAACTAGCATGGTAGCTGGCTTGGTATAAAATGCTTCTTGACTAAAAATAATGTAACTGTTTGGACCTCTGTGTCATCCTCAGGTGAAAGTTGATACTGTAGACTCTTCTTTGTGTCACTTGGCATCTATCTCACACCAGAATCTTGGACTTACTACTTTCATTTTGGCCCAACTGATAATAACCATTGTTATTTACAATGCAGTCTCTGCCTGCTTTACATTTTTCATATCTGACATGCAAAATGCCTCCCAGAGGAGGCCTTTTAATCTCATCCTTCTTCACCCTCAAGCTATGTAGAGTTTTCTCCAGTCAGTGCACAAAAAACTTACTGAGCTGCTCCTTCCCCCAGCATTAATAGGATTTTCCAACAAAAATCTCTCATCTATCAATGGATTAACATGCTTAAAATGCAACTGACTGAGTGGTTTAAAGAGCTCAGCCATGGATAATAAAGTACCGTACCTTTCACCGCAGTAATGCCAATTCTGATCCCCGCAGGATGTTAGTGACTGGGAGTTACTGCTTGAACGGAATCAGCTGAATGTGGTTACAAACCCACGTCAGGGATTTCTCTCTGGGCAGAATGGAGTGAGCTGTGCAGGCAGTGCCTTCCCGTTTCAGGGAATAGAAAGATATGCACCCACATTTAACTTAGACAGTTTTTAAGACGTTTGCTAGAAATAAATGGTGGTACAGGGTGATTTCTTGTTTTGTCCCTTTAAAGAAAAGAGATGATGAGCAGGGCAAAAATCCCAATATCATATTTATTATTCATACTTTTCTTCAAACATGAATAATGTTTGCAGTGATATTTATAACTTTGTTCAATTCTCACATGACATGGTCCGGGGCACTGATTGGTGTCTTCTTGGGATAGGACTGGTTTGCATACACATGAATTTTGTTCTGTTTTTAAGACTAACTTTTTGGTTTCTTAAGCATTTAAAAGATGGTTTTTTGCATATACCTGTCACTGTACTCAGCAGAATCAACATTTTTTTCTTTAAAAAAATGTCACTCCCATTACAGAACTAATGTGTTTGGACCCCCTTGAGAAGGGAGCCACTTGGAAAAATGAGTCACAGTTTATTTCCAGACTTTGTAGTGATGGGTATGTGATTTTTTTTCCCTCTGAATTTTTTAAACCATTTGTCAAAGAAAATAAACTTTAGCCTCGGTTAAAAAGAAGCAATCATGTGGTAAAACATTTTAGCAGTTCAAATAAGGGCTAGAGAAGCTACAACCCTTATGGAAAGTCAGGTATGTCATTCTCTACCTTTTTTTTTCCCCTGGTAATGCAGAGTGTGGTGATGTGTAGTGTCCTAAAATAGACTTCTGCAGCTGGAGAATACATCTGTTAAGTAGAGCAATTAGTTATTATGTATTGGGTTGTTTTTACAATAACTCAAATGTTTTTCTGCAAAACTATTACCAAGGTTATGATTGCTCTTATTTCTTTTGTTTTCTCTTCCCTTCTTCCCTTCTTTCTTGAATACGTTACCAAGCAAAATTTATAGCAGAAACTGGAACTTAAAATCTACTACAGTGAAGTGGAGATTGTCTAACATCATGATAGTTTTGAGCAAAAGAGACTCTCTGTGCTAGTAATTAGTTCTCCTGCTTCAGCTGAAGTCCTGTTTCACACAGTGTTTTTCTCACCTGTGCTCAAGTGTTTGCATGGATCCATGGATTTTGTAGCTTGCCTCACAGTAGCTGTAGAAATGTTGACAGTCTTGGTTTCATGAACTTCTTAAACTTCTGCTCCTTTCCTGTAGTTTTAGTTCTTTGATTTCTATTATGAAAATGAACTGGGGAAATTAGGATTTGGTGTCAGGATAGGTATTTTAAAAAGGATCCTTGAGCATGTGGAGAACGGAGGAGAAGAAACACAGTGTATGCAGGGCAGATCTGACAGCTGGTAGGAAGGTTTAATGAGTGAAGGGCCATGGGCCCTTCATCTCCGAAAAGGAAAGCCTACACAAAGCTCCAGAAATGCATGAGGCTCATGTGCTTTGGGCTGTGCCAGCACTGGGTCTAACTTTTATTTAATCTTGTGTCCCTGAATTCTGAGGCTGAGGAGCCACTACCATAAAATACTGAAAGTCAACATATACACTGACAGTGGTTTTGCCCCAGGTCATTTCATTCAGTTCTGGGTGATGGCTGACAATGCTGCAGGTTGGTTATGGCTCCCGGCCAGTTGTGCCTTCCTCTTTGGATGGCAAAATAAAGTGGTTCAGCTGGGTGCAGTCAGGAGGTGTCCTGAGGTGTGGGTTTGCCGAGTACTATAAAGAGAATAGTTAATAAAGGGTGTCTGAGGGCCAGACTGATACCGATATGAAGGTATGAAGAGATGCAGAACATGAAACTATTACTTGGCGTGCATATGTATCTTTAGGCAGCTAAGTGCCTGTATTCCCATCTCACTGAATTTGCTGTAAGTATTAGTGGAGGTTGATGTCTTCCTTGGTTGAGTCAGCAGTGGGACTATTTCTGTAGCTTTCTCTACTACTTCTGAAGTGGCAGCAACAGAAATCTAGTGATGTGCTATGTGTTGCACAGCTTTGGGCTGGTTGTAATAACCCTGTTAGGACAGTAGTTCATCACCTTGGTAGTTAACAGAGTCCAGTTGGTCTGAAGTAGGTATTTTTAACTTAAAGTGCTTCTAAGAAAGGAAGGCAGGAACAGCACCTGTAATGAATAGTTATTATAGCTTTTTTGTTAAAAATGAAGTTATTTTGCTATACAGTCAATAGCTATTTTATTATAGCCATAATTATTATTTTATTATTCATCAATAAGACAGCTATGTATCTTCCAGCGATATGCTGTGAATGTGCTAAGCAAATGCCCTGGTTGGTTTGTTCCTTCCCTCCTTCCCTCAAGAGGGGTATTTTGTTTCGTGGCTCAGCGTTTCGTTGTGACAGGTGCAGGAATGGGTGCTCACCCTGCACTCCTTGGTGCTGCCAAAGGCAAGAGCACAGTGTGTCTTGACCTTGGAGTGAAAGTGGTGATGTCTGTGGGAGGCTTTTTTCCAGGGCAAATCTTGCCACAGTCTTGTACCTGTCTCAGTAAAACTGTAGCAGCTGCACTGGCATCTTGCCCTTCACCACAGGCAGGTGCACTGCACCAGGGAACAGAGCTGTGGACTTCAGGTGACCTTCTAAGCAGCTTGGATTGAGGCACTTGGGAGACAGAGATAATGACCTAAGAGAAGGAATGCTTGCACTGCTATGCTTGGGGCCTGTTATTAGTATTGGGAAGGTTTTTGTGAAACATCTCCTATGCCAGCTCCACCAGAGCAGTATCCAGAGTCCTTCATGTTTGATACAGGAAAGTATTTTTGAAATGCTTTATTTTAAAAAGTTGTCTTTGTAAATACTTTATTGGCTTGCAAACCTTTGTTTTATTTTTTTCTTTATTGAACATAGCCCAAAAATGTTTTTGAAATCAGGACTACTATTCTTTATTTTTCTTGTTGTTTTTGTGGGAAATTTTTTGGGGGTGGAGGGTGGTGGTGGTTGCAAGAGTGTTTGGTTGTTTTGTTTTTATTTTTTTCAATCCTATCCTTAATTTTCTACTATCCCCTACCAACAAAGACTGTGGCTCCCTCATGCTTCCCAGTTCTCACTTCCACCCTAATAAACTTTGAGTTGGTTGGGAAATCATATTTGATCCTTCTTGCATTCCTGTTCTGTTGCAGATTTTGACTTGAACTATTTTTGGCATTGGAGCAAGTTTACAGACTACGTGCAGTGTGTCCTCACCTTCACTGGTGTGACTGGTTACATCACTTACCTGTGGCTGGACTCCTCCCTCTTTGTGGAAACACTGGGCTTCCTTGCTGTGTTCACTGAGGCCATGCTGGGCGTGCCCCAGCTGTACCGCAACTACCAGAACAGATCGACGGAAGGAATGAGGTACGGTGCTTGTCCTACGTCAAACACGTGTGTGTGCCTTTGTGTGGGTCGTCTGGGCAGTGTGGGAATGCTTTGCCAGGAAGGACAGTGTCATCTCTACAATTGTTACTTGAAAATACAGCAGCGGTCAGAGTAGAGACTCTGGCAGTAGGAGCTGGTGCAGCACTGCTGAAGGCAGTGGGAGTTCCATGACACCTCTGAAGTCTGACCCATTATCCAAGTCCAGCTGGACAGTTCCAAGGTGAAACATGTTTTAGTGAAATAAACATGTGAAACCACTACTGTTGCCATTAACAACATGTTGCAGTTCAGCTCAAGCTGTGCTACACTGGTAATTAGAAATGGTCTAAAGAGATCTTGCATATCAAAAGTAATAAAGAGAATAAAAGTATTTTGCGCCTGCAGCCTATAACTATCAGTGTAACTCACATAATTAGCTTTTTCTCACATGTCTACTCATCACTTCTTCATAATCCATTATTACATTTGTAGCAAATGACATCAGTATTTATTTTTGTGTCAAAGCTTGAAACTGACATTTAAGAAAGCTCCGATGTGACTTCTACCGTCATGACTAGGAAACCCTCTGTAAAAAAATGTAGGGCAGAAAACTTTAATCTTGTGCCCACTCTTGAGTCATTAAATCAGATTATCTTTTCACACTGTTTATTGGATAACTCAAATGGTACCACTAAGATTACAAAGGCAACTTGTGAAGCTTTTTGAGAGAGGAAGCCTTCACTATGGTGTATCAGTGCATTGGTCTGTAGAAACAATACCGCAGCAAATTCAGTTCACAGAGCGCTGTGATCATTTGTGACTCCGTCTTCTCTTTCATTGCTTTGTTAGGACTTCTCGGCATTGCTTTTAAATTCGCTGGGATAATTTTTACTTTGGTCAGAACAAATAACCATGCCACCCCCAAACCAAAGCACTTCTGTCCTCTGTTCGCATTGTTCCCTTTACTTGTTTGGCTTGCACATGCTTATATGCTGAGATCTTTTCTAACTTGAAATGTTGAAATGTTCAGAAATTTGCCTTGATGCTTCAGGCATTTTCTGATTGAGAGCCCCTTTGGTACAGAATGAGTCAGGATTTGCATCCAAAATACTGGGTATTTTTCATGCACCTACAGTTTTTCTATTTCCTGTATATGCTATTAGCAAAAGGGTTAAAAAAACCCTCTTTGTTCTTTTAAACTACTAAGCATAGAATTGCAGAATTCTCATCTAAGACTGCGTGGCGAAAGAGAGCTGTGTTTAGTCAAGAGAAAATAGCATAAAAGCTCTTGTTTCCTTGCCATGGAACAAAACCAGGCCAAGGATAGCCACACTCCTTATCACTTGTGCCCATAGTTCCAGAATTCATTTTCCTCTATGGTTCCACTCTTGAAGCAGTTCTTTGTGTGGCATTGGACATTGATGGGTCTGGGGACTGATGAGGTAGTGCACAACTTTGTGCTGCTGTACTGCAGTGGGAGGCTATTCATGCACGTGTTGGTGCTCTTTCTTTTTTTCAGGTTAAATTGCAGTTTTCTGTATGTTGCAGGTAGCACACACACTTTGTAGTACCATGCAATCCTAAATTGACTGGATGTTCTCTAAGCATTACTGGGCTGTTCCTCCTGTGAGAGTGAGTGACTTCAGCCAGTGTATTGCCTTCTGTTGAAGGAGCTGTTAGAAATATTTTCTCTGAACTTGCCTTCCTGTGCCCACTTCTCTAAAAGCACATCAGAGAAGAGACCTCAGTCATGGAAACACTGAAGGGAGCGTGTAACAGTGCAGCCAGCCTACTTGCATGAGTATTAGCAGGTGGGGACTGGCTGATGCCCAGGATAGCTGATGCCCACTGCTCTGTGCAGTTATGTAGAACTCAGGGCAGAAATAACCACGTGTGTGGATGGTTACACTGTCTGAAGCAATTGCACTGGGGGTCTCGGCCAGAATGGCTGGCTGCCAGCCATGCTCTTAGCAAGCCTCAGTGGCAAAGTAAAAGAGATGAGTTTCAAGTGTCTCTGTGACTTTAAGCTTAAAGGGGAGAGCAATGAGTATTAAGCTGTTCTCTAAAGTGACCTTTTGGTCAATCATTATATCCTGGTTGGAGATGGTAGCTTCTTAAACCAGAGTAATTCTGTCACCTGGTGCAGGAGTGCAGTCTGTGTCTCTGAGAAAGATCGCAGCCTTTACTACTGCCAGAGAAGTGGTTGTTCACAGGTCCTCATGGCTTGGCTGAGAAAAGCAGTAACATGCATCTGTCTCTGAACTGGGACGGAACAGTTGATACATTAAGTCTATTTAGCAAACAAGTCCTTTCATAAAGATTAACTGTTGAAAAAGAAATGGAGAATAAGGTTACAGTATGTGGCCCCATCTGATCAGGGTATGCTGCCAGACTCTTCTGATACTCTTGTTTCTGAAAAAAGGCCACACTGCCCACAACCCTTCCCCCCAGTAACGCCTGTTTAAGTGAGAAGCTGAAGACATCTCATACTTGAGGTAGCAGTCATTTCCTGATAAACAAACTTGGAGACCAGGGGCCATGAGAGAGGTAAATGGGAGAGGTGGCTGCAGGGGCAGGCAGGATACCCTTTAGGAGTCTGTTGTGGAAAGGGTCCTATCATCTCACCTCTGTATTTCCATCTGCTACTGCCTGAAAAGTCCCCTACTGAAAATGTCCTCTGTGTCTGAGGTAAATGTCCAGAGGGCATCTGCAGCTT
Source organism: Pachycephala philippinensis (assembly GCA_013397055.1). Taxonomy (NCBI): domain Eukaryota; kingdom Metazoa; phylum Chordata; class Aves; order Passeriformes; genus Pachycephala; species Pachycephala philippinensis. The sequence goes on from VWZT01000748.1 coordinate 170,897, forward strand.
AGTCAGTTATGTCTATTGTAATAGAGCATGGCTGGAGCAAAGGAATCACGGTTATGTGCTTTGTAGTGCTCCTGAGAATGAGTCTGCTGGTTCTTCAAGATCTCTGTTCCGCTGGATAGAACTCCTCACATCTTACTTTTAAGTTTTCATTTTTACCTTCCTCTCTCATTTTCCTTCTTTTTGTAGGATTATTGCTACTAGGTCCTGTAGCTTCCCCTTCTGTTCTGAGAGAGTGGAGACCAAAGAAGAAGTTGGAAAGAAATGGAAACAATAAAAGTAGAAAGGAGGTGCATGCTGAGTAACAACTTTTGTGGAGTGAAGATAGTGTAGTATGTCCTGGTGGGCTGATGATTGATGAGTGGAAATTTTCCTATGATTAAGTAAACAACTAAGCTAGTCAAAAGAACAGAAATTTTCATCATGTTCTCTTTGACAATTCACCTGATTACTTTTGGAATGAGTACTTTATGGAAACTTGTAGCTCTGTTTAAGTGTTTAAGTACTTTTGAATGGTTGCAAACCTAAATAGTACAGTAGTAGTTATATAAATTATGGTACTAAACTTGACAGAAGTGTTTTGTAATGAAATGTGTTAATATCTATCAAAGAAATAATCACTTAATCTCCATTCTTTTCAAAAACTAAACTAGTTCTGTCAGGTCACCTAGTAAAAGAGTAATTTAATTACTTTAATTATTGGGGTGGATTAGAATGATAAGTGATTATGTTAGAAAAAGGACAAAAGCTGCCTCAAAGTTAAAGAGTGTTAGAGTATTTGAGGAAGAAAAGGCACTATGACATTAAAAGATTGATCATCACTTGTAAATTTTCTTTATATTATGTGGTAAAATATTTCAAGATTTGACATCCAGAACACCTCCCCTCTATCACCTTTCAGGAGGCAGAGCTGCTGAGTGCTACAGTTGGGATCTGATGCTCCTTGTATTATTAACTGCTTTTGTTTTGTGACAAAAACGATACAGATGGGAACTTCCTCTGTCATTTATCTTTGCATCCCCACTCCTTCTAGGATAGTTCCCTCCCAATCACTTTCTCTTTCTAATAAACTGCATTTGTGAGAAAAGGTGGTGTTTAACAGGAGGCAGTGGAAAGGGCAGGAAGGTTGGCTCTGGATCTGGCAGCAGCACTGCTGCACACAGTGGTCAGCGTGTTGGGAGAATCACATCCTTGTGTGGACGACAGCTTTTGTGGAGTTCCTGTGTAGGGGCAGTGTGTGCTTTTGTGCAGGTGTGAGGAGAGCATCTGAGGGAGGCACTGCTGTTATTATGCACTCCTCATAATCCCATTTGACCTCGCTCCACCAAAGGGGGAGGATGGAGAGTGTTCCACTGCAAGGTCTGTGACCAAGTTGTAGGTGTGTGGTCCTACCCAAGGACCATGTTAATCCTGGGACTGCATGAGGGTTGATTTGCTCCAGGACAGTATTGCATTCCTGTCTACTGCCCTGCTCCAGAAAAAAGTAACTGCCCTTCACTGAAAGTTTTTTGCAAAAGCTTCTCAAAATCACCTGGCAGTAACCCTTTTGACTGCCAGCTGCTGCTCCAACCCCATGGAGAAGAGCTTCTTTTCAGTCAGAGCTGCTGCATGGCACAATCTTCCCAGGTCCAAGAAAGAGGTCTGGCAGTAGGACAGAGCTGGGCTGCACATCCTGAAATCTCAGAAGGCACAATCCATCGGATACCCAAATGTGCCCATCAGTTGTTAGCGTGGAAACCTGTGGGTTCAATAAAGCAAGGTTTTTTCGCAGCAGTAGTTGAGTAGTATCCCACGCCTGATACACTGTTGTCTCTTCCCTGGCTGCACCCTGGGCACGGGATGGCCCTTGCTGTGCCTGACTGAGGGCTGCACCTGCAGCTGCAGCGTCAGAAGGACACAACCAGGGAAAGTCTGTGTTGTCCCTCTGCAAGCAGTTTCCCAGGTCTCTCTTCTTGCTCATGGACAGCTTTCAGTCTGCTTGGAAGGAACCTTCTTTCTGAACGACTTTGTCATGTTTAGCTGACATTGGGTCAGGGGCTCAGAATTTCACTGCCTGGAGACAGCCAACACAATCAGTGACTCTGCTTATACGTTGGTAGGAGACTGTCTTGAGAAATATAGCCTGAAAAGGCTGGATGAGGATAATCTCAGNCCTGTGGGTTCAATAAAGCAAGGTTTTTTCGCAGCAGTAGTTGAGTAGTATCCCACGCCTGATACACTGGATGGCCCTTGCTGTGCCTGACTCAGGGCTGCACCTGCAGCTGCAGCGTCAGAAGGACACAACCAGGGAAAGTCTGTGTTGTCCCTCTGCAAGCAGTTTCCCAGGTCTCTCTTCTTGCTCATGGACAGCTTTCAGTCTGCTTGGAAGGAACCTTCTTTCTGAACGACTTTGTCATGTTTAGCTGACATTGGGTCAGGGGCTCAGAATTTCACTGCCTGGAGACAGCCAACACAATCAGTGACTCTGCTTATACGTTGGTAGGAGACTGTCTTGAGAAATATAGCCTGAAAAGGCTGGATGAGGATAATCTCAGGATTTCATTCAATCAGGTTATTGTGCTATGAAAGAAAATATTAATTTAGTCCCTCCTGTGGCAGTGCTGGGTCAGTCACAGTGATTATCCCATTTTAAGAAGCACAAATCACTGAAGGAAAAACAATTGACGTTTATTGTCTCAGAAGCTGCTGGAGTCAAGAGCTGCAAATTATAAGACACATTTTCATTCAGAAATGTTTTATAAGGTGTGCTGCAGCGGTGAGCTAGTTATGAGCAAGTGTTTATCTGAAATGTATCCAGTGAAATGAGTGTGGTGTAAAGAGGTATGGAAGAAATAAATTATATTAAATGATTCTAATATGTATATACATTTAATATATTCTTTACTTTTCTCCTCTATAGATAATATTTAAAATACCAGAAGACAGTATTTCTTCAGGAGATAAAATTTTGTTGTTGGGTGCTTTTATTAAATACTACTCTATAGCTTTTTCCTTTTTGAGACATGCTGCTCTTTATATCAGTTTTCAGGAGAAAATTTTGACTTCTGAGAACAGTATTTGTCCCAGACACAAATCCTGGGTTTATTCAAACGCTGTGAAGATTAATGAAAGCTGTAGTATTTTTTTCTGCCTGTGCTGTGATGAACAGCTGTAGAAGGCTTTATTCCGGACTGGCTAACCAATGTCTGGCCACCTCGTTTAGTGAGATTTTAGATTTAAGGGGATTGGGCAAGTGCTCTAAAAATGCCACTGCTGTGGTTTCTTGGGATTTTTTAGCCTGAGGGAATTTTTTATTTGTGAATAAGTAAAACGGCTTCAGTGAGTTACTTCCTTTGGAGTAACTTTTGAGTTACTTCCTTTATGCTATTTAAAAGAAAACAAAACCCTATGCTAGAGGGAGGTAGCAAGAGTTGTGGATCTTTCTGCTCAACTATGTGTTATATAGGCTATATATAGGCTTAACTGTAGGCACCAACTATGTATTAGCTTCTCAAGAATAAATTTAGTTCCATTAAAAACAGAGGCAATTACCATCTGTTATGGCAATTTTGTTACATATATGTGCTTCTTTGGGGAGGCTCAGTAAAGGTGTAAGAGAAATTAACTGGAAAAGAACTTAAAGAGTGCTAAGAAGAAGGGAAGTTAAAAGAGAATGGTGCAGGCAATGGCAATATTGAATGTTATGGTTTTTGTTCTCTTCAGCTCCTGTTTCTCACTGACAGAAATTGCATGGATGAGAGGAGAATCAAATAAATAGGAGTAGGGATAATGGATGCCGATGTGAAAGATTTCCTTTTCTGAGTATGCCACATACACAAAGCAGACACTGGCTAGTACAGTGGAGACCTGAGTTAGGAGTACATTGTGTCCAGTCCAAAACTAACACCAAGGAAGATGCTGAATAGAGGGAGAATTGTTTCCCTCAGGCTTTGGCATTGTACCCTCCAGGTGCTGATTAAGCAGTGTCTTCTGCTATTCTTAAAATAGCAGCTGCTTTATATATTAAACAGACAAAACAGAGAACATGGAAGAGGGGCATGGGAGATGAGGGCCATTTAATTAAAAAAAAGCAAACAAAAAAACCCCAATACAGCTTTGTGGATTCAAATCATCTGACCAAACTAAGAAGCAGGTTTTCATTGCATAAAGCATTGTGCAGACAATCATAGGGACTAAGTTATGAAAAAGAAAGTAGTTCTCAAGGGACTAGTTAGGACCTGAAAGTTAAGTGTGGAACCCTGGCAAACAGAGAAATCAAGGTCTTAAGCATGAGCCAGAACTACATTGGGTAAATGTAATATTATTAGCTCTACTTAAAAGTGGTTTGTACTTACGGTTGTATAGTCCATTCCTTAGTTTCACTGCCTTTCCTATTGCACTAATCAGAACTGTCACTGTGCTTACAAATTGCTTATTTTAAACTATACATACCATTTAGCGTAGTTCTGTGATTGTATTCTTTTGCCTTCCTAAATGTTTTTCCTACACAGATCCTTAGTTTTCTTTGTGGGTCTACAAAAACCGTTGTCATTTCTTCTGTGGCTCCAGCCAGCATTCATAGTTTTCTGGGGAAGTTTTACTTGTTTGATTGCTTTGCTTTGCTGACCTTTCCTCTTCTGCTTCTGGCACTGATCAGCTGGTTGCTATTGTCCTTTATGGTGGCTTTTATATAAAATATTCCAAGGTTTTTCATTTCTGGACTTTGCATACACAGCCAGGTTTGCATAGTAGTCAGTGAACAATTTTCATGACTGGATGAAACAGGTTTTTGTACAACTGTAAGGCTTATTACAAACAGCTTGTCTTCTCTCTTAACCTTTCCATTTGTGGTCTTAATAGGCAACAGGAACATTAGATTCCTTTCCCGAATCTGCCTGTTTGAAGGCTAAGAGATTGAAGAAAGTCATCTCTAGCCCTCAGAAGATTTCTAGTTTCTTCTCCCTTGGAGGTGTTACTACATCAGGAAAATAAACAGGCTTGGTCTCAGTGCACTCAGGATGAGGGCAGAGTCCTGTCAGCACATAAATTGATAGACTGAAACTATTTTGTTCTGATCCTAGGAATTAAGTGGATTCTCTCCTCTTCTCCAGACCCTCTTTTCACTTGGAGCAGATGCCCCCGGTTTCTGCTTGACTCTCTGCACATCCGTGGCCTGTGGGTTGCTGTGCTGGGGTCAGCACTGCTGGCACCTCTGTGCTCGCCTGCTGTGTCTCCCCAGAGCTGTTCTCTCAAAACCTGGAGCAGCACAGTATGAGGCTCCAAAGACAGTTCTTTATGCCCTGTGCACTTAACACGTCTGAGAATTTCAGGAACTGAAGGAAGAGACAGGTGGAAAAATCCAGGAGGGAGACCTTCCTTCCCTCAGCCTCCCAGCACTTCTGACAGTGTGAGCAGCAGTATCCACTTCCCGTAAGCATCTCTAAGGTTGTGGCACAGTGTGGACTGCTAAAGCTCTTGCACATATTGAACCTCTTTCTCATTTCTCTTCCCCTGGCACCTCATCCCGTCAGTTCAAAAAGTAAATTCAAAGCAAATGACTTCAAGCCAAAAGCATTCATCTTTTACAAATAGTTCAAGACTTCTGGACAGTAATAGGAATAAAGCTCTGCTGGCATGTTCAGTGAGTGCTCTCTCAGTTGGTACTTTTCTCTGAAAATTTGTATTACAAGAGAAAATTTATTGTACTTCTGTTACAAAACCATTCCATTATGTTCAGGTGCTCCATCTTCCTCTGGCAAGGAGGTGTCATGCAAGGTATTTTGTGTAGTTAAGGTCAGGTCAAGGCACAAAAGGTGGGAATTGAGCCTGTCAAGACACCTGAGAGATGAAAGTTTTCTAAAACCGTTGTCTTCCTCTGTTACCTAACAAATTTGGGAACAAAAGTGCCTCGCTTCTTGAAATTCCAGCACCTGTATTGTTTGGTCAGAGTTCACCACAGCTAGTTGTGTAAGTAGGATAAGTTACCTGCTTGTGTGGTTGCAGAGCTGTCTCCCTCAGTGCAGTAGGACTGAGTGTGATTAGAAATATGGAATGGAGGTAAACTGAGATTTGAGTTTGAAGAAATGTAGGCTGAGATGCTGTTGTGGGTTGACCCTGGCTGGGTGCCAGGTACCCACTCAGTCGCTCTATCACTCCCTTTCCCACTGGGACAGGGGAGAGAATAGGATGGAGAAAAAAAAACACAGGGTGAGATAAGGCAGTTTTATTACAGTGGAAAAAGAAAGAAACAAGCAGAGATCTGCGCGCGCAAGAGCTAAAGAGAAAGAGAAATCAGTCTCTACTTCCCATCAGCAGCGATGTTCGGACACTTCCTGGGAAGCAGGGCTTCAGCACGCGTAATGGTTCCTCCTCCCTTCCTTAGATTATATATCTGAGCTGACATCATATGGTATGGAATATCCCTTTGGCTGGTTTGGGTCAGATGGCTTGCTTGTGTTCCCTCCCAGGATCTCACCCACTCCCATCCCCTTTGGTGGGGGAAGGAATCAGAGGGACAGCACTGCTCGGCAGTAGCCAAAACACTGGTCTGTTATCAACACCCGTCCAGCTACCAATGCAAAGCACAGCCCTGTAAGGGCTGTGAGCTTTACCTTGGTCAGACCCAATACAGATGCAAGGATGCAAATATCCATAATGGTAATAATCACAGCAAGTCCTTTTATCACGCACCTTTCAGTGCATGATGTGGGCCCCCAGGGTGGGCTGTGCCAAGAGGCTGGAGAGACGATGGGCAGCATGAGAGCATCTAGAGCAGCATGAGCCAGCAGCTGTGCCTGCAGCTCCACCAATTGCAGTGCCGTGAGTGGGAGGTGAGAGACAGGGAAGCAGGGACAGATCCTCAAGAACAACTTCATGAGTGAGATGTTGAAGGATGATGTGATTTAGGTGTACTCTGCACCATTCTCATTAAGTTGACAGTACCATGTGTGTTGGCAGCTGACTGTGGTTATAGCGAGAAGTGCAGGACGTGATTTTCTGCCCTGGCACCAGCGGAAATCAGCTCCCTGCCATGGCAGCAGGTCTTGAGCTTCCCAATTCACCAGCAGCAGAAGCAGAGCCTGTCTGATTTGTGTTCATACCACATGTCTGAGCAGACCTGAGCTTTGCAGTCTGGCTGGCATCCGTCTGTGTCTCCTGCAGGAGGGGCACTGGTGTGAACTGTGGCTCAAATCTCTCCTCTGATCCACAGAAGAGATTTATTTTCATACCTGCTTCACAGAACTTGTGGTGTTTTGGGCTGTTTAAGACCTGCTGCCCTTCTTTCTGCAGCACAAGTTGTAGAGTACTAGAAGTACTTCGTTGCTGTTAAGGGTTACCAGTTTCTGGACCCCTACAGATGAAACTTTAGGTACAGCTGCTTGGCATACCTGCAGGCTATATTAGTGATCCTGGACTATCCACCAGCCCTGTGTGGCATGTCTTGTAGTTTCCCCCTGACTGTCCTTTCATATGCCTGACACTCTGCCATTCTTGGGAGTTTAGAAAACAGATATTTATGGAAAAAAAATCGACAAATACCCATTTACCCTGTTTTTCTGTGAAACTTTGTTGTTTAACTGCACCTTTTTGGGTTTGTTTGCCTGACAGTGTTTCAGAGTGAAATCCTGCATTTCATCTTTCCTCAGTGATGAAGATCACAGGAACTTTCAGATAGTTTGCTCTTGGATTGCAGCTGACTGTGGTATCAATTGCTTGTGGATATGGCTTTAACTCAACTGCTTCAGCTTAGTTACAGAGGTCCAAAATAAATGCTGGATCTCTTTTGCTGCATGCTCCTCTTAACTCCTGCTAGTATTGTGGGGCTGGACAAATGTCTTGCTCTGGAGATGGTCAGTGCTGCTCCAGCCTCAGAGGAATTGTTGAGAAGTGAGGTAAGGCACCCACACCAAGCAGGGCACGTAGGACTGGTGAACACTTTCATGCTTGGATTCCCAGCTGGCTGTGCAATATTTAAAACAAGATCTCTGCTTCTTCACACAGAAGGACCTGTCTTAGGGTATGCACATTTAGTTTCCATATTTTCAAACTTCAGACACTTTCGATATCTGATCCCTGTGTTTTCTTTTTCTTCTTTTCCTTTTAATAGTTTTTGGCAGGCTAAGCAATTTGCTTAGCATGAGGAGAACTCTTTTTTTTGTTAAGCCATATGGCATTTTGTTAGAAACAAACGCTCTGTTTATTAATTTTTGTTTGCTTTGTGCCGTGTTAAAAATAACATGGCATTCGTGTTTCATGTTTTCTGGTCTGTGTTTCACTGCTGTAGGCAGGCCAGCCTCTGATTGAAGTGCAGTGTTACGGATGCTTGCTGTCTTTTCTAAGTAGACTATTTTGGAGCTGCAAATGGGAGCTGAAAGTTTTCCAAAGTCAGGATGTTACAACTGGATCTGCTTTCTCTTCCAGACATTCCTATGCAAATGGCTTGTGGGAGGTAGCAGCTTAAAAGGTTGCAGGAGAGATACCTTCTGTACCTTCTTCCTCACTTCCCAAAACCAAATGCAGTGTTGAAAATACTCACTGACAGGTTGTTTCCGTGTGGACTTTATTCCTGAATGAAATACTATATTGTCAGCTTTTAAATTATTTTATTCTTCTTTTATATCCCATCATTCAAAGAATTGTCAGTGTTTTAACGTGTATGAAAGTCAGATGGTAATATATGAAGGAATGTCTGAAACCGTAGCAGTCTAACCAGATTTTCTGATTTGGCAAAACCTGTGTTATGGCCAAGATGTGGGGAAGTTGGCCCTGATGTGGGTTCATGACGTGTGGAAGTTGTGGACAACTTCCACTGATTCTTGAACAAAGGGTTCAGACTAATTCTTCTCTTCAAGTAGGTAAAGGTCGATAAATTATATTCTTTCTTTTATTATCAAAAATAACTTAGAAGTTTTGAGTTCATTGAGTGTCTGAGCACAGCTAGCCCTAAGTTTTTGACTGTAGCAGGATGTAATTACATCAGGGCAACACGTACCTCCTGTTGCTATTTGTGCTGAAACGTCTGCTCAAACCACTACAGGATTTTTCAATGGAAGTCACTGTTGAATGTCTGATTCTCTTTGTGTCTTCCAGCGTGCAGGGTATTTTTGGGTTTGTGTGTTAAGCTACAAACATGCAGAGTCATAACATCAGTGTAAGAAAATCTGCAGTGCAAGCAGGAAGCGAGGACTGCTGTGTCTTTTTCCTTCTGCATGTTTTGTGCTCAGTCCCAGCCTGTGTTCTGCAAACTGCTGCTCTGCAGCCCTGCTGGTGTTTGTAAGCTCTTTGGATGGAGGGGTGCAACAGTCTTAAGACAGACTGGTTCGCCAGGGAAGTGGAAGAGGGGGCTTCACATCTCTTATTTTTTTACAGGATCCTTCTTTTTGGTAGTTTTTGTTCTTTCAGATGAAGGAAGAAAGGTGTAATGACCCGCAAGTGACTAATGTTGAGCAGAGTCTGAAAAGACTCCGAGGGAAAATCAGAGACTGGAGACTGTTCCAGCCAGGTTTTGCGCAGAAGGAATGAAGATGCTGAAAAGCTTTGGTTAGAACAGAATTAGTCCTGGATAAGGCAGATTGAGCCTGAATATCTGGCTGACGTAATTGTTTTTTAAATTACTCAGCCTCTAGTATAGTTCCACAAAAAGAAGCAACAGAAAATGTTCTGGGCTTTTTTTTACTCTTTTGAATGCACTTTACAAGCTCTTTGCACATCTAAATAATTCCAGACGTAATTCTGTAAAAATTAAGGTTTGTTGGCTGACTGCAGATACCATGTTACTGATAGCTGGTCTTTACCTCTAGTTGCTGTCACTTCATGATTAATATACAACATAGAGGGAACCTGAATGAAGCAAGTTGTTCCGTGAGAAAAGTGAATGCTCTTTTCCAACACGTAATTTATTTATTTAGCAAATGAAGATGGGTACAGCTTCTTTATGAAATCTGCTTTCAGTGGTAGGGAACAGCAGCACCATAGGGCATTTTCATATTACCATATTAAAAACCAGCATTTAGCAACCCACCCCTCGTCTAGTGTCTGATCAGAAGGGCTGGTGTCTCTCTGAGAATTAATTCCAGCAGCAGAATAAATAAGTGCTCTTTCAGATTTTAAAAACAGTTGAAAAAATACCAGCTTTTCCTCTTTGTGGTCATTTGGAATTTACACAGACTTTGCACTGGCTGTTACTACATTAACTACTCCTTCTACTGAGCTCAGCTGTGAGGAAGGCGCTTGCTTTTTAGGAGGTTTGTTGTCATTGGATACTGCGGTGCTGGTGTACATTACTGGGAAGTGCTATTTTTACCGCAAGTCTGCCTCAGCCTCTGGCAATACCAGCTATTTGAATGCAGTTCCTGCCTCTTGCCTCTCCAGTTGGCATCTCTGTTGTCATACAGACAAATGCTGCCATTTGTTTATTTCTGCATCCGCAGGTTGCTCTCTGGCACTGCTCACCCCTAACCTGCTTGCTCATTTGTGCTAAGAGCAGTTGTGCTTTCCTACTAGAGCGTATCCTCCATATCAACAAGGGGAGCATTTCCTGCCTTCCACATCTCCCCAGATTAGGTTTGGGCTATTTCAGGAAAGAAATATTTACTCCTAAGTCCTGCTTTGCCGTGTAGCCAGTGCTGTACAGAACAGCTTGGCTTGTGTGACTTCGCAGATGTCAGGAAGATGGAGCGTGAAGTTGGTATTTGGGAGATAGGTTGGGAAATTTTTGGTGCACACAGCCTCTTTGTGCCCTGCTCTCCAATCTCAGGCAGTGTTGATGGTGGGCCCTGACTGCCTATTGTAGCAAAGCCTCCTCTGCATTAGCAGTGCAGCATTTTCTCTTGCACTGTGAAGCCAAGGGTCAGACTCTGGTGTGCCAGTGGGCTGTGATCTGCCAGCCCATGACACCTGGCACATGGCAAAGGTACAGATCCACAGGCTGAGGTTGGTTGTATGAGCATCGCCAAGACCAAATGCCAGGTCCCGCACTTGGGTTGCAACAAGCCCAAGCTACAGGCTTGGGAAAGTGTGGCTGGAGAGGTCCTCAGCAGAAAAGGACATGGGGGTGCTGGTTGACATCCAGCTGAATATGGAGATACCTAAAAGATGTGCAGACGCATCGCTTAGGGGTGTGTTTTAGAGGTGGACTTGGCAGGGTTGGGTGAGTTTAGGTTTATGGTTGAACTCAATGATCTTAGAGGTCTTTTCCAACCTAATGATTCTATGATTCACTCAGCAAATATAGGGTTACAATAGAGCAGTGGAGCAAGGGCTTAGGTGTGCTGTCCCCTTTTTATTCTTTCTTCTCCACAACCAGTTGAAAATTCTAATTTCTTTTGGGCAATAAAACGCTCCCTTTCTCACAGACACTGCTCTTTTCTCCACCAGGGCAGGTAGGGGGCAGCTATCTGCCCGAGCTAGATTGGTGTCTTTCTTGTCTACCCCAGAATTAAGAACAAATATAAGAATTACCTCTCTTGTCCAGGTGACTGGGTGAAGTTGAGAAGCTGCAGACAAAACCTGGCTTTTCTGTGCAATGTGGCATCCTGAAGTGACACAATAGCTGGAAGTATGAGAACAGTGATGGTGTATCCATGCTATCCATTACTCATAGTCACATACACACCACTGCATCATTGCAAGTGACATCTGCATATGCAGCAAGGACAGAGCAATTGCAAATCCCAAATCAGTGGGGAGAACCATTACTATTGCACTGAGCATCTGGAAACTAGGACTTGACAGAAGCTGTGTCAGTGCTGTAAACTTCATCCAGCCCATCTCCCAGCCTCCTGGAGCACTGGCCTGTGATGTGGTAGTGGGGGCAGGGCCAGCTCTGTTTCCCCCAAGGTGCCATGCAGACACCCAACACATTTCTCAGCAAGCTGAAACTTTGAGGCTCTGTGTGCAAACGGGTGCTGGTTGAGATGGGAGAGAGCAGTTGTAGCTTTTCCCCTCCCTGGAGTGGGCACTGGAGGAGTGAGACACGTACTGAATTGGAGAGGGTGCTGGGGGCATTCCGGGTGCTTGGAGGGATGAAGTGGGGGTCCTGGGCCAGCACACACCTCTTTGCTCATTCTCTAGCTTTACCCCCATGGTGGATTGGTGTTGGCTGGATACCAGGTGCTCTCCAAGCCACTCATACCACTCCTGCTCCTTGGCTGGACAGGGGGAAAGAAAAATATAACGAAAGGCTCATGGGTCGAGATAAGGACTGGGAGATCACTCACCAGTTACCATCACAAGCAAAACAGACTCCACTCAAGGAAATTAATTTAATTTATTGCCAATCAAAATCAGAGTATGATAATGAGAAATAAACCCAAATCTTAAAACAGCTTCCCCAGACCTCTCCCTTCTTCCCAGGCTCAATTTTATTTTATCTTCTCTACATCCTCCCCACAAATGGCACAGAGGGACAGGCAATGGGAGTTGCAGTCTGTTCATCACATGTTGTTTTTGTTGCTCCGTCCACTTTATGCTCTTTCTCTACTCCATCCTGGTTTTCTCCCAGGGAGACAGTACTTCATGAATTTCTTCAGTGTGGGTCCTTCCCATGGTATGCAGTTCCTCATGAACTGCTCCAGTGTGGATCCTTCCCACGTATCCTTTCCATGGGATGCAGTCCTTCAGGAGTGGATTGCTCCATCATGGGTCTTGCCTGGGGTCACAAGTCCTGACAGAAACCTGCTCCAGCTTTGCTGCTTTGGCCTAGACTCTCCACGGGCCCACAGGTCCTGCCAGGGACCTGCTCCAGCACAGATTTCCCATGGGGTCACAACTTCCTTTGGGCATCCACCTACTCCAGGCGGGTTCCTCTACATACTGCAGGTGGATCTCGGCTCTCCCATGGACCTCCACGGGCTGCAGGGCCACAGCTGGTTCACCATGGTCTTTGCCATGGGCTGCAGGAGAATCTCTGCTCCAGTGCCTGGAGCACTTCTTCCCCCTCCTTCTGCACTGACCTTGGTCTCTGCAGGGCTGTTCCACTCACATGTTCTCGCTTCCTCTCACCTGGCTGCTGTGTAGTGCAGCAGTTTTTTCCCCCTCCCTAAATGCATTATCCCAGAGGTGCTACCACTGTCACTGATGGGCTCAGCTTTTGCCAGTGGCAGGTCCATCTTGGAGCCAGCTGGCATTGGCTCTCTTGGACTTCAGGGAAGCTTCTGGCAGCTTCTTACAGAAGTCACTTTGTAGCCTGCCTCCCTGGCCGCTGCCACCAAAACCTTGCCACACAAACTGTCCACCCCAGATTCAGGGCATTTTCAAGGACTTGTGTACCAAGTTTCCAGTTCTCTTCTGTTCCTGTCATTCCCTGTCCTGCTCCAGTCTCTTTTTTCTGTCGTCTTCTCATCTGACCAACCGCTTGGCTCCTCTGCTGTCTCCTTTGCTTTCCTCTGTGACCCTTCATTGCCTTTTCTCACCTCCTGCATGACACTGTCCCCATTTCCTTGCTAAGCTCTTTGTGATTACCCCATGCACCTTTTGGTCTGTTCTGGACACACTCCTTTTGTCCAGTCCCAGCCTCTCCTCTGGGAGAGCAGCCAGCACTCCCACAGTCACTACTTTGCATCAGCCCTGAGAACCTTGGTACAGCTGCAGTAATAAGTTTTGTGGGATGTCAAATGTTTTCTAAATTTTATTTTTATTGTACCTTGGTGATTTGCAGGTTTTCTCTGCTGTTTTGTCCAACCTACTGGACAGAGAAGGATGTGTATTTTTTGTACACAGGTAGACCAGTGGCATTAGCTTCTTAAACTATCTGTAGCATTTTTTAAGATCATTTTTGTCAAGGACAAGTTGAGATTTTCCTGTGTGTGGAGCATTGTCATGTCCCAGTGAGAACTCTGGGCATGATGATGATGTCCTTGAGTGTCAGGTGCATGAGCTGAAGTGCAGGCTCTGGAACATGCAGAGGCTGTCAGAACATGCACCAAGCTTTCCAGCTGGTATTGCAGACTGTTGAGTTCACAGGTGGCTTCCTAGCAAAACACAGACTTGCTTTGGCAAACTTGGCCCAGCATGTGACACAGCTAGAGGTGTGCTTGGCTCCTGTGGTGTTGCTGAACCGCAGGTGTCCCTAAGTTTTCCCTCAGTGACTGATTATTCTTTCTTCGAGTGGGTTAACTGTTCTGTAGGCTGTACATCTTCTGACTGTGTATCTTCTCCTCCACACCTGCACTGCACTGTAAGGTCACTTAAAAAACCCAGCTAGCTTTCTCCATAGGGAATGTGTGGCAAATATCCTTTGCATTAAGGATATTTGTTAAACTGCTATTCAGCTATCTCATGGTATCCCTGAATTGCCCTTCTGTCAACCGTGAGCAGTTAGTTTTATCGGCCTGGTTGAGCATGTGCTTTTAGTGAGGGTCCCCAGCCATGCCAGGGCAGATTCACAATTAAATTGTGATCGGTTGCCCAGCAAACACTAATAAGCTTAAAATCAAAGGAGGAGGTGCCAGTTTTATTACCCTCAGAGTTTATTGCCCTCCTAATTAAAATCTCAATCAATCCGGACCACCACCTGCATCTATAAACGTCCTGTAAGTGTAATGTAAGGTGACTTGGTGTGACTGGGAACGTGCACAGGCCAGGAGGTGCAGGCTGTTTGCACCAAGCACAAATGACGTGTAGAGTTCAGCAGTTGTTTTCTTTCTCTGGTTATTTATTTATGTTTTTAGAATGACCTTGGATGGGGAATGACTGCTCACTCATATCCTTGTTTGCACTTCCACACAGGTTCTGTTGAAGGTCCCGATTGTAGACCTGTTTTGTGCTCTGGGCCGCATGACCTGAGCTACAAAAGGCTCATGTTTCCATAGTGTGAGGGGGCTGTACAGGCTGATGCTGTTGGCCACCCTTCCCATGTGGGGAAAGAATGGGCTGCAGCATTTGGCTTGCAATGGCACTGTGCGCTTGTGCCCAAAACACAAATCCTGCTAGCTCCTGCCTGAGCGTTTGAAAAATGAACATTAAGTCCTGCCCTGCTGCATGGGCCTGACTGTGTGTGATGAATTAGAGTCTGTGCTGGCAAAACGTAAATTGCTTGTAATTATGACAAATCATGTGCAGTGCTCATACTGTGAACTACAAAGCTTTTGTCCACTGCCACTTATCCAGCTGCTTAAAAAGCTCTCCTGATAAAGTGCATGAAGCTCAGAAGGACACTGAAAATAATTTGGTCTGTTTGAAGAACTTGCTTCTATTCCCCAGAGTTTCTCCTGATGTGGGGGAGCAGGAGCTGGACTACAGGACAGGGAATGCTCAACAGAAGAGCAAGATGAAAGCAAGTTTGGCTATTAAAAGGAACTCTGAGCATTGCTCTTGATCTGTGTCCTTGATAAAAATCCCTCGTGCTGTTCATCCTTCCAGTAACAGCTGCAGGCATGTAATTCTCCTCTTTCTGTATTACTGGACAATCTGTCTTTCTGCTTTTTTTGGTTACGTATTTTCTGCAGTAAGGAGTGGTTTCTTCTATCTGTTTTGTTTGTTTCAGCAGATGCTAAAAGTGTGCATGCATGAGAGAGCAATCTGTGTGTTACTTTACCTTGCATGAGCACAGAATGGCACGCACAGGAAGTAACAGCTGGGATGAATTGCTGTTCTTTTCTGTGCACTGTTTTACTTCAGTTTATGGTCAATGCTGTCAGCATGTGGCAGTCATGTTTACAGAGCTCCACTGAGTCAAATATCCTAGCTGGATATTTTAAAATGTTGGATACCTTCATAGCCACAGGTATTTGGAACTGTAATTGCTGAGATAAGAGTGCTGCAGTTTGTGGAGCAGAGAGTTTGATCTTCCCGTCCAAGTACAGTGCTGCCTGTCTCGGCTAGGCACGCTGTCTGCCCATGGCAAGGGGAGTCCCAACCCACTGCTGGGTATAAATCCTAGCGGAAGTAGATGGGGTCCTCTGGCACAGCAGCTCTAATCCAAAGCCACGTTCTTCTCAGTAAACCCTTCCCTTTTCTTTGTCTTTTAGCATCAAGATGGTGTTGATGTGGACCAGTGGGGACACGTTCAAGACTGTTTACTTCATCCTGAATCAGGCTCCTTTCCAGTTCTCCATCTGTGGACTCCTGCAGGTTTTTGTGGACATCGCTATCCTGTTGCAGGTTTACTTGTACAGCCACTACCCTCAGAAGCCTGTGTCCCACACTGCACACCCAGCCAGCACCAAGGCCCTGTGAGGAACTTGGCTGGACAGGTTGCAGGTCAGCGGAGTCAGCCATGGCATCTCTTCTTCCACTTGTAAATACTCCTGTGTTGCCAAGTTGAAATCAGAAATGAGAACAAGGATGGAAAAAATGGCTGGACTTCCAGCTCGGGAGGTTCTGTGTTAAATAATTTGCTCGCTCTGTTTTCAGACTTAGCTGTACAGAACGGTTTCTTGGTGGGGGGAGGGGCACTTTATTTTTGCATACGTACCTATGAGCCTTATCAATTCACAAATGTTTGTATATTTAATCACAAGGGCTGGATGGTTTGTGGTTTTAATGCTATTTAAAAATGTTACATCACAGAAATTATAGGATATTTTGTCTGAAACTTCCACCTATTTATATATAATATAAAGTCTGTATATTGGTGGGAAGTTTGTGGCATATACTAGCATTCAGTACCTCCACGATGGAGGAAGAAGTATTGAAGAGCAATCCAGGAGCTTTCTCTTTTCTCTATAAGGGTGTCTGGTGAGCAGAGAAGGTGGGGGTGGGAGGCCCTGCAAAGCAGTGAGCAGCCAGAAATGAGCAGGCCACAGAGGGTGTAAAGCTAAAGAGTGAGCAGGTGTTCACCTCCCTGCAGGAGGACACATGGAGGAGATGATGGAGGGGGTCTGATGGTGCTGGAGCCATGTCTAGAGCTGGCACAGCCAGTCAAGCATCCAGGCAAAAGGAGGAGCCAGCAGGAGACTGCAGGGAACTTAGGTAGTCATGCTTTGAAACCATGGGGTGTGGGAATAGCCTGCCCTGCATTTGGAGGGCAGCACTGCCCCTGCAGCTGTGCACAGGACAGTGCTGGCCTGTGGGGTGTCTTTCCCAAACCAAGGGGCCAACAGATGCGTCTTTCCAGTATTGCCAAGCAAGTATTTCTAGATGGTGATTGAGCCACAAAGACAGAAGCAGGTCCACTTTCATTGGCTCAGAAATGCAAAGTTTGAGACAAAGGAAAAGCTGTATCCCCTGGGCTAGGACCAGCATCTGCCAGCTTGATTTGTTCAGGCTGAGATTTGTGTTCATGTTGTTCAATGGCAAACAAGAGCCAGGTTATGTTTTGGGGTATTTCCTGCACTGGCCCAACAAGGAAAGAGTCCATGTTTTCCTTTTACTGTTGTGAACTTTTAGACTCTTAAAGAAGAGATTCTTCTCTTTTAGAAGAATCAGCAGCCTGTACTTACAGGGACTGAGAAAGCTGAAAGAGCAGAGTTTACATAATGTTGTCTCTAAAGGCTGTTTGCCAGCATAGGTCACCGTGCTCTGTCTGTGACGTGCAGCTGCTGGTGGTGTGGACCCGTGGGGGCTGTGAGCAAGCCCCTGGGCTCCTGTTGTGACACTGCTGTCATGAAACTGCCCCGGGTGATGTGAGGAGGCCATAGCAAGGCCCTTGGTCCAGAACAGCTATGCCTGTGCTGCTTCCTTCATGAGGCTTCCTCCCTCTGCTGAGCAAGTCCCGTCTGACCACAGGCAAAGCGTTGGACAGATTTTTCAGAATCATTTTTTCCTCTAAGAATAGCCCAAGAGCTTATGTTTTCTTAGCAGTGGCAGCAAGTCTGAGGTTTGATAACTTCAGTGTATAAGTCAGATACTTCCCCTACCGTGCTGTCTTTGGAAACCTCACAATTTGAGTCTGAACTGTCTTCATCGGTGGCAAACTGTCCAGTGGAGGGGAATCACACTGTGCCCAGGCACTGACTCCATGCTCTTTGTTCGATACCATACTCTTCTAGGCCTGAAGTGACCTTACAAAGACAATGTACTCAGCATGGCAGACTATGAATGTTTTGTTCCTCTCTTTTCTCCAGTGTTCTGGTTGTGTTACAGGAACATCTGGGCTTTTGTCTTTTTTAATTGAAAACTTAACAGCTGGCTTCTCTGGTGTGCTGCTTTAATGAGGATTGTATTTCTACTGTTTGAAAACAAACACTTTCTTGTGCGTTTTAAGGGTCTGAAGGGTTTTTTTAATAACTTGTAATGGTAAGATTTTTGTATTTGGTCGTCTTTTTCTAATACTCTGCGTAACAGGGATGTAAGAAACCAATGGTTCGTAAGAAACATACTTCTGTATGTTATAGCTTCACCTGGGAGTGCACACTTTTGGCCACCCCTTTGGCTTTGAACTAGAGACATTACTGAGGATAAAACAATTTCTGTTTTTTCCATTTGGGATTCTTCCTTGGGCTGATTCTTGAGTCTGTCATCAGTACCCAAACCAGCGAGCTCTCCAGACCAGTCTCATTTACACCAGAGCAGCAAATGCTGGAAGAGAAGCCAGTGAACCCATGTCCAAGTCATCTTCTGTATGTGGCATTTAGCAAGTAGGACTCTTGGCCAGGAACTCTAGAACTTCTTGCAAGGTACTTTAGGGACAAAGTGTTACAGAACTTTTGTTTTGTTCTCTACTTGTCAGGAAGTATCTGTTTCAATGATCACCTCAGAGAATAAGAAATTGATTACTTTAAATACATCTCTTTGAATGTATGGCACATTTCATGGACTTTATTTTTTCTGTCAGTTGCAATGTTTTTTTAATAAAAATTACCTATTATATATAAATTGCAGTGTTGCTTTGTTTTGTTCAGGTACAGAATGTGTGCTTCTTAGCTCTTGTTATAATTCATCTTGTCAGGAGCATTGTTTATAGGAATAACTACTGTGCATTTTCCTTCTGATGAGCAGGCATAAATTGTCCTGAAGTCATGATGCACAATAGGGATTCTGGATTTCTGTCCTCTGCTCTTCCATACATACTAGGGTAAACTTAACTGTTGTGACCACATAACTTGTTTGTGTTTGCAGTGCTCACAGTAAAAACCCAATTACTAACAAATTACTGCATAGCTTTAAAAGAACCCTGTGTCATGCAAACTGCAGAATGAAGTTGAAGACGGGACACAGATGAGGGATGTGCTCCTGGCAGCCTCTGCACAGAAGATGAGAACACTGCGTCTGTCATCTCATGGCCAACTGCTGCCCCAGGAAAAGTCTTGGCCACCCTCCCTGTTCATTCAGGATGGGAAAACAAGCCAAGACTATCAGGAGCAGCTTTGCAGCCGCTGTGCATCTCCTGGATCCTGCCAGGCTGCTGATCCAGGATGCTGGGCTGCTCTGGCATGGGGAGGTGGTCTGCTATTGCTGTGTGCAATGGCTGCAGGAGCTGGAGAAGGGGAGATGGGGAGGAGACAGGGTTGGAGGCACAGGAGAGAGGGCTAGGAAGGGCAGGAAGAGAGATGTGGGAGAGACTGAGCTTGCTCAAGTAAGGGGCTGAAGGGAGATACTCCTGAAGGAAAGGAAAGAAGAAAAACCAAAATCTGAAGGGTAAAGGTAGGTAAATCAGCAAAGTTGGGGGGAAAGGAGGAGGAATGTGAGGGTGGGAGTAAACCCTGCCTGCTGTGTTGCAGTCTGCTGGCAGTGGAGACCCAAGCAGTTCTCACAGCAGCCGAGCCTGCTCAGCACTCGTAGTGCCTGCACCTTCTCTCCCAGACAGTGCTGGTGTTACTGGCTGATGCTTTGGCATTCACTGTGTGGAAGCCAGTGGTGGGGCTGGCCCTAAAAGAAACAGTGAGGAACACCATTTCTGGGTGCTGCAGCAGCCAGGGCAGCAGCCCGGCCCGTGTCCTGCTGGCTGGTGCAGTGCTGCCCCAGGCTTCCCTCAGGGCAAATCTCTCCCTCTGCTGTGCATGGCACACAGTGGTCTGCACTGCGGCTCCATGGAGGGAGAAATGCCATGGTTAGATGTTTGAGATGCATGCAGTTCTGTGTGATTAAAAACATTTTAAGATGTAAAATAAAGCTCTCATTCAGTACTGGGTATTAAAGCAAAAGTTGGCCCACAGGTTCTGTTCATTAAATCTGATTGTGATCCTTATCTTAGGCTTGAGAGCCAAGCAGGCTTCAAGGACCTGACGGGCAACTGTAGCTTTGTTGGAGGCTTTCTGTAAGAAAGAAAACATGTAAGTCAACAGTGCACCAATAAATAAACACTGCCTGGATACCTGTGCCAACAGCAGTAAATAAGAGGTGGGGACTAGAACACAGTGTGAGGTTCACCCTGGAGCAGGGGCAGGTCTTCCTGTAAACAGCCTTGTAAAGCAGCCAGTCCCAAGTGGATGTCAGCATCTAGAAATGCACTGACAGCAAACACAGCATTTCAGACCCCTATCCTGCCCTTCTGTGTCCTGGCTTGCATGCATTTGGCTCTGGTAGGTGCTGGCTGGGAGACTGAGGGGCTTTGCTCAGCTGGAGATGGGCCAGCAGAACCACGCTGGATTTCTCAACCTGTCAGCCCTTCCATGTGCCTCTGTCCTCTTCCATGCCAAGGCTTCACAGTCCTCTGGCTTGTAGCTGCCAAGGGGAAAGCCAAGGACGGTTTGCCCCTGAAGCATCTGCTGTGAGGCTGCCATAGCCTGTGCCTGTTCCAGCCTCAGCAGTGTGGGACAGCAGCAGCCTCTGTCTGGCTTACAGTTGAGATGACACCAAGTGTCACATTTTTCTTACCATTACTGCTTTGTCTTAACTGAGGCTGCTGTGAGGTAGGAGGTGGCTGTGCACATGCACTGTATGAGCTGTTGGACTTTGTGCCATTCCCTTTAACTCTGTCCCTTTACCAGGTATGACAACCTTGATTCTTCTGAGTTACGGTGTTCATGACTATTGTTGTCAGCTGCCAGAATTTGAAGGTCTAGGTCCATGCATGCTGCCACCAAGGTGGACATGTAGAAGAGGTGGCTTTGCTCACGTGTTTCGAGTCTTTGTCCCATATGAGAGAGAATTTTTTTTTCCTTTTTTTCTTTTTCCTTGAGGCAAAATTAGTGTGCTTACAACTGTGAAGCTCTAAGTTGTTCAAAGGAACAGGTATAACTACCTGCTGGCACTGGTGTGCCTACAGACAGCAGTGTGGCATTTATTATAGTGAGAGATAAATGGCCTTAAAATCATCTGTGTGCTGTGTCAAAGAAAACCAACCACCGTACACAACAAAACCAACATTCTCCAGCAGCTGATCAAAAGTAATAAGCATTGCCCATAACAACAGCTGCCCTGGGTGAAATTCATTCTCCTCTAAGTCTCTTTTATATTTGGCAATGTGTGCATCACAACTTTATACAGCTTCCAAAAATAATTTGTTTAAAAGGTTCCTGGTTTATATTTGTTTCCTCATCTGTCATCCCAATAGATGAAATGAAACTTTCTTAAAAGCCAGGCTTTGACTAGGAGATATAATGAGTGGGTTTTGTCACTTTATTAAAACCCTGTGCGTGCTGGAATTAATTATGTGCCTTTTGAAAAATACAAAGAACTCACTATTGTGGGACAATAGCAACTTGATGGAGAACAGCAATAATACGGTGTGTGTCATCAGTCTGTTTTTCTACACAGCTGCTGAGCTGCAGTTTGCTGTCCCAGCGCTGTTTTTCCATGCTGCAAGGCCAAAAGCTGCATCGATTCATGGTTATTTGCTAGCAGTGCAAGTGTGAAACTCTTCATTCTGCAGGGATGTCTACTCCAATGTGGCTTTTCTAGTAGTAAGGTAAGGGTGCTTGCAGTTTGTGGGCTTCACCACCATTCTGCACCTTCCATATGCACTGGCCATGGTCACTTCATTCACACTGGAGATGGAGCATGAAACACACCTGGTGTGCATGAACCAAATCACCATGAGGAGTGAACTTGTGAGCCCACCTAGTGAGTCTGTCGGGTGCCACCTTAAGACTGAGCACCTGAATGCCACCAGAAGAGGCAGTGCTGCCCCTCAGCACCGCACCACACTGTCCCCCTGCCACTGCGCCCTTTGCTGGTTTGCAATCAGCTGGCTGCAAAGCTGTATCCCTGATGTCAGACCTTAATAACCCTTAATGAAAGAAATGCTCACATCAGGAATAAAAAAAACCAATAAAATTAAAATCTTTCATGAATCACAGCAACCCAGTGCTGGCTTTGCTCTGCCAGGAGTCTGAGTCAGCCCAGGCAGCAGCCACCAGCCCTTGGCCCTCCTCTCCAGCACAAGGAGCAGATGTGTTCCCAGTGCTGCCGGGCCGTGAAGGATGGGCAGAGCCTGTGTTTGGTTTGCCTGCACGTCAATACAACTGGGGCTTTGCTGACCCAAGTGCATCCTGCAGGGTAGGGGGCTCAGTTTTGAGGTGGCTCAGTTTTGAGGGGACTCAGTTTTGCTGCCTCCATCTCCTGCAGTCTCAACAGCAAGTAACACACGGTACTTCACATCAGCACGGCGAAACACCACCTCCCCCCACGGCCAAATCATCAGACACAAACAGTCAGCAACAAAGCTTTTAATTTTTATTAAAATAAAGTGTAACCTTTCCATTTCCCTTGCTTCATTCCTATAAGGAATGGCTTAATAGGAGAGTTTGCTAATGTAAGGATTAGTTTTACAACATACGCTGAGGCAAAAAAACCCCAAACAACAGACCAGACAAATCCCATCTTCAACACATCAGGTTTTGTTCCCTTCCTGGCAGGAGGAGAATATGGAGGGTGACACTTCATGGCTTTAGTACAAATAGGGGTGTAAGTACAAGAGACTGTTGGATTCCGTCTCACTCCATTCCCTGATCACATCCCACCTGTAGGAGCACTGAAAGACCCACAGAGCATCCTGACTTGGACCAGCTACACAGCTTCTCCAGGGTGGGGGCTGGAAAGCTCATGAATAGGCCTGGTATCAATAGGCAAAATGCAAATGCCACCATATGATTCATTCTTCCTTTAAATTGACTTAAATTCTTTGAGAATCAGGAAGAAGAGCTGGAACACTTGTTTTAATGACAGGACTGTCTTTTTCTTAGTAGGAGGGCAAAACCAAAAGGCTACTCCTAATGCAGAGCACAGCTGCTGCACTGCAGCTTGAGCCAGAGCCCACTGATGGTGTCTCGCTGGCTTCACTGTGTTTGGACTACTCCTCTACTCCTGTTTGAATATGACTGCACTCGGTGCAGCCACCACCACTGAGGAAGACTGTGCAGAGCTGGGAGTCACTGCTGGTTTAACATCACCTTCCACTTCTTGGGCTACATGTAGTTCAGATTGGTTCAGTTGCCTGTTAAACACATTTCTTCATACGCGAGAGATGGAAATAGTTAACAGAAAGTGGAGAAATGTCATCATTTGTAATGGTATTTGTTATATTCAACTGTTAGCAAAGGAAAAAAGACAAGTTAACATTCAGTACCACAGTCAGAAAGATTTTTTGTATGTATATTTCTGTCATGGGGCTAAGATACAAAGCTTAGGATGGTAAATATGCATCTCTACTAAATAATGCAAACTGTGCTCACACACAGTTCAGAGCTGGCAGCTCCGGCTGCGCTGTCTCATCTGTAGAAGACAGAACCAAGCCCCTGGTAAAGCTGAAGGGATGCTTCTGCCCTTCTCTTGCCCTCGCCCCCTGGCTTGTCTGAGGTTTGTGTTCCTTGGTGGGGCTGCCAAAACAAATGTGCTGTGGGGCATCTCAACACGGGGAGACCCTCGCTCAGCCCCTTGCACAGGGAGTGCCACCGAGCAGGGTAGGCAGGAGGTGGCACACTGGTTGCTCTGCCGTATGGCACCTGGCACAGGCTGGGCTTCACATTACATTCTGCTGGCTGGCTACGTTCAATGGCTGTTCCTTGGGTGTACCCAAAAATACTTGCTCAATAGAAAAGAAAAGCCCTAAGAAAAGCAATGGAGCAGAGCTGTACTTGGTAGAATTTCTAGGGGTACTTTTAAGAGGTCCCTTAACATCTGAAGTTGGTCTTTAGAGAAACCTTGTGTGTGTCTGCCCCTCATTTATGCAGTTCATGGGGTTCTTCTTGCAGAACTGACCTCCCTTGTCCACTGCTTCTTGTGCTGCCATTCAGGGTCACAGCTGTTCAGGGCCAAGAACTTCTCTTGGCTTACTGGTCCACCAAGGGCAGACCCTCCTGCCCACCAGCACTTGGTGGGAATGTGGCACTGAGCCCCCTTGTACTGTCACCACCTGGGAGCTCAGTGTTCTGTTGCCGCTGGCGCACCTGCCTGCTGGCTACTCGCTGCTGCTGCTCCTTCAGCTCACTGTAGGAACGGGAAAAGGTATGAAAGATGGACGTGACCGGGAAAGCCATCAGCAAAATCCCACTCAAGATGCTGCTCAGGGCTACCACCTGTCCAGGGATGCTACGAGGCACCATGTCCCCGTAGCCAACAGTTGTCATGGAGATCACAGCCCACCAGTAACTGGAGGGGACGCTGGTGAACTCTTGCTTGGCTCCCAGCTCGCTCTCGGCCAAGTACACCAGCGGCGAGAAGAGGGCCATGGCGACGCAGAGGAAGAGCAGGAGCAGCCCGAACTCGCGGGTGCAGCGGCGCACGGTGAGCCCCAGCGTCTGCAGCCCCAGCGAGTGCCGCGCCAGCCTCATCACGTACAGGATGCGCAGCGCCCGCAGGAAGCGCAGCACCAGCCCCACTCGCTCCAGGTACTTGTTCCCAGCTCCCCCGCCAGGCTTGCTGCTGTTTTTTGTGGAAACCACATCCACAATGAGAGAGATGTAGAAAGGCAGAATGGCCAGGATGTCGATGATGTTGAGCGGGGTTTTCAGGAAAGCACACTTGTTTTCCGCTTGGATGGATCGCAGCAGGAACTCAAAGGAAAACCACGCCACGCACACTGTCTCCAGCACAAAGATGTCATAGCACTTTTGTGAGCATTCACCCTGGGGAGGAGCGGGAAACACATAAAAGGGGTAAGAAACAGATTTAGCCAGGGCGCGAAACAAAGAAATAGAGAGTGTCAGTTCTTAAATCGAAACACCACGTGAAATTGATACAAATTGCCATGTACCAAAGTAAAATCATGGCTGCTGAGAGGTATTAAAAGCAGAGGCTACATGTTTGACTACAAGACAGGTCAACAATGCTCTGGAGTGTCCCAAAGCTGCCAAGAACTTGGTGTGATGTTATCAGCTGTTGGCCAGAGAGCCTACTGCTAAAAGGCCAGTGGCTCATGCTTCATTTTTAACCAAGACTTCTAACACCTTTAAAAAAGGATTAATACAGGATTCATGGATTGTAATAAATGTGTGATCCTTCCTTCCCTTCCTGATCCATAATAAATTGCTTACTAATGGCTCATAAACACCTACAGCATTTTAACTGATATGCTTGGAGTTATCTATAATCTATTATTCACTAAATACAGTACATATTTTATATTCCAGTGAACATTTATTAACACACTAACCCTACAGTCAAAAGCTTATATAAAGTACTGAGAAATGTAGGCATTTCTAAAAGAAAAAATATCACAGGACAGAGTGGGGTATGGACAGGTATGTGTTTTTAGTTACCTCACCTGTAACAACTAGTGACCGCAATGCCTTACTCAAGCTTTCTGAGGCACTGGAAGCAGTGCTCTTACCTGCAGGCTCACTTGGTGGCAAATAAAGAGTGCTCTGGCTCTTTGGTTACGATGCTTGTAAACGAGTCAGCCTCAGTGCATTGGAAAGGCAATAAACAATAATGCTGGTGATGGCCACTCTTCGGTTGTTAATACTGTGGCAATTCTCTGCTATAGCACTAGTGGTACCTCCAGCTGAATAATAAACAACTTCTCTAAATAAACAGATTTTGATGTGGACAATTATAGGCCTAGTGCTGTTTCCTCTATAAATGCTCATATAACAGTGTGAATGCTCTGGGGGTTTTGTGTGGAAGGCAAGTGTATATTTATTTAAGGGAAGTGTGTATTTATTCAGTGTGCCATTTTGAACAATTTGTGAAAACTCTTTCAAGGAGTCCATCCATGTTAGCGGGGTGTGTGATTCCCACTGGTTGCAATAGGTATTAGGTCCCAATGCCCAACCTTTTTTTACTTGCCTATGCCAAATTATAGCAATGAAACATCAACTGAGAATGGTGAGGCTGTGTCATGCTGGTCCTCATTTCACCACTGGAGAAGCTGAGAACCTGGTACATCTATTAACAGTTCTGCCCACATACTCAGCCACAGGAATCTTTTGCTCCAAAGAGCCAAGGAAATTTTTACTGCACAGCACCACATCCTAACTTCATCCCTCTTGAAGTGTGTATGCACAGGCTTTTTCCCTGTTGGGAAAGAAAGCAGCAAAGACTGATGAGGCTTTTGCCCTCTTCGCTAACTGCAGCCTTCCCCAAAATGTTGTGGAGGAACTGGATACGTTTGCACTGCCAGCAGTGAGAGCAGTGTCATCACATTGAATACAAAGCCTTGGGTTACCCCAATATGTTAATGAAAATGCTGAGGTACCCTGCACATCTTACACTTAGGAAGAGATTGAAACAATAACTGAAGAGACGTCAACAGGAAAAATAGACATGAAAAGGAATTTATGGTCCTTGTAGTAACCACAATAAAAAGTTGTAATGCCTTGTGTTTATGGATTTTTGTTTTGTATTCCACTTTCAACTGGCATATGATGTACCTCCCACTGTTTCCCAGGGGGTCATGCTGATATGGAGAGAAAAATTACTTGTCCCACTGAAGTTACTGTCAAGATTTTAAGCATATTGCAGGGAGGAATGATAATCTTATTTTACCAGTATAGTACCTCAGATAGCCTGTCTTTAAATTCCTAATTTTGATATGTGTGAACACTAGAAGGAGCTTAATTTACATGTGCCTCACCGAACTAATTTGGTCATAAGCAAGTATTTTTGTCACAATCATAATAACATAGGATATAAGATTTTGTTTCTAGGAGCTTTCCTCCTATCACAGCATAATTAAGCTGTCAGGCTCTCCTATCAAATACAGAATCAAGATGCTTTCACACCACAGCACAAATCTGGCTCTGTGAGCCAGAGACAAAGCTCACAAAGTCAGTGGAAGGACTCTGCCTGTACCACTGCAACTTCTCTCCTCATGACCCAGAAACCAGCCATCACACCAATACTGTCTCAGAGCTCTGCTGCCTGGGAATCTCTCATCAGGATATGCTTGATCTCACACCTAAGGGCAATGGCTGAAGGTAATTTGCCATTCATCCTATCCTTGCAGGTGCTCAAAAGGATCTATCAGGTTGAGGTGTTTGGATGACAACCCAGAGGAGAATAGCTATGGCTTGAGCAAAGCAACAGCAATGGCAAGATAAATAACCAAATGTGCAAATTTGCTTTCTCTGACAGGTGCACTATTACTTGGACCACCATCTATGGAAACTCGAGTACATCTTCCCTTAAGAGCCCTATCTGGCAGGAAGTGTTCTGGATTCTGATGTACATGTATATATTTTTCATGCCACTAAAAGTTTTAGGAAAGTTAGAAATTCCCCCCTGTGGGGAATTTAGCCTTAAAATAAACCTACAAGGTCACTAAGGTGATTAATAGCTAATTTGGCACCTAATTCCCCCAGCACTTTCTATAAGCTGCGTATGGAGAGGAGACTCTCCAAAGTGCTTTTGTGTGTGAGTTTTGGCATAGGAGAAAACAGGAGAGAAGACTGTTCCTCACTAATGGGCTACCAGTGAAGACGACTTTTGGAAGACTCTGTCTGCTCTCCCACATGCTGACATGTTTATCCTGTGTAGGTTCACAGACCTAAAGCATTGCTATTTATGTCTTCAATCTTCCTGCAGAACTACATCCCAAACACAAGTGCGGGAGCAGCCTGGCAACCTTTCTTCAGCCAAGCTCAAGAAGCTTGGTGGAATCTGGAGCTTGGATAATCCAACACTGCAGAACCAAGCTGCATCTTTGCCCATCAAGACAATGAGGAGCTGAAATTTCCTCCATCCAGAGCCAATGCTGGGCCCTGGCTTTTTTCCACTCTTCCCACTCTCCACAGCTGACAACTAATATGAAAGTCGAAATGTTTACTTTCAGTAGAGTGGAGTGATAATGCTCTGCTACACAGAATTCACTTCAACGGGATGAAACAATCCCCCCTTCCAGCTAATGCATAATTATCTCCAGCAAAGTGCTGGTCTTGCTCAGTATCCTTATTAACCTATCACAGTCTGAACAAGCCAGGCTCTGTCCAAAGGCTGTCCTGAGAATAACAGGGTCTGAACAGGCTTTTAGAAAACAGATCTGTGTGTCAATCAACCTGCCAGAGGTCTCTTTTTTCCACTAATTGTCCTCCTGTCCCTTGGACCATGTTTCAATATCATCTAGGTGTGACCTATTATTATCCTCACATGATATAAAAACAGCAACGGCAAAAATGTACTTCATGTTCTTTGTACTTTGTTTCTTTCAGCTGCAGCTGCTTTTCCTTGCAGGTTTTCTTCCTACTTGACTACAGCATTGGTTAAGAAAAAAAAAAAAGGCACTTTTTTGCTTTCTAAAACTTCTAACTATGTGTTCCAGTCCAGCTGGATGCTGTAACTCTGCTTAGGCTTTTGAGGTTTTTCTGTTCAAGAAAACAAAGCAAAAATTCTCAGAAAGGCACACACACAGATGGAAAAAAAAAAAAATCAGGAATTAATCAGCCCTTGAAGCACAAGAAAAACAAGTCCTAACAGAATAGGGCATCCTGCCCAAAATAGGTCTTCATCAAATCTGTATGTTCTCAAAGAAGATTGAGCTATACCAACTTGTGCCCATAAACATGTCCATTAACAACTACACACTGCTTTTCACTTTTTATAAGCAAAACAGTTCTCCCTCATACCACCGAATGAAATTTCTTCACTGTATAATCTAATGGATACATTTTTGTCACTACTTTTCCATATTGAGATTGATGAAATTGATCCACAGGGAAAACAGTTGTTCTTTACAAGGTGTGTATATTTCTTCATCTGTATACATTTGCTTCTTTCAAACAGTGAGTAGGTTGTTTTTTTCCCTGCAGAAATTACTTGAGTATGGGAAAATACCTGCAGTTGCACAGGATTTGGGGGCTTTACACTAATGTCAACACAGGACACAAGGAAAGAAAGTAAGAAAGGCTTCAGTGAGTAATTCTGTGCAGTCAAATTAAAGTAAGTCTCCTTCATTAGGACCTATAGAAATTTGCTGTCAAAAAGCCAATCACAGCATCTTTCTTCTGGAGAAACATTTTCTTCGCCAAAAGTTCCCTTGGCAAAAGGAAAACTACAAAACTAAAAAATGGTGTCACTGGAGTTCAAATCTATCTGTATTCATTGTTCTGTATGGCCTGTCTAAAAGTTGCAGATGTCTTTCAGAAACATTTTGGTTTGGCTTGCAGGGTCCATTTCACTTGTACTTCCCTGTACTGAACCTCAGAAAAATTCTCGTCTGTGTGTTTTGTGACTTCTTAGCCCTGCCTTTGTCCTCTGGTCTCCTGACAAGAAATTGTGACTCTTCCTTAGATTCTCGCAGGCTTTGACACCATCTTCTAATCCCTCTGCATTAGAAGATGTCAAAAGCCAGGTCACCTCTAACTGCCCCAGTTCTTGTGTTGCTTTCCATGCACTTTTTTTAAGGTCAGCAGCTCCACAGCACTTTCAAGGAAGAAGTTTCAATGCTGCCCACTTTGACCCTACAGTGAGATTTCCCTTGCTGTCAAATCTGTATGTTAAGAAAAAAAGAAACCCCAGCATGAGAGATATTGCATACAAAAGTACTTACATAAGCTTGAAAATCATGACATTTCTGAAATGACGTTTTTGTTCACGTCCACTTGCCCCTTGTTACTTGAGCCTTTCAGGTCACATATTTCAAGTGTTTCTCTGTGCACATCAGATCAAACTCTTTTTTAACAACAATGAGGAACTTGAAATTCTGGTGCAACTGAGATCTCAGCATCAGAGAACCATGTTAAGAGACCTGCAGACAAAGTCCCTGAGGCTGCTGACAAGTCTGCCTACAGTCCCCAGTCCAGAGGCTTAGGGTGTTCCCCTTGGATTTGGGTGGGAGGCTGAGCCGCCTGTTTCAATGAACATCTGCAGAGTGACTCAGAGGACAGACACTCCTCCACTACCAATTATTCAGCAGCCCAACACTTGGAGCCTTTGCTGGGCTTCGGAGAGACCCAGCTCCTACTCCTATGAGAGGAGGGTGGAAGCTTGCACTTGGCTCTGTCCCAGTGTGTGGGAGTGCCTGGAACACTGGGTGCTGGGTCATTTGCCCTCTCTTGTCACTGTAAAATGAAGAAGCCTTCTCTGAGAAAAATTCCAGCAAAAGAGCAACATTCCCAGAAACGTGCCTCACCAACGAAACCCAAAGTTATTGCTCACACTGGCACTTTCTGATGAAAGGCAATTTTCTGATGAAAAGTGATTTTCTGGTGAAAGCATCCAGATAATTTTCACAGCAGGGATGAGTGCAGGACTCCTGCGATGTGACCGACCTTGGAAGGGCAGCATCCCACCCTGCCGTGGGGCACAGGCACACTCCTCTCGCTCTGACCACCCACAGACACGGTGATTTAACTCAATGCCTCTGCCATTAACGCCGGGGTCAGGCTGAACTTGCAGTCAGCCTGCTCCGAATATTTCCTTGTGCTCCCGAACAAAGATGATGCAGATAACTGCACAGCCTGTCCTCAAAGCTGGCTGGCTGTGAAGTCAAAGTAACAGTTTCTGTTTTTAAAGTCACCGAAGGGCCATGAAAGAGTCCTCTGCTTCTTGCAGTCCACACTTTGATCCGTAACTTGAGTTTAGTTCGTGCTTCATCTTCAGCCCAGCTGCCAACAAAGGTAACCTGTGCCTTCCGAGGGGAGGGCTGTTGCTAACTTTGTGCAGCCCTGTTATGGATGCAAGATAGCTCTTGTACAACTTGTCTTTGCTGAGGAGAAAGGGCAAGGAGGTCGGCAGGATCTACACCCGCTTACCTCTCCGGATTTCCCTTGATCCTGAGACAGCACGGCCCCAAATCACCACTTCTCAAAATCCCTCAGCCTGTCATTTTTATCCTGCCAGTGAAGCTGCAAATAAACATGGAACACCAGCCAGAACAAGGGAGATGCCAAAAGACTATGGCAACTGCTAGAAGGCAACTGCAGGGTGTGCTAAAATACCCAGCCAGAGTCTAATCAGCTTGTGGAATTGCAAGCTGTACTATTCACTTGCAGTCATGCAGCCAAGGGGTTACTGAGATACCTGCATGTGCCTTTCATTTCTCTCAAATTGCTCCTCTGACCTGTAACTGTGAAGCCAGATGGCCGTGTTCATGGAAAGCTTGGAAAAGGGTCTGGGAGCCACTGAGAGAGAAGATCACATGAGGACTTTACCTACGACTACCCTTGCAGACTAAAGAGACAGGAGACACAGATGGCACTCCTCATCCAGGAGGCTGCAGAGGGAACCAGCTGTGTTTCCTTGAGTTACTCTGCCCAATCCACAAGCAGCTGCTGCTTTGGGCCATCTCAGCCCCAAACTGTACAACCAAAATTAGACACTGTAAGTAGGCCTCGGGTTCCTAAGCCATAAATACTGAGCTTTAGACCTGTTTAACTGACACCTTTTTCCCTGGAAATGCTACAGATGTCTTAACAGCTGACAGCATGGATTTGGCATATGCATCTGAATTGTGGAGAAAGACACAGACGCGAGGGATTCAATCACCTACCTACCAGGCAAGACTGTTACTGTGATCCTAAGGCTTTCTTCCATTTCCCTGCCTCCTTCATATACTGTCCCTGACACATGCAGGGTCACATTCTTTGGTCCCTGACACATGCAGGACACATTCTTTGGTCCACTATCCTGCCTCTTTTTGCCCCAGTAGAGTTGTTGGGAAGAATGGAAAGCAGGTAAGTAGTACTCCAGATACACAAAATGCCCTCTTCATTAATAGTTCTTCTTAACTAGCTCTCCTCATGCCTGCGTCCACTTTTGGCACACACTTCTCCAAAAGCAACAATATTTGTAAGAGGGGAAAAAAATGCTATCTGGCTCTACTTTATGGAAAGCAACCAAAACCTAAAATCAGCAAGAATCAGGAAACACAGAAAGAATAAAACAGACCATAAAATACCTATGAAACAGAACACCATCGACTTGCCTGATTTTCAGATGCCTATCAGGAACAGCACAGCACCTCGTCCAGAGAGGCTGGGGGAGGTATCAAGACATCCAGCATCTTCAAGCCCCATGGACTCCGTGACTGTGGCTGGGAGCAGCTTGAGGGAACACTACGAGCTCCAGCAGCCAGCTGCTCCTATCTCCCACTCTGATCCCACCACGTCCAGGAGTGAGGGGCTATACTGCAACATAAGGAGGAGCGATAAACCCTGGGTAACATTTTCTGCAGACGTGGTCCAGGAGTGGCTGGGAAGGGCAACACCATCAGCTGAGTAACTGCAACCAGCAGGGGAGGTAGGAGGGTGAAGGAAAGGGACCTTACAAGCTCAGTCTGTACTGGCTGTGTGCAAAGGGAACCCGTCGCTAATTGACAGGACTGTGTCAGCCAGAGAAGAAATAGCTACACCAGCTTTCAGAACCTGGACTCTAGAAGACACACGAGGTTCCAAAAAAGATCCCCTGCAAGAACAAGGAAGACCAGAGAGCTTTTAAGATGAAGCTTTTCAGTTTCTAGGGTCAGTGGTATGAGGTAGTTCCCATGAGAACAGGGGTCTATGCTCATCTCAGTCCTACCTGCCCATAAGGTTCAGCTGGGAAAGGAAATGATCTCCTGCAGTTGGCCCTTGGGGTCTGAGATCCCCACCCGGCTGGTCCACAGCTTTTGTCTGTGCACCAGTGTAAGACATAAGCAGGCTATTACTAATATTTAGAGAATTACAACCTATATGTACAAGAATAGATTTACTGCCATTTGCTTGAACAAATATTCTAAATCAAAACACTGCTTTTGTACCTGCGGTGTGCTTTGTCAATTTTACAACCACTCAGTGCCACTGGGAAATTGTCTGAAGACAAATAGCTACACAGGAAGACACAGGTCCAGGAGAACAAGGTATTGTATTTGAAACTCATCAACTCCCATGGCATTTGAGGCAGGATTTCACAGACCACAGCCCATATGGCTTGCTTGTCTTTGCCCTGCTGCTGACCCCTCTGTGGGAAACACCCGTGGGTGACACAGGGGTCGAGGTGTGCCCACGATTCCTGCACAGCCTGCTGTGCTTGGACCAGGCACAACCTGCCCAGCCTGGCCTCAGGGGCAGTTCAGCACAGAGGATTTGTTAATCAGTCACTGCCACCGACAGAGGCAGGAAGGCAAGAAAAAGAATGGTGATTTCACCAACTCAAGGTGTCCTCCAAAGAACAGCTTCAATTTAGAAACATCAGTGTTCTTAGTATTTCTGACTAAAATTAACTTGGAATTTTCTATTTCCAGATCTCCAGAATGTTTTTCTTGGGTTTGGCCCATTTTTTCACTGAAATTGAAAGTAAAAATCCCCAAGAGAATAATGAAGCACCAGGAGTCTCCTTCCTGACAAGTGTCCTCCTCTTCCCCTGATTTTACATGAATAGAAATCTTCCTTCTCAGCCTCCTCTCTTTTCTAGCTCTGATAGAGGCACCAGAGCCCTGGAAGTTTACAATGCTTTAAAAAAAAAATCTAGTTCCTGTAAATCTAAGCAAACGCTTGATCCTGAGCTTTCATGTGAAGAAGCCCAGTTACACTGCAACTTAGCAAATCTGATTTCTGAAGAATTGTAGTTTCTATCCTAGTGCTCTGAAAACAAGGCAGACTCAGTTGTCACTTGGAAAAGCTTGAGCAATGGCACTTGGCACTTGCAGCACATCTGCTGCTCACAGACAGGGCAGGATTGCAGAAATAAAGATGAGGGCTATCTCCCTTAAACCAAACCAGCATAAATCTGCAGAACCAGAGCAGGGCTGTGTTCTCGTCAAGGGCACTTGGGTGCACTTTGAACAGTTTCCCCAGGGAATGGGAACACCTGCACACCCCTCCAAAAGGACCAGCCCAAGACAGACAGGGCTGTGTGACAAAGCAGTGGCATTCCCAAAGCTTTCACACCTACCCAATACCTGGGAAAAGATGATGTGGGGGCACCTGGCTGTGCTCGCAGATATGCACTGCCTAGAACTGTGGTCTTCCTAAACCCAGCATCCTCTTTCCATCTTCTCCTCCCCAAGCTTGTCTCACACTAGAAAAGAATCTCAGTCTTGTTCTCCCTCTCTCACTTACTAATTATATTAAAAGAACAACCAATTCTTAATAGCATTTTAAAGTGTATTTTACCTCTTATTTACCCCAGTTTCTCCCTTCTTTCAATCAGTTTTTGAAGCTCTTCTCCTCGTGCCTCCCACTCACTGCTAGTTCTATTTTACTGACCCATATTAATTTTACTGGTTCCTGCAACCTTGTAACCTTTCTATAAGATCTGGGAGTATCTGTTTCTTTGTGGAGGAAAGGAGGACAGAGTCAAGCTTACTGTCTTCCTTTTACATTTTTTTCCCAACCTGTATCTCTCCCCTCTCGGTTTCCCTTTATCCTCTTATCTGAGAGCAAGGGAAGGATTTGCATGTGTTGCCTGTGGGAAGATTTGCCTTCCTGCTGGTAGCAGCTCAGGCACAGCTGGCAGCAAGCTCCCGCAGTGCCCTTGCACTGAAATGCTCTAAGTTGTAATGGATTTTTACTAGGTGGATGTGACCACGGAGAAACCACACACGCTTTCATATTCTCTCTTTCTGCTGAAGGCAACAGTAAAAACAGTGCTTTCTGTGACAGCAGTGCCGCATACAAGAGCTTACCTTAAAACACCCAACATTTCTACCATGTATGAAGGCAACAAGCTGCAGACTGGGAGAAAATCTCTGCAGCATCTGCTCACAGACAGTCAGTGCAGGGACTTTAGAGAGTGCTGCAATTTCTCTTGTCATAATCTCTACCCAGTGTACCAGGTGCCAAGCTCCCAGCACAGCTCAGGATGCATTGGATGGCTGGGACCTTCACACTATTCTCTGTATTTCCTCTTTGAATCCTGGCTCAGGAAATGAGATGGGGCAGAGGGAAAGGGATTGTTTGTGTGTGTGTGACTTATGGAAGGGTGAGGGTACAGTGAATGAATGGCCAGAGGGGGCTGGCACATGTCCAGCCTGTTCCAGCTGTGGCTAAGCCCCACCAGTAGCATGTCCCAGGCCCTGTGGCACCCCGTACAAACACAGTCAGTGCTGGACAAGACACCTGGGTTAGGATACTGCCTTCATGGGACCAGACTCATGCCACATCACTCTTCAGAGAGCTTCCAGGCTCCTGAGCTTTTCCTGGCTGCCCTTGCCTTTAATCACAATTATGAACTGTCACTGCTCATTTCATCTTACTGATGTCTTCAGGCCTCAATATTCATGAGGGCCAAGGAAGCCCCAGACAGCAAGAAGATGTACCAGCATCCTTGCTGGCACCTCCTGCACCAGCGAGTCAGGGACAGGATGGCAATGGCTCACCGCCCTGGAAGGTCAGAAGAGGCTCTTGAGCTGATCCCCTGTGGAGCAGAGGATCTTGCCAAGTGGCTCATGAATCATATGCATGGCTTCAACTGAGCTGAGAAGGACTGACAGAATGTATTTAAAAACTCTGTGAGATGCACGCAGGCATGTCTAGATAAATGGTTTCCATTGTTAATTACCCACCCTTTAACACACTTTAATTCAGAGCATGAGGTTGTCCAGCCGCAGCTTTCAGTTATTTCAATTCACTGCTGCCCACAGACATTCTCTTATTAGGATTCTCACTGCATTAAAAGCACTTCTAGTGTCTCACTATAAAGCAGAACTTCCAGATTTTAAACCATTTTTAAAACCTTTTTTCAATTTGCCTGCCAAATGGATATCAATCTGGATCTCAGTATCTCAAGCCTCACTTGATGTCTTATGTTGGTTTTCTGCTATTATGAGATCTAAGAGAATTTTTTTAAACAACAAGGAAGCTAATTTTTGAAAAATTCCTTTTTATTAAAGAAGAATGTTGTGTGGCACTAATTCAAATGTCTTACAGAAGTACCTACATCAGAAGTTATTTTCTTCTGAAAACTTTATAACCTCAAAAAATTGTACTAAATTTGATTAATGAGTGGTGTTCTACACAGACTAGAACTCAATATGCTGGTGTCCTCAAAAATGTGACTGACTGTACTCAGTCCCATCTTTTTGATGTTTTTACTTGGAACTAATATGCTTACTGTTAGAAAATCCAACAGCTTTATAGTTTTCGCCTTGTCCTTTCTCAAGTCTTTGTTTAAAAACTTTTGCACAAAATCTTATAACCATTTTTTCCCATCTGTATACCACTCAATTTGTCTTGAATTTAAATGCCTCTATGGACACTGCAAAATCCTCCAGTTTCAAAATCTTATATATTTCATCTCCACTGTCACACTCTAGGCAATGAAAATGTAAGCATTTATAATGCTGAATGATTTAATGCAATTCTTCTAAGTGCCCTGCACATGAATCAGCTCATTACCTCAGCCTAGCCATATGAGGTGTAGCCAAATGTAAATCTGCCTGCTTGCTTTCATTCGAAACCTCCAGAATTGATAGCAGCATATCCTGGAGCTCTGAAGTGAAATTTCCAGATGATATTTTCATTTCAAATAAATGAAAGAGTTCTCTCAGAACACTGGGACAGTACTCAATAAGCCCACAGCGCCCAAGCTCTCTTGCAAAAGGCAGTGGAGCAATCTATGGAATACAGGAGCTGTGCTGTAACCCCAGGATATTAGGCTGTGATGAGTAGCTGCAGTAATTTTACAAACACGTCTAAAGGCCAAGCGACTATTATCATGAGATTGCTTCAGAGACTCCCTGGATGATTTACCTGAAGTTTGGGGAATAAACCCACTGGTAGGCATAGATACATATGGTGGTGGAACCACAGAGATATTAAAAGAAATTAAACATGGAACATACTTTGCTGGGTGAGCCACACTGCACCAAATGTAAACCAGTTAACAATGTGACAAAGTTTTATGAAATAGTTTTAGCTGTTTATTTGTCACTAATGTTACATTGCAGTATATTTATATAATATTTAAAAGAAGACCTAAGCTTGCTATTTATTAATGAGAAGACATCCTGCAGACTGAAAGAGTTCATTGGCGCAGAATAAAGTTATTAACAAGTTGAAAGTAATTTTATCTTGTCAACTCTTACCTTGTTCCCAAGCAGTGCAGAGAAACACTCTCCATTTTTTTACTTCTAAGCCTAAAACACTGCAGAAAATCTCAGGTGCTCCCAAAGTCCATATTGTAACCTACTGACCTCAAAATCTTCCCAGGCAGCTCCTTAACCCATAAGGATTTCTCTCTTGACAAAGGCAGCCCAATAAAAGGCGCTGCAATGAGACCCATGGTTGGGAAGAGCCAGGCATGGACAGCTCGGGCGGTGACTTCGCCGAGACGGGGAGTTCTGAGCAGGTTTGCTGGCTCCCTGAGGGATCTGTGTAAACCTGTTGCACACTGCTGTGTCCCCACCCCCAATCTAAGGGCAATTCTTAGTGAAAGAAAATACAACATTCCTCCCAACCCTCCGGATACAATGGAGAATGATTTTCTTACTGGGACCATGCTTCCTTTATCTTCTCTTGAAGCAGCTGCCATGACGGAACAACCAGGTATGTCTGCTAAAGTTTAGAGAGCTTCAGTGAAGCAGGAAGGCTGGATTTTGGGGTTTTTTTTTCAGAGGTGGGAGGATTAGAGAAAGCAATTTCTTTTTTTCCCAAGCAGAGCAAGCAAGACACAAGAAGAAATGGTGAGAACTCTCCAAATGTAGTCATGACTAAATATAGCCAGTTGTCATCCAGCACTCTGTACACAACTAGTAACAAGAACAACCAATCATTCCTTCAAACATTTTGTATTTGTTAGCAGCTTAAGGCAGCCTTGCAAAGGAGGACTGTCCCGTGAAAGGGCTGGCAAGGCTGGCACATGGTGTGCTATTTGACCAGGGGGTTTGCAGGCAGCAGGGGTCCTGGGCAGTGGTGGCAGAGCTGGTGTAGAGGGCAGTGAGTTGTGCAACAGCGATGCTGGGGACTCCCAATACCCAATGCGTCTCCTCAGTGTGTGAATACAGCAATCCTGAACTCGGCAAAATAAACTGATACCGAGGTATGCTCCATATAACAGCTGGATTTGAACAGCCAGGAAAGGAGGGATTTAGATTCAGATCCACAAACCAAAAACAAATAAATGTATTATTTTCCATTAGGGACTGTATCATTCAGATGGCTCACAGACAGTTCCCAGGAAAATGATCAAAGGACATGATGACCACTTCTTGATATTTGCAAAGAACATTTTGCCATTGGTCCCACACTTATAAATTCCATGGGAGTCAGATAAAAGATGCACACCACTCAGAAAGCCCCCCAGAACTTGACATTTAAAGTTTAGACTGAGCAGCGCAGAGGTTCTCGGCTCTGTGATTGTAACACTGTCTGTGTGACACACAGAAGCAACAACACTTACTAAAACCAAACCTCATCACTTCCCACTGCTTTCAGACAAACCTGAGCTGCCCAACAGACAACTTGCACAGCAAATGTCTCTGATCATCAGAGAAGAGTTGAGAGACCATGCTAGGATGACTCAGACTTGAGAACTTTGCAGTTACTCCTCAGTTTGGATTCAGCATGAACTAAGTTGGTCTTGCTTGCAAAAAGCATTTCCTCACCTAGAAACATCTTGCAGGTGAGGCATGAGGAAGGTGCCCACGTACCTGAACAGCAGGTAGATGTAGTTTTTATTTCTGTTATTACGATGGCCATAGACATTGTGTTTAAGACATTCTGTCCCAAAGCATTCACAGCCTAA
This sequence comes from Pachycephala philippinensis, assembly GCA_013397055.1. Taxonomy (NCBI): domain Eukaryota; kingdom Metazoa; phylum Chordata; class Aves; order Passeriformes; genus Pachycephala; species Pachycephala philippinensis. The sequence goes on from VWZT01000748.1 coordinate 209,732, forward strand.
GGGCAGGACTACACAGAACAGGTGATGGAACTACATGAGGCCAACTGAGAACTTCAACAAGAAAGCAAACATTTGCTTATTGCTGATAACTGAAACTGTGGGTAAAGGATGCTCTCAAAGCTTGTAATTCAGAGTGTGTGTTACCATTTTGATTTAAGTACTATCTGAGGAGAAAACCTACTTTAAGCTTATGAAAGAAAAAAAAAACACCTTACTTTTAGCTAAAATAGAGTTCTGCAGTGCTCTGAGTCCTACGTCCCTTAAGCAAGGACATGTGAATGTGACACTGAATATGAATCTCATGTGCCTATGGGAACTTCCTTGTGCTCGATGTAGAAAAGGCAGATGACAATTGCTACTGAGTCATTTGGTCCTTCCCTGGCCTCCAGCCAACTGTGGCCTGAAGAGTCTGGAGCAGACACAAAATGCAAATTAGCAATATAGGGTACAAGTACAGTAGATCAGCTCAGATGCCAAAACTGGCGATACTGTTATAGCTTATGATTTTTGCATTTAAACAGCAGAGCTGAGTGTGGTATAACAAATTCTCAGATGATCCCCAGGGAAATTAGTTAGTCCAATTCCCCAAGATTCTTTTTGTAAGAAGTCACCCTCAGTGCCTATACACTATAAATAGTTTTCTGTAACACCAGCAGAGAGATTTTTTTAAATACATGTTTTTTGTTGACTATGCTGTAATTTCTAGAACCGTTTATTCCACAAAGAAAGTAAAAACACCAGCTGAAATTTTATTAAACTTTCATTCATGAAAGTAAACCATCTGTGCATCACGTGTGGCTCTAAGTTAAAATCAAGGTCTCCATATCACATGCAGAACAACAACTGAACAGTCAGAAAAGAGAGAAAGTCATAAAAATGAGCTCTCCAGTAATTCTAGAGTCTCAAGCAGAGTGCCATCTTAGGACAGCAAGCACCACTGGGCATTGTCCAGCATGTCTGTATCTCTCTTGCACTGAGGAGCCCAGCAGTGGACACTGTTCCAGGAGTGGCCTTCCTGGTGCTGAGCAGAGGGGAAGGATCTCCTCCCTTGACGCGCTGGCAGCACTTTGCCTGATGTAGCCTAGGACACTGGTAGCTTGCTTTGCAGCAAGGGCACAGTGCTGGCTTACGGTCAGCTTGGTGTTCATCAGGACCCCCAGGTCCTTTTCTACCAATCTCCTTTCCATCTGGGTGGCCCCCAACACGTACTGGTATGTGGGGCTGTTCCTCACCAGGAATGCAGGACTCTGCACTTCTCCTTGCTGAGCTTGCTGAGGTCCACAGACTTCCTGAGCCCGTTTCTCCAGCCTGTCAAGGCCATTCAGCACAGCAGCACAACTGTCTGGCCAATCAGTCACTTGTCCAAAGTTTGTGTCATCAGCAAACTCGCGGCAGCTACACTCTGCTTCATCCTCTAGGGCACTAATAAAGAAATCTAACAGGACTGGACCCCGTACAGACCTGTGGGGCACACTTTTTGTTACTGGCCTCCAACTAGACTTTGTCACTGACCACTATGCTCAGGGCACGGCCATTCAGCCAGTTTTCAGTCAGCCTCACTGTGTGCTCATCCAGCCTCTTATAGAACAGCTTGTCTATGAAAAGCTATTCAGAATCATTATACAAGACTCTCTTAACCTTGTCTAAGATTACTTTTGTGTGTACCTTTGTGAAATGAAACCTTTAGTCACAAGATGGTTTAAAATGCACATTCACAATTTACCTATTCCCCATCCTCACCATTATGGAAGTTGAAGTACAGTGTGTAAATTGAGCTTAGAAGGTTAAATAGTTTTGGCTTCTTTATGAGCTATTATTAACTTCATTATTTATAAGTCTCTTTGTTGTAATGTTCTTCAGCTGAAGGTTATTGAACTGTAACTTCCTATCACAGCATCTTTAATTAGGCTAGCTTTTCCCAACATGTTAGGAAGCACGGTGAAGAACGAAGAATGAACTCTCTGATCTGCTTCTCCTGTTTTGCACGGTGCTGCTACAAATGACTGAGCTCACGGGGACTCAGGCCTATAAATGCTTTTGTGAATCAGGACAGAATGTTTGATATTATTCTCTAAGTTCTACCTTTTCTTCTGTGATGACAAGGGCTGCTGTCTAACAAAAAAGAGAAGATTCTTCTTCAGATAGAAATGATTGACATTTCTGTTTTCACCAAGAAAAAAATGAAGAGTTTAGTATGATGACCACCTGGCTTTCAGCTGAATCTCTCAAGATCTTTTGGTTGTTTAGCTCTTACTGTGTGTTTAAAGCTTTTGCTGTAATGTAGCTCTGACTGGTTTAAGAATTCTCTGATGTATTAGCTGCTTTCTTTGAGTCACTTGATGCCTGCCGTTTGTTTAGAGAGGTGAGAAGTCCACTTAAAGGTAGCATATGCCTAAAATGCCTTGAGGATACTCTGTGCCTCTGGCTATTTTTATGTCTTGGAGATGACTTTTGTGGTGGTCTTGAAAGAGCTTGGTGCCTGAAGGCTCCTGCTATGATTTTGTCTCAGCAGATTTTGCCTTTAGAGGAGTCTTTTCACCATTTAGTCTAAATCTTACATTGCAGTCTCCCATTCTGAAAATGTTACCTTACATGGAAGAATCTGACCGTCTTCACATGTTTGTTTTCTTCACATACTTGAAGCGTCCCTTTCCTGAAATTTCCAGAAGGAACTATTATACACATTGCTGGATTGCTGGATTTTGTTTAATTTAATCAGTAAATAAAAGCTAAATGAGAAAAAAAATTACTAAATATATATCCTACTTTGGTAAGCGAAAAGTAGTTCAGGATCTGATTCTGTTAACTCTACTGACAATTGTGCAGCATCTGAAATACAGGATACTACTTCCAAAAAAGAGTAACACTCAAGGTGAATCAAGGTGACCTTTAGTAAGAACAAGACATCTACAGTACAGGGAAGCATGAGCCTTCCCACTCTTGTTAAACCACTAGGGATTGCCACTGTCATCCAGAATACCTGGAGCAGCTAATAAAGTCAACAGAATGTATGATTGAGTTTTCTGCTCTATTTTAAAAGAGATAGGCAAGCACCTAAAATAACTTCCTCACCCACCTGGTAATTACTTCTAACTTTTAAGGTCCCACACGTACATCTTGTGTGAGGTCATTTACACCTCTGCAGGACATCGCTGGGTGTAACAGCTGGTCTATTCAGATGGCATTAAAGGATCAGAGCATGGAAAATTGCTCCCCAGCATGGTTTTTTTCATGATTGGCTTCTCTGTCTTTCCCTAAAGCAATAACAGGACAGATAGATGGCACATAGAGCTTTTGTTTTCTGTAGTAATGGCAGCTCAAGAAAAAGGCCACTGTTTGTTAGCCAGAGTACCTGTGACAGCCCTGACACGGAACCATAACAACAGGAACGCCAGTCAGAAAGCCTGGAAAATGTGCACACTGAGTATGGTGTGTCTTTGAAATAGTATTTACTATTTATTTGTTCCTCAGTCAGGAGGGATGCACATCCTCTTTCTGCTTGTTAGGAGACTGCAAAGCCAGACCAAAGAGCTATCCCTGGGCACAGATTTTAATCTAGATACCAGGGTACAGCTCAGGATGATTACCATGAATTTGAATTCACATAAGCTCTCTTCTCTCGACACCTGTTACTTGAAGAGCTTGCTAAGCCAGGTAGAGAGTACATGCAGGGGAGTCTGCAGCCATGGCCCCAGATCCTACAAGTGATTCCATGTGGGCAGATGCCTACTCCTTGCCTTGCCAGAAGTGATCCTTCACCAGTCCCCTGTGCAAGAGAGCCACCTTTGTCCCAAACAAAATAACCATTTCCAGTGTGTCCACAGACCTTCCCTGTGCAAAAAGCAGAACAAAGATTATTTGCAGGAGCTCTGTGCTTTTAGAATTTAAGGGCACAGAAGAACATTGGATAATTTATTCTGATCTTCTCTGTATTGCAAGAATTTCACCTTTGTAACTTGATCTACAGGTGGTGTTTTTCTTTTGATTGAAGTAGAGTCTGTTTAGCTGAAGGCTAAACTAAAGGGCACCAAGCTTTTAAATGAAAACGTCTAGAAGTACAAAATCCACTAATTCTCTTCCTAGTCTGTCCCAGTAATTAATCACCTCATGTGGTGGTTTGAAGAGACTGAGTTGATGGACAGGGTTTTGGACCAATCGCTTCTCGCAATTTTGCATATAAAAGGCACTGGCGCGGGGAATTCGTCCTTCTGGTTTCCGGTCCCTCACGCGGAGGGGTGGCAGGGGCCGGGCCCCGCTGGGCCAGGCCGGGCCAGCCTGAGCCCCCCTGCCCTCTCCCTCTCCCTCTTCGGGGCCGAGGCACGGCGCCCCCGGGGTGCTGCAAGAAGACCCCTTGGAGCCCGTGAGCAGCTGGGAAACAACTATAGCTGCTGCATAGCCGAGACCATCCGGAGCTGACGGGCTCCCCCTCCCCCACTCCACGTGGCGTTGCGCAGATCCGGTGGGAGCCGGGACAGCTTCTGCAACCAACGCAGCCAACATCGAACAGCTCGCAGCATAAAGGAAAAGAGGCTTTTCT
>VWZT01000748.1:214379-226913 GCA_013397055.1 Pachycephala philippinensis
CATGCGTGGCTCATGATAGCAGTTGTGGGAAGACTGCAAAATTCATGAGAAAAATATATTTCACGGCAGCAGATTTCCGGGCGGGTCGGTTTGCTAGTGGCAGTTTGGAAAACCACACTTGAGCAGAAGGAACCTCTTTTTCTTCAAATATGGAAGAGACTTAAGAACTGCGATTCTGACCTAAAATCACGTGTGTTATCCTTTGTGTGAGTTGGGAGATGAATGGGGAGGTGCTGGAAAGAAGGGGGGAAGTGCAGGAGGGAAAGGGGGAGTTTGCTTTAATTTTTATCATTATCATTCTTTTATTACCTTTAATTCTGTTAGTAATAAACTTCTTTATATTCTTAAAAGTTTTAAACCTGCTTTGCCCTTCTTCTAATTCTTATCTCACAAAAAGAAGAAAAAGACGCGAACTAAACCACCACATTAGGTGGTGCATTGGCCAGGAAATCGAACTGAACCCGCTACACCTTGGTATTAAATATTGGCATATAGTTTCCCATATGAATTTATAAGGATTCGGTTTTTATCACCCTGCTTAATTTAAAGGTCTTTTTGATGAAACAGTTCTCCTCCCCTCATAAAAAAAACCACTTATGTGCCTAATCCACTCACCTTCCTTCCAATAATCTAAATCAACTGAAATGTTCAAGTTTCTTATTGTATGGCATTTTCTACAGGTGCCTAAGATTTACAGGTTTTTAACCCTCTCCCAGTTTTTCAAAATACCATTGAAAATATGAATGTGAGAACCAACTGCAGTATTCTAGTGTCAGTCTCACCAATGCTGCATACAGGCACAAAAAATCTTCCGGCTTCTAATTAATACTCCCCAGTTTACATATTCAAGGATGGCTTTAACCCTTCTGACTTTATGCTGCAATAGGAATTAATGGTTGCTTGTACCCTAAATGTTATTTACAGCCTCATTCTGGGAACCAGAGCTTTTACAAGTGCAAGCCTGTATTTATCTTTATTGCACAATTTTGCATTTGACTATGAAAATGTGTTCCATCTAATGGTTCCAGCTTACCAAGGAATCCAGGCTTCTCTCATATGCTTGCTCTATCCTCGTTATTATCCTGTGCCACCCAAAAAACATTATTAGCCTATTATTACGAGTCCCTATTTATGTTCAGACCATTAGTAAAAACATGAGGTTCCTAAACTCTCATAATTCTGAAAGCAATTGTTCAGCTCCCACTTAAACCTAGGAACAATTAAACACTAAATACATCTCAGTTTTCAACAGTAAAATATCCCTTGTGCTTAGAATTCAGGATACTGGAGCCCTGATGGTTAATTACAGTAAAAGGCATGTGTTTTGGAAATTATATTAAAAAAAAAATTATTAGGACAACATAGTGTTAACTGGTACCCAGTACTACTATCTGCAAATTTCAAATCAGAAAAAGCCCTTAAAATAAAGATCTGATAATAAGCCTTATCTCAGCATACCAAATGTTTTATCTTCTTTCCTGGCTGCTCCTGAATGAGTCTGATTCCAAACCAAACTACTCAGTTGAGATGTAACCTGAGCGGACCTCATAAGCAAAGGGTGGATTTAACTGTAGGCAGGGTGCTCAGCCAGACACAGGGGTCTCTCTGGAGTGGCTGGATCCATTTTCCATCAGCGTGCATTTTACTGTCAAGGTGACGTAACAGTAAATGCCTCTGGTCTGAGGATGATCACCCTCTTTTCTGCTCCTGGCAGTGGGGCACAAACCATCCAGCCCCTGGGTGACAGCACATGGGAAGAGCTGCTTCCAGGAGAGCTCAGCCTTCCGCTCAGAGGCAGCACTACATGGGCTGAAGTACTATCTTAGTGGCTGAAGTTCACAACCACATTTAATGACCACGGGGCTGGGACATAAGCCCAAACATTCAGTGTCAAGCTTGGACTTGGGTAAAACTAGAGAGGGCACGAATTCTTCAAAACATTCCCACCCCCCAACCCCTTAGATTGCATTTTAGCACGTATGTGAAGAAAACGTGAATGTCCTCCTCTACCATTTTTCAGATGAGCTCTCACTCACGTACAATTAATCCTAGGAAAGTGAACTGCTTGCACAAGAAAGGGACTAAACCCTTAGGAAATTTGATGAGCTAAAGAATAAACAAAATATCTGTTAAGACTTGATTTTCAAGGGCATGAATCATCCACAGCTTACGCTTGAGAATACTAAGCAGGTCTGAAAATTGGGACAATTGCTCTGTTTCCACTGTTAAGTTGCTGCCTCAGCTTCCCTGGCCTTTACACCACCCTATAGCATCAAAATACTTTAGATGTGGTTTTTATATTGGTGCACTGAGAGTTCATTCAAATTGTTAAAGTACCTTTAGGGAAAATTGATCTGTTAGCTCTAAACCTAACCTCAAAACATTAAGCCACAAGAAAGGCTGGTTTTTATCCCCAGAGCAGCTAGTCTATCATCTGTTTAGACATGTCAGAAAACAAATCTGATGGGTAAGGCTATCTGCCAGTGTGAACTGGCTAAGGAGGGCAGCGTTTGGCCCAATCTTCCCTCAGTTTTAAGTGACAATATGTGCTCTACCCAGCCAGCCCTCCACATCATATATACTGAACACAATACCTGCTGGAGTGATTTTGCACAATAATCTGCTGGAGTGATTTTTCCTGTCACCTTCCCTGAGGAGACAACAATGCAAAACAAGCTTTACCCTGAGAAAAGCTGCACTTACCCGATCCTCTTCTTCTCTGACATCTGGCATGGTGCTGATGCAGAGGCTGACAGCAGTGATGGCAACAAAAGAGATTGAAATACAAGCAAAGATCTTTCCTGGGATCCCTGAGTGGGGGTTCTCCACCATATCCCTGAGCTTTCTCATGCACAAACTCAGTCGGCTGTTGTCCTGGAAGGCACATTGTGTAGCTTCATTAAATACCATCTCCCTTTCAAACAGCCTGGCCTCAGCTGCCTCTTCCTCTTTCTGTCGCAACCTCTTTTTACAGCACCACTCCAGGTGGTCCTCTTCTATCCCCCAGTACACAAGCTCCTCCTGGAACGAAAGAGCGCACATCTCCCTGAGAAGCCTCAGCTTCCCAGCTGTCAGGAATGTCATGATCGTTCTGAAGGCACTAGGATTACGGTCAAAAAAAAATTCATTGCAGCTAACGTCATAATCATCGCAGATGTCCATGATCTCATCATAATTGTTGCAAGATTTTAGCTTCCCAAGCCTGGTCAAGGGGCAGTTCTCCAAGGTGGTCCAGGGAACTTTGTACTTAATACCACCCACATTGATGATCACAAACCTGGACCGGTCATCCAAGCGGGCTAAGCAGCACAAGTCTTCTCCAGGATGCAGAAGTTTGGCCTTTTTGTAGAAGAATCCTTTCTTGGTTTGCACTTCACACAGGTTTTCCAAGTTGTTGAAGGAGCGTGGGCTGAACTCAGGATCTGCATTCCCAGTGAGCAATGCCATTTCGTGGTACATCTGTTGAGTCCATAAGGAGGTTGAGGCTACTCAAACAAAAGCATCTGGAGCTTGACCAGAAAGTCTATCTGTAAAACAGAACTTTAAAATTACAAGAAAAGTAGGGCACTCTTAGATGATAACAATCCTATCTTCTCATTCCCAAGAAACACTTCTCTACAGCATTACTTTTTCCCCCACTATTTTCGGACTATCTTTGCTTGATAGTCGCTTGGGGAAAGAACTTATGCTACAATCAGGTCAGAAGCTGTGCTGTTACTTCTAGAGGGTTTAGTTAGTGATTGAATGGAAACAAAATCAGTGTATTACCATTTTCAGAAATTTCTAGAGGTTCAAGCTATATCCTGGACATCAATGCACACTAGAAGAGAAATCTAGTAATTTGGATAAATGGCAATTTACAGTTTAGCAACTTAATAAAAAAACTTAGTTGCAAATAGTTTTTTTATTATTTTGGCCCATCTACATAATGTTTCTATTACAAAAAACCTATAGGGTGAGGATAAAATGGGTACTTACAGTACAGTCAGAAATGTGATGGCAGAAATGTGGGTAATTCCCAACCTAAATTCACCAAGCCTAGGCAGCAATAGCAATGAATATGTGGGAGCTGAGGGCATGCTCAGTCTGAGCTGAAACCAGAGCTTGCCTGGGACCCTGGAACTGCTGGAAGCTCTGCTGTGGGCTTGGCTGCAGTTGTGGACAGGGTTCCAAGCAGCCTGTCAGCAGCTCTGGAACAGGATATCAAACCTCAGAATGCAGCCGAGCTGGAAGTGACCTGGTTGCTGCTCTTACTTCTGAATAGTGCAGAACCCAACTGGTCACATTTAGAAGGAATTACGTGCAATTCCAGGATTTAGTTTGTGCCTCCTGCTTATTCCTCCTTTACCACACCACAATCCACACTGCTTCCTTACTGCCTCTAAAGCTCATCACATGCCTTCTTCAAAGCTGTCTCTCCAAAGCAATACTGGGATGTCTGGAATGCTACCATGTAATCGCATTTGTGAATCACCCAAAACTTCCCGAATTGCTCAAATATGAAGTAGGAAACAAGAAGTCAGTGTAGGATTACTGGGTCTCCACACAAAGACCTGGGCTAGGAAAGGATGCAGTGATGGGGAACAATTATAAGCAGAGGGTGGAGAAACTGAGAAAGAGCTGACTTGTGAAGGATAAACTGACATTTTTGATGACAGAATGGTAACCATGAGGCAGTAACTCCATAATTTATAAGCAACATTCTCCAATTCCCTCTGAATCTCATGCCTCAACCAGGAGAGAACAACAAACAAATGGGTGCTAGGAAAAACTGGAGAGGACACACATTCAAACACATTCCCAGAGGAGCATCTTCCTTTATCTTTAATCAGCTCACTAACTCTTAGCTCATTAGACTTAGTTAAAACGATCTCTGACAGAGAATGATGAATACTTTTAGTCACAGCCCTGAATCACCCTCTAAACACTCTCACCAACCACTCTCAAACAACAACACTGCAGTAACAGTGGTGCTTTTGCTTCAACATTTCTATGAGGATTCAGTCCCTGAATTTCAGAACAACACTTATATTGGATATCTGGAAAAAGCCAGAGAATGGTTGGTTTATGTGCAAAAAGCTACAGTCACCTAAAGATACTTTTCAGCACTGTGAAAATTTCAGAAGAGCTAATGACGCCAAAATCTCTCCAATTTCACTTAGGGGAAGAGAAATAATTGTTTAAACATCCGTTTCTACAGGGCAACATGAGCAACGGAGAAAATCTCCTTCATCTGGCTAAGGTCCAGTGAAGGGCAACAAGCACTCTGAGGAATAGGTGCTTTTACAGAACAGGCTCGAGTGCAGCTGGGATTGCAAATACCATTACTGTCACAGCGAGCGCGCACTGTCAGCAAAGCATATGCTTTAAGGATTTGGTCTCTTGCTGCTTTCTCGTGGTAAGATAAAATATTCACTGTCACTACTGAGGGCTCTGCGCTTTTGTTTTCATGCCTCACTTGTTCCACAAGTCAACATACTAAAAGGAGTTTACACTGTTTTGACATCAAGGCCAGGATTTGTTTTTCTCCTCTTCCCCGTGTTGCATAAAGGGGCCGGATACATTTCACAGAACTGCTTTGAATCTAATCTTACGTGCACTTCTTCCTCCTTCTAAGCAGCAGCTAACTCAATGTGGAAATCTCTAAGCATGTTGTTTGCTACAAAATCTCTGAATTACAGAGGGTTAGTCTTTTATTTTGTGGATTTAAAATAATGTTGCTTAAATCTAAAGCATAAGGAAGCAGCTTTTCCTTTTCTCTCTCTCTTTTTTNCAGTGGATAAATAGAAAGTGAGAGAGAAGTAGTTCTAGTCTAGATGTAGAAAATAATATTGCCTATGCTTTCACAGGGTGATTCTGGACAGTGCTGGTAGCACCAGATGCTGGAGTTTAGTAACTAAAGTAAACTTTCTGTCATCACAGTTCAACATCCCAGAATCCATAATAGTTGGCAGCATTTATTTTGGAAACCTCGTATTTAATCTCAGATTAAAAGATAAGCATGTGAAGACAGTTTTATTTATTATTCTCCTAGGCACTTCCACCTTGTGAGCTGGCTGCCCAAGACCGGGCTCAGATGTCAGTGGAACAGCTTGTGGTGCCACTTTAACTGTCCTATAGAAAAACAAAATGCTGTGGGCTCCCAATCTGGCATCTATCCTGAGAAGTAAAACAAGCCTGGAAGGTCTGCTTCTGATCTTATGTGCATGGAATGTATCATGACTTTCACTAAATATGAAAGGGTGTTTCAAAATTATGTGCGTCTTAAAATACTCTCCGCATGCCAGGGTTATCTAATGTATGCACATGCCTGCAGAAAAGCATCCCATTGAAGATTAACATTAAAAGCCAATACTTCCAGAAGTGATACTACATTATCATCCAGTTGGCATTCCTACTATTTAATCTGACACATGGGTGCATGAAAGACTATTAAAACACAGTCTGGAATAAGCTGCCCATCACAGGGATGAAGGACAGAATTTGACTCTATATTTGTTGTTCATAATTTTGAAGTCCTGGGGGAGAAATGCTGTATGAATATTTCAGTTTGAGAATCATATACAGGGTGGGTCATACATAGCGTGGATTTTTTTTTTTTTAAGTATAGTCCAACAATTTTTATTCACTTAGAAGTACTTTATTTGGCCATCTATGTATGCCCATTTATATGTCTACGTACACACACAAGTTCAGCCACATTCTGTCAAAAGCAGACAGCTGTGATCTTCAAAATACGGGTAATTATCATCAAAGATTTTAAAGATTCAATAAATGTCAGAAGCACACAACTGCTTCATATTCTTTTTGTTGAATTATTTCCTCAGTTGAGAGAGGGCTATTTCCCTGCTTACTGCCTTTTCACTTTGCCTGCTCCCAGAACTGCTCTTCACACAAACATTCCTCATTATCCCATTCTATCAGTATTGCTGCATCTAAGTCATATCTGATTTTGCATGTGGCTCCCCTGGTCTCAAGTTGCCTTGGATAAGAATGAAAAATGGGGCAAAATCATCCCTACCACAGGCTGACGAGCCTGGCGAGGAGAGCTTGGAAACAGTGATGAAGGGGAGGTGGTGGTGGAGCAGAGACTGCAGGGTGCCTTGGCCAGGAGACACCTCGTGAGGAAAGGTGGCCACATAAATCATGTGCACACAAATGAGAGTACAGGAAAGTGTCATGGGCAGAGTGCTCACACCTCTTCTGAGAAACCAGCCTGACCAGGTGGCTCTGAAGGGCTGGTACACTAAAGCAGGCAGCCAGGGGGGAAAACTGGGAGAATTCTTTGTGCAGTTGCACAGAAGAAAACTGCTACTCCGAAGGTGGTCAAACACTGAAACAGACTGCTAAGAGAGGTGGTGGAGTCTCTATCCTTGGGGATATTCAAAACCCATCTGGACACAGTCCCAAGTAACCTGTTGTAGCTGATGCCACTTTGAGCAGTGGAAGATAATTCAGATGAACTCTGGAGGTCCCTTTCTACCTCAACTACTCTGTGATTTTGGGAACAGTCTATTTTTAACTCTGCTGTAAATTACAAAGTATTGAAGGTTTATGTTTATGCTACAGTAGCAACAAGAAGCCATGAGACCTTTTAGTAATTAATGTTTTAAGATTTCCTTTGTGAAATGAAACACATTTTGACAGAGAACAGGTAATTGTGTCATAATTCAAAGCCACAAATATGAAACATATATTGGGATGACCACAAGACGTTTTCTCTCAATTCCAATGAGAGTTGAGTCAGTTAATCTGTTCTGCAGTGCTCAGCCCTTTCTAGTCAGAGATGTGCTGAAACCTGACATTGCTGCCTGGGACAGAAGCAGTTCCCACTTCTTACTGTGATGTGATTTATAAATCACAGCACACACAATCACTTTAGTACTAAACCTTACACATGCATACATTTGGTGATATTACAGCTAATGCTGTGGACCATGAGGCTCAGTAGATCCAGGTTACTCTTGTACTTACTACAATCCAGTAGAACTTGGACTCCCAATAATGAATCCCCGCCAGTCACTGTGGAAACATGGAAAGGAGAGCACCTGCCCATGAGGCTTACAAAATGCAAAACAGATGCGGTGAGAGAAACACACATATTTAAAAACAAAACAAAACAAACTCCAACAAAACAAAACTGGAAAGGAGACTGGGAGGATATGGTAAAACAGATGCAGCTTAGCCTAGAAGGCAGACTATGGGATTTAGGGAATTAGCTTCTGAGTTTGTCCACACTGAACATGATTATGGCTCCCTACATACTCATTATCACAGAATCATAGAATCATTTATGTTGTAGAAGACCCTTAGGGGATCACTGAGTCCAGCCATTACCCCGACACTGCCAAGTCCACCACTAAACCATGTCCCAAAGCACCACATCTACGGTCTTTTAAATGCCTCCAGGAATGGTGACTTGTACACTTCCCTGGGCAGCCTATTCCAATGCCTGACCACCTTATCAGTGAAGAAATGCTTCCTAATATCCAGTCTAGATCCCCCCTGCCACAACTTCAGGCCGTTTCCTCCTGTCCTGTCTCTTGGTACTTGGGAGAAGAGACTGAACCGCACCTCGCTACACCTTCCTTTCAGGGGAACTACAACTTGGACACAGTCGAATTTTACATATTTCTATATTTATTATCAGTAAACTTTAATATCCCTCACCTCCTAAGCCCCTGCTTAGGGAAGGCAATAGCCAAAGAAGTTGAAAAGGTACTAGAATTTTGAACAGCCCTTCATTTTGTCTGTTTCTTCATCAGAGTAACAGGAAGCAGTGATACCACCTTACACATCTAGCTGAGATGTCCCCATCTAACAGAGAAAGAAGGGTTTCTTGTATAGGCATGGAGCACAACAGCCAAGATAGTCTTCTCCAGAAACTATTTTGGCAATCTTCTTGAGAAGGACACTGAATTAGTCAGTCCAAGAGGCCCAGGAGACTCATGCTGTAATGAAGGCTGCAAAATTCAGCATGTGAAGCTGGACATTGTTGCATAATATTTTGTTCCTTAATATTTTCATTAATTCAGTGGAGGAAAAAAGTAATAATTTTCTTCTCTGAACATCCCTCATCACATTTATGCCACACTACATAATTAGCTGAAACAATTCAATTTGTTAAATGAAAAAATTGACTTGACTCAACACTAGTAATTCTGACATGCATCCATAGCTATTTGTCTCCATTAGACAGATTATGAGTTATCTTGCGTCACTGCACTTGCCAGAGTTCTATAGTGAAAGTATGAACATTGTGACATGTTTAAGAAATCAGAGATTTGCTTCAACTGCCTATGTGAAGGTATGGGATCCTTACCTGTATCTTCTTAGCTAAACCCAATCTTACTCTGCACTTCCACAAGCTTTCAGTGCCCATTTATCTTTGTACCCTAAACAGAATCAAACCATTATTTCTATAAAGCTATTTGCACACTTCAGTTGCACAGCAGACAAAGGCAGACATGCTAGGTAGAATACAGGCAGAAGAAGCACCACTTGTTTTTGCATTCTACCCAGAATTACAGAATTCTGTTAAGGCTAGCGAGCTTCAAGATTTCACAAAGGTCCTAAAACATGTATTTCACTTAAACAGAACTATCAATCATGAACAAGCAGAGACTGCAAGGATTAGGCAGAAAAGTTTTTCCCCACAGAATTACTACTACTTACAATAAAACAGAGCATCATGTTCAAACCATGCTTTATTTGTTTAGGTGAATTAACCCTCGGTTGGTTACAAGAAAAACAGATTTGTAAAATGTGCTTTCATCCTCAGCTCCTATTTCCTGAACAACTGAACAGACTCCAGATATGCACCAAGTGGGTGATGTGCTAAAGGGAAGTGACTTCAGAGCAGAGCTGTACCTCCCAGACTCTGGGAAGATTAGATTGGACATGGAGATTTGTTTGATCCAGCTCCTGTTAAGTGCAACCTTGGATTAATTATACAGTGTCAAGAGCCGAAAATTAAAATGTGTTCTGTCTGCACTTGCTTGGTCAGTGATTAAGCCCTGTGAACAGGGTACCTTTGACCCTTACTGGCTGCCACTAGATGGTGAAGTTTTTATTCTTCCATGAATCACACAGAAGTTTATTTTAGGAGCCTTACTGATTAATCCTGTTAGTATCCTGTTTAATCAGCCAGTCAGATAAGGTACTATGAGTTAGTTGCCAATCTGAATTTTTTTTCCCCCTGTTCTTAGATTGGTGTATTTCAGAATAAAACATCATCAAAATCCATTTTTTAAAGTATCTCCTCCAGTCATGATTACATATCCACAGCTGGCCCAAGATACAATGTGAATGGCACTATCAAATGCAAAAGTGACAGACTGTGTAGTATTTTAAAACAGCATTGTTTATCCCTCTCACCCAGGAATGAAACAGATTGTCTCATTTCTGTTGCCAAAATTCTGGAAGCATGAAAAACCAAACAAGTTTTGGTGTCTTTGAAAATCACAGAATTATCAGTCACGTGTTCCAGTTGGTCTGCAGATCACTGCGGGGGGGAAAGGCAGTTTTTAACATGAGCTCTGGTCCTCTCCTAACACTGATCTTTTCTCTCTGATCCATCCTACTGGGTTTTGCAATTCTATACTTAGCAGCTTCCCACCCACACGATTAATATGCTTGATTTTGTACAGAGTATAGCAACTAGATTTCTGACTAGAAATAAGAAGGTTTGACTGTGTGATGCCACTCCTGGCCCAGTTTCACATTCAGAAGTTCATAAAGATTTGCTGGGGCACTTTTCCTAATAACTGTACCTGCCCTTTTGTCTCTGTCAGGGCCATTCACAGGTTTGTATGAATGGTAGTTAGATACATGTCATTGAATGGGAAAGGATGAGAGGAAACAGCCTCAAATTGCACCAGGACAAGTTTAGACTGGGTATTAGGAAACATTTCTTCACTGGAAGACTTAACAAGCATTGGAACAGGCTGCTGAGGGAAGTGGTTAAGTCAACATCCCTGGAGATGTTGCAGACACGGCACCTAGGGACATGGTTTAGTAGCGAACTTGGCAGTGCTGGGTTAACGGTTGGACTCAGTGATCCTAAGGGTCTTTTCCAAACTAAATTATTCTATGAATAAATGCTCTTATTAACTGCTCACAGATTTTAGATGTAGATCTAGCCTTTTTAATTTCCACATGAAATCCTTTGCAGAAAAGATAAATTGTATACAGATGCATCTTGCTTCTCTCGTTAGCTTGAATAAGTGAACACTGGATTTTATGTGTTTTCATTGTTTTTTTGCAGATGACATTCTTGTTCTCATGAGTGTTTCATAAGTGAATTGTGCATTGACCTCAAAAATATTCCCATCTCTACTTAAACACAATTCTGCCTCTGAATTTAACATGATTTTAGTTAATTATTAACATCATTGCATAGAATACCTTTTAAATTTAGACTCATTACGATTATATATTTAATCCATGGTTGAAATTAACAGGAACTGGATCAAACAAAACTCCACGTGCAATAGAATTGTCTCAGAGAGACTCTGATTAAAGGATAGCTCCAGGTCTAAAGTCTGTCCACTTCAGCTCATCACTCTCTTTATGCACATCTGGTGTTCCCAGAGCTTGTTCTGCCTTGTTTGTCCCAATATCCCTACCCACACTCACAGGGACATACACGTTTTCCACAAGATTAATATGGCTGTGGTTCCAGAGCCCTTGGATGAGGTGACTCCTAAACAGAGGGGGGTTCTTAACTCTTTATGGCATGACACCCACACTGAGCACTGGGAATACTGACACAGTGCTAATAACTGCTGCTTGGTGCAGCAAGCATTACCTGCCCCACTTGCTGTGGACAGAACTCAAAAATCCCGTCCTCCAGATGTATTTTTAAATAAGAAGGTGTTCCAGATCTTGACCAGTACACAGCTTGCATTTCCACAAGGAACGACCATCACTGCCTGGAGCGGGAAGCTCCCAGAGCCCTTCACTTCTATTTTGCACAGTCTTTACCCAGGAACATCTACATTTTGCAGCCTTCAGTTCTGGTGAACTTGAAATACTGCAGCAGCTTGAAGTAAATTAAAAATTAAAATTTGTGTGTGGTGGTTTAGTTTTCATCTTTTACTTTTTGTGAGATAAGAATTAGAAGAAGGGCAAAGCAGGCTCAAAACTTTAAAGAATATAAAGAAGTTTATTACTAACAGAATTAAAGGTAATAAAAGAATGATAATGATAAAAATTAAAGCAAACTCCCCCTTTCCCTCTAGCACCTCCTTTCCTTCCAGCACGTCCCCCCCCCCTTCATCTCTCAACTCGCACAAAGGATAATACACGCAATTTTAGGTCAAGATTGCAGTTCTTAAGTCTCTTCCATATTTGAAGAAAAAGAGGTTCTTTCTGCTGAAGTGTGGTTTTCCAAACTGCCACTAGCAAACCGACCCGCCCGGAAATCTGCTGCAGCGAAATATATTTCTCTCATGAATTTTGCAGTCTTCTCACAACTGCTATCATGAGCCAAGCATGGGGTATTCTTTTTAAGGATAAACAAATTCCAGCCTG
>VWZT01000748.1:227088-240640 GCA_013397055.1 Pachycephala philippinensis
GTGGAGTAGGGGAGGGGGAGCCCGTCAGCCCCAGATGGTCTCGGCTCTGCCACAGCTATAGTTGTTTCTCAGCTGCTCACGGGCTCCAAGGGGTTTTGCAGCACCCCGAGGGGTGCCATGCCTCATCCCCGAAGAGAGATGGAGAGAGGGCAGGGGGCTCGGCCCGGGCCGGCCCAGCGGGGCCTGGCGGGCCCAGGCCTGCCACCCCTCCTGGCGAAGGACCGGAAACCAAAAGAGACTGACTTCCCCACGCCAGTACCTTTTATATGCAAAATCGCGAGAAGCGATTGGTCTAAAACCCTGTCCATCAACTCAGTCTCTTCAAACCACCACCTTGTGCTAAATTAAATAGGAAAATTAGTACTGTGACTAACAAAGAAATCCTCATGTATTTATATCAATTTTACACAAAATTCTATTTCAAAATGTCAGTTTCATTAAATTTCTGTCCTGAGTTCCTCCTAGACAAATGTGATAGCAACATTAGCTTTCCCAACAAAAGCTGACAGGACAAAGCCGCAGCACCTGTGTAGAAGCACTGATTCTTTTGGTTCCTGAAAAGGTGGGAGACAGTTTATATTTTTTCC
The DNA here is from genome assembly GCA_013397055.1 of Pachycephala philippinensis. Lineage (NCBI taxonomy): Eukaryota > Metazoa > Chordata > Aves > Passeriformes > Pachycephala > Pachycephala philippinensis. Next base: position 227,676 of record VWZT01000748.1, read on the forward strand.
ACTCAAACAGGAAGAGGCCTTTTGCAGTTTGGGTTTATGCATTTCCACATTCTTACCCTGTTATTGCAGAGGATGAAAATGACCTGAAATAGTCTAAGGCATCTCTGTTATTTCTCTCACCAGCAACCCACTTCCCTTTCCACTGAATTGCAATTGCTGTATTCAGTAGAGAAACAGTTAACTTCACTAAACACAATCACTCAATTAAAGGATCATCTGATAATGTTATCAGTTTTAATGTTTCATAATGAATCAAAATTCTTAGAAAACTTTGCACCTCTTCTAATGCAATTATTTCAGTCAGCTCACAGAGTGAGAATGTTAGCATTTTTAAGACCTTGGTCTCTATAAAATTTCAATGGACTTACCTACGCAATGCAGTGGGAATGAATAGATTCGGTGAAGATGATGGCTTTAAAATCAGGTAAAATATGACTGATCCAGTTATGTGCAATATCTTCAATAATCATATTGAACCCTTCATAAATCACCTCTCCTTTCAAAAACACTGGAACGGATACAAGAGGGAGGCTGACAGGCTAATTATTCATGCAATAGATGAAAACATTTCACTGATATCTTGCTGGAGAACCCTGGTAGAGAAGGTATCATGAAGACGCACTCTGATGTAACATTTCCAGAGAACTGCTATAGTGACAGAAGTGTAAGAAGCTCAATTCTAAGACCAGCCCCCCAGTCAGGAGGTTTTTGACCCAATGAATAAGGTGAGCTCTTGGGGCAGTAAAAGCAGGCAATAACATCAACACTATGACAACAATCCAGACCTTTAAAGGATGCTCAGGGTGGCTATTCACTAACTGTTTTGTTTTTGCAGTTGGGCTAGCAAATGAATATTTCCTGTTCTCCATGAGAAAGCTCTCTTCTGTTCAGAGTTCCTTCAGTTTCTGCCAGATTGCTCACCACCATTCTACTTGCAATACCACCAAATACACAGAAACATTGGGACAATGGAATTCATTTTACAGCATCACCACCACCGACAGGATTTTGTTTCTGAGCAGTTATTTTCATGCAGCAAAAGGACTTGTTGTTACTCATAAGGCATACATTATTCTGCAAGTGAGACAAACAATAAGTCACTGCCAGATCCCAGTATCTCTGGCACACTCCAAAGCTGCTTGTTTCTTCCCCTGTGTTGTCATGCTTTAAATCTTATTACCATCAGAAAGATGATGAGGAATTTCCAGTTACTTCAGTTCATTGACAGCTGGCTTTCCCCCTCCATGAGGAAGGCTCCATGAGCTACACAGTCTGTGGTGCTCACATTAAAAACTTGGTTAGGAGGTAACTAACCCAAGGGCTTTGTTTGGGAGGTGTTTAAGACTTCACTCACGGTCGCCTCACTGGTTTTACCTTCCCCCTGCAGGTTCCTACTGCAGCACTCTGTGAGAGAGACCAATCATGGGGTGCTGTGCAGACACACAAATAGGCTTTACATCAGCAAAACCAGTATAACCACGCAGCCCAGTTACCCCACATCTGGGTTACGCCAGAGATCTGTAAGGAACTGTCACTCCGAGTGCTTGCCCTGATGGCTTTGCTCAGAACTAGGCCTACAAAGGGCAATGGGCCCTGGCATTTCCATTACCAATGGAAAACAGGAAGGTGACCAAGATGGCGAACTGGGCCAGCAGAGTTGAGGAAGCTGCTTCTTCATTCCACCTTTACCTGACTGGCCAGTTCATTGTGCAGCCAAGAGGATATCCAAGACTATTTCACTTTGAGCAATGGAAAGCTGCTCTCGCTTTCTTGCGTTGCCAGAAGATCTGACAGGCTCCCAATGAAGCTGGAGACTGGCAAGTGTAGGAATAATTTTGCACCTCTTTTTCTTTCCAGCTATGCTCCCTGACTGCCAAAGGAGGCTCCCTGGAAGGTGCTCTACAGATGAATAAGCTGGTCTAACTCATCAGGTTGTGTTTGCTAGGGCACTGCAGTACTGGCATCGTCAGGGAAAAAAGGCTGGATGTTCAGCTAAATGAGAAAGATCACAGAATGGAGGAGTTTCATACGTACTAACAAAAAGCTGGGCTCCAGCTCTATTCCAAGACTGTACTTCGGTAAATATAAGGTTTATCTACTACACTGAAGAATCTGGAGCATGGTCTCTACAAAAACGCTTTTGTCTCCCTCCACAGTGACAGCAGTGAATAGAAGTGATTCCCAGGCACAAGGCTTATGTGCTCAGCAGCTCTGTATATTTGTATCATGCAATACACCAGAACACCCCAGATTTATCTGCCTCAGTTTTACTTATCCTTGGGCATTTGTTCCAAACAAACCTTCATTATTCTATTATTGGTTTTTTTGCCAACAACCAAAGTTTACTGTTAACACAAAAGAGATGCTGAAGAAATAGGCAACAAAATAACTTTCATTCTCTCTCCCCCTGAAAATTTTTAATTAAAAGACATCTCATAAAATATAAATTCATATCCAATTTGCTTGCTCATCAAGTAAAAAGCACAGATATCAGCATCTAAAAATCTGAATAAAGATCAGCAAATAAGTAGCTAAAAGCTACTTAATGAAGATGCTCGAAAGGAATGCATGTAATCTGATTTGTACTGCATAATTCTTTTTGTATTATTTATTTTACACTTGAAATGACCTTATTTAATGCATTCAGTCTCAGTAGCTCACTGATACAGAATCATTTAGCTTAAACTCTCATTAGGCAGCTGCTCTCCAGTTCAATCAGTCCCCTTCCCAACAGCAAAATTTTATTTGGCTGGTGAATACTTCTATGTCCTGACAGGAACTTGAAGTCCCATTTTGTCTCAGAAACCCTGTCCTGAAGTGTATCATCATACTTCACAAGGCTGAGCTTCAACTGAATCAAGAGGAATTGAATGGGCTATGGAATTGGGTTCTAGAGAGGTCCATCCTCAGGCTTTTGAGGGGCTGGAGTGGTGGGTGCCCCTGGGAAGCTTGCTGGACAGAACTGGAAAGATCCTACCAATGTTATACAGTAAACCCCGTTCATAAGATGAATTTCTGTGTCTTGGTCACCATTATAGAGATGGTTTTGTGGCTGTAAAGGATAGCTTCATGATCGGGAAGGGAAAGAAAGTGTGAAATAAATACGAGACATGAGAAAACACAGATGGGTTTACAGAAAGAGAGTGGGAGAGAGAAAGCACTTAGCTAAACCTCTTGTGGTCAGCTAAGAAATGTAAATTGTACTGTTTTGAGATAAAATATGATAATAAACTAAAATAACTTGGTGGTTTTATGCTTACAACTACTAAATCAAACAGAAATATGTAATTTATGGTGTGAAGCAATAGGAGAAAGATAAAAGGGTAGAGACCAATATGGTATAAAGCAGATACTTCATTATTTTAGAGCCTAATTCAAGCATATGCTGAATCCCTGCACTTTTCATGTAAGTTAGCAAGTGCCAAGCAGCTTGTAAGAAGCTCTCTTCCTCTCTCAGAATCAGGATCCCAGTCTGCTACATCACCTAAGAAAACCATTACCAAGTAAATGCATAACTGGTATTAAGCCCATGCTTAAATATATATAAACACTCCCCATGGAAATGTTGTCTTTCCCCCCATGCATATGTATATCTGTGCAGATATCCACATATTCCCCTCAACAGGCAGGGAAATGACAGACATGAGACCTGCAACACAAAATGCATGTGGGTCTCCCAAACCAGCCCATGGGACACAAGGCCAGGAAGCACCAAGGAGAGTCAAATCAGTCATCTGCTCTCACTGGCTTCCAGTGGGAACAGAAGCTTGAATCTGGTGCCTGCACAGGAGCATCCAGTGCAATTTGAGACACCTTGGGATATCTGAGGACAGCAGATGTGACACAACAGCACCAGCTGGATGCCAAGCATGATGTGCTAGTACATCTAAAAGAGCCCTCTTTGGGCAACTAGAACTGCCCTAGGTAAAGTGGTCCTTTGAGAATCTTTGCACACAGAGCCTTTGGGGATTTATTTTTAATCTCTTGGCAGCAACAAAAGATCCTCCATATTCATAATTTTTTAAAGTATGGCACTCTTACATCAAAAGTCAGTGCTGCAGATCAACTGATCTCTCCATGGAGATGTGACACTCACTGAAACAGCAGAAGTGCTGTTAAAAAAAATAGTGGATTTCTACCATGCTTTGGTGCACGTAAACCTGAAAATTTGTGTACTTAAACACTATCCTGGAAGAAGTTTCTGTAAGATTCACATTAGGCAGCTATATTTATTACTAAATGTTTCCTGTTTTACCCAAGCTGAACACATTCAGCAGTTTGCATTACAGAGCATAAATCCTTAATTCTCAAGTTAAATGTGATCACTGCAGATACCGGTTTTGCACATACCCAGCCTGTGCATGCCAATTTCCAGTGTCTGTAGCTTGATCAGGTGTCTGCTCATACAAAGGTACTTGTCATGGGGACCAGCTGGAAATAAGTCTGTGCACAGTTACAATATGTATATGAACATGTGTACAAGTTGAAAAACTTCCCTGTTTTCAGAAGGGAGATCCCTTGGTCACGCAACGTCGTTATGGAGAATCTGACAGTCCTCGCCCTTCCAAAGCACATACACACATACAAGAGCCAAATGGAAAAAGAGGAGACAGTGAAAGGGTTCATGTCAATTGGTGTTACCTCTTCTAATGCTGGATAAATGCTGTTTTCTAAAAATAGCAAATAGCCTTCCTGATCCTGGACTGGTGAAGTAGAAGGATCTTAAACTAAAATGTCTTCTCAATGAACCACAGTAAAAAAGTCCCAGTTTCCTCCAAACCCTAGAAATTCTACTACTCATGGTATTTATACAAAACCAAAGCCTGGCTATGAAAAATAAATTAAACCTAACCACCTAGATATCCTTCTCATGTGCTAGAATCTCATACTTTTGGCCTCCTGCTTCTCTTTTATGCACAGTCTGCATTCCCACTGACTTGACACAACTGGGAATTTGTTACAGTGACAGAAAAATCAGGGCCACTTAATTCGCCAGTCTATGAGAGTAAAGCAAGCTATTTTTCATAATGCATGTACAGGCATCAAGTGAGCATTCACTGGCAGCTGTGTCAGAACACCTGGATATTGTGTGTTTGTCAGACTGTCATAAAGAGTTATAAATACACAGCTACAAACTGTAGATTAAGTCTTGCAGTATGGACAGGCTATATGCACCTAGATTAAGAAGATGTTTTAATTCTCCATACAGAAAGATGCAGAACATCTTTTTGCAAGTAAACCTGTTAAGATTTTCAGACTGTGGTGATTTTGCACACCGAGAACCAATGCTTCCTCAGCTTCAGCAAGACCTACTGGATTCTGTGTGGTTCCACCAAACGACAGGAAGAAGAGGAAGCAATATAGAAGCCACTACAAAGGAGCCCTCCTGAGCACCGAGTCTCAGATTATAGGGACAAGATGGGGCAAACTGAGAGAATAGACAGCATGTTGCCTCATTTCCACCCCATTTCACACTCCTTTAACACCTTTATTTCCAACCCAGAAAGACAGGAGCAGTGAAGACTCCACAACCCCAGTCAAGCCATCCCAGACAGAGAGTGGGGAGGAATTTTAAATGAGTTACAGACATACTCATTCCAAATTCTCCTGAAAATGTTGTAGTTGTTGCTGAGCACCTCCCTTACAGACATCTGCTCTTATGTCCATGGCACTGTTTAATGAGTGATCCCCTCAAATCAAATCCACTTTTTCCTAAAGCATGAATAAAACACCTTTATCCATTAACCTAGTTTCTGCTGCTTTCCTAATACTGAAATGGTGAAGAAGTCACTTGTGGTATCTTTTCCTACTTCCCATAATCTGGCAGATGTCTTTTCCTTTTGGGTAGTTTCTTTACTCTCTCTCCAAGCTATTCTTTGCTAGAGTAACATACTTTTCCTCTTATTAAGGACTCTTTTACCCCAAATAAATGTCTTGCAGTATTGACCCACAAAGCACCAATTCCAGCTCCATATTACCAGGTCCATTATTTTTTCTGCAGACACCTGCATAATTATATTATGTGAAATAGCTTATATAGATCAGCTATCATTGTCATATGTTCTAAAGAATCGACCTGCAATTGTTATGTACTGCAAACCTTCATCCCAATTACTTTTAGCCATCAAACCTAAGCCGTAAAGTCAAAAGTTGACTGAATACGGATTACTGAAGCTGCATTTTGGAAACAATAATTTGTAATTTATTTACCTAAGTCCTACTTTCAAAGCTATTGTGATCTCATCCCCCCAAGCCTTGAAATTGATTTTTGAAACAATACTTCAATTACCTTCCTATCTGGCAAACTTTCTTTGGTGCTTGGCTCAGAAGGTGAGATTGACCCTGCCTTTTCATGTCTGGGTCTGTGCACTGATGTCATCTGCTTTCCATCCTCACTCACTGCTGCATGTGCCAGCACAACAGGGCTGGTGAGCAACTATTCCAACACAGGGAATATGTGGGCAACAAATGAAGCTTTCCTGATGCTTTCAACTAAGCAGTGACTAATAGCTCTTTAAATTATCAAAATAGTGGCAAAAAAAAATTATATTTAAGGTTACATTTTCACCACCTCCTTATTTGTACATACAAAATATGTCCACATAACTGTATCAGTTAATTAGCTGTGCAGCTATTCAAATGCCTTTTCAAATGCATCTGTACATGGTCAAACGTAGATTTTTCATACCTGAATGACAGTAAACAAACAAACCAGAAGCCAAATGAAGATTTGGCTGTTTAATCTAGAGGATATTGCATATTAAAAAACACCTTCTAAGATGCAACAGTGTAAATTATTGCTATCCCTTTATACATTTTCAGTTTCTGCATGAAAAGAATCACATTTGATCCACTGAAAATAAATCTGGTCAGAGGCTATTATAAAATGCACAATGTGCTTCCACAAACAGAACAAGCAAACCTGTATAATTGGTACATTCATAATTTATTTCAGGGTCACTCTCTTTTGCTGACATATATCTATTCTTCTTAAAACCTTTTCCAATGAGTTATTTTATTTTCCAATAAAGGCTATCTTAAATCTCTCCTTTCTGTTTAATTCTGAATATTTCACTGCTGGAAAGTTCGAATGACTATCTGCAATAGTTATATTTAACCTTCCATATGACCCTCTTTCTCATACAATTGTTTACTTTCTAGGACAAGGACTGGTATCAAACTTCCTTTCTTTTAATTAGGTTTCTTTCCTACTGCTAGGCAGCACGTGTACCCCTTAGGCTTTCAGTTTACTAAATTAACTGTCAGCACTTTTTATGATCCCTCAACTTCTCTTCCCTCCACAGATTTATCTCATTTCATTATCCTTGGCAGTTCTAAAACCTTTTAAAATTTGGTCTGCTGAAAATCAGTACTAGTACAAGAGGACATAAGGTTCACCCTGACAAGAGATAACTACAGATTTTGAGCACGCCTCTCTAGTTAGCCTTGACAAGTCTTACTTCAGCTGTCATTCAATGCCTAGAAGTAGAACTTGGGTGCACTATACAAACCCTAAAATCAAAAGTGCAATCTTTCCCTAGAAAAATATATACTCCTTTCCATTTCCTCAACATTTCTTCCCCTCATCACCTGTTCAACTACTTTTAGTGGAATTACATTACCTGACTGCTTTGCCTAAGGCAAATGGATATAGATTATTTCAACATCTCTTTGTTCTCTTTTATCCTTCTGGAGGGTGAGGCCAGCAATTTTATACTAGACTAGCAACATGCTGCGAAGTCAAAATTTAAAGAAATATTCTGCATGCCTCCTGCTCTAATTTTTGCTTTAGTTTAGTACTTCTTACGTTGATTTGAAACGTGAAAAATAACTGTGTGTGGCCATAACAGTGCATAGGAAAACAAAATCTGTCAGTTACACGGAGCTATTTTTGTCATATCTGGCCTTCTGGGTCAATTCCAACTATATCACTCTAGTTAAGTCAGTGACTTACTATCAGTTGCTTGACAGCTCCTGGCAGTGCTCCATGACTACTTCTAGGTGACTCACAGAGCACGAGATTGACCTTCAGGTAGCTTCAAATGACAATAAAAAGTGCAACTTGCCGGACCAAACACAATTTCTCTTTCTCCTAAGCCCCAGTCTCATCCTACCTGTGCTTCCCGTTCCAGCCTGCAGAACATTCAGAGCAAGAGGAAGGAGGTTATTTGAAGCATCAGCCTGGAGGTGTTTCCAAGACACGTCCGTGATTAAGCAAAGATTTTCCTTTGATTTTGTCCAGCTAAAGAGCAGATGAAAGTAAATGGACATTTTCCTCCCCCCACCATGATCCTATCTTTTGCATTTACTTACTTCTGAAATGCTTTCCAAATGTTTTTTCAGAGTTTGGCCTAAAATCTTGATATGCTGCCTCCTAAAATTCTCCTCAAACATATGTTATTTGCCTTGAAGTTGATAGTGTCTTTCCACTTCATAAAAAATCTTCAGTTAGAGGCACCATGAGATTCTCTATTTCCAGACCAAATCCATTCAGTTATCAAGGAAAGAATTAGGTCTTCTACAAAATCCAGTCAGGGCACCCACAGAGGAAGCTGATCTGCTAAATAAGGAGGTGCCATTTTCCACAGCGCCTTTTCAGAGCTGAACTGCCATATGCTGCTGCCTATCCCTCCTTCACTCGCATCCTCTCTGGAGGAAACCAGCTCTGTGTACTTCAGTCCACTGGCTCAGCCTTCCCCAAAATGGTGTGCACTTCACTTAGGTGCAGGCTAATGTCTTCTCAACCCAAGGTGCTGAAATACATTTTTGGTGCTTTAGGCACCCTTCAAAGGAGCAGAGGCTTCTTTTCCACACACGTGTCACCAGGTGATATGATAGGGACACATGACCCTTTGAGGGCCCAGTGGCAGGCTGAGTCACAGACACGAAGTGATTGGTGGAGGGAGGTGACAGATTTTCGCTCCGCATGTGACACTCTTTTGGTCTCTGGTTCCTTGTGAGGAGCACACAGGGCTGAGGAGGTGGAGGGAAGCCACAGTGTTGCTCTGATTCCCTTGCACTGCATCAAGGGAGCAGGGGGATAGGCAATGGGAGAAGAGCTCTGCTAGGCCCAGCCTAAATCCATCCCTGTAACATGCTAAAAAGAACAGCAGCTTCAGTACGTGTCATGAGGGCTGAGCAGTACCTTCTGTATAAAGAGACTCCTTGAAGAGTTCTGTGACACCAGTGCCCATCAGGAGTCAGGTCTGTCTAGTGCAGTAATGCACCTCTCACAGCCTGATCCTTATCTTCTCCAGCCATGCACACACACAACCATTAGATTCCCAGCCCTTCCCGGGCTCAAAAAGCTTTGAAATGAAGCTCCAGCCAAGATCTCCCTCTTGCAGCCTCACCTAAGCCTTCTCTCCGGCCACATCCTGCATGCCAGCTCACAGCAGGTACTCCTAACCCCGCCGGCTGTCTGCCTTTCCTCCTCTCCAAAGGGACTTAGGCATCACTTTCCACATATTTTGCCTCCGCAAAGCTACAAAGGCCATGCCTCTCACACTCATGCCTGCCACTCCACTCAAGAAGATAATAAAAACCAAAGAATGGAATGTGGGTAGGAAAAAAAACCTGATAAATGAGACTACCTTTACATAATTACAAAGCCCTAACCATAACTGTACTAATATACTTATTGCTGTGCTGTTGAGAACCCACTGGGGTAGCAAAAATGTACCATGGGCAAATAAGCAACATAAAAATGTTTTGAAATCCATCACTGGATCCCTGGAAACCCACATCATGTTTCCTGGCACTCCAACACTTACCAGTTGGCTCAGATGAAAATACGGAAAAGGCAGAGGGACACTCTTTTCCTTATCACACTCATTATCTTCCATCCTCACTATCCCTGTATGAGAAACAAGCTCTGTGCCACCACCAATTTAGGGCACAACGTCATGCGCCCTTCTGCCTTTGCTTTTCATCCAGCCCCAACACAGGGCTGAGGAGTTCATTTAGGAACCTGAAGTCAGGCATTGTTGATCCTAGCTGGTAAGGACCCACACCTTTATTCAGAGATAGCCCTATGAATATGCAGCTGGTGACTCTGACACCACTTTAGGTGACACCTGTTATCCCTGTGAATGACTAGGTGAATGTACAAAATGAATGGAGAAAAACTCTTGCTTGTGACAACAGAGGACAGAAAATAATGCAAACAAAAATGTACAGATAAACAGTCTGAACATCGCTGTTCTACTTCCACCTAGCACTATTTTAAGTCAAAACACCAGTCTGTGGTAATTTTACACTAACTTATTTTAAGTGAAAGTGGATAATTATATCATGACTATCGAATATATTTAATGGCCAGGTGAAATTCCAGCTCAAAGTTGGACCATGTCTACTAGCTTTCATAGGTGGAAATAGAATGACAAAATCAGTAGTTAATAGAAGACTTCATTGGAAGGTTCAAAGAATCTCATACTGCACATTCATGATGCATCCTGCTTTTGGGAGCAGTTTGCCCCTAGACCCCAACACTGCATTTTCATTTACATTCTGAAAACAAAGGGTCTGAATTCTTTTATACCTTTCTTATGCTATTTAATTTAACTTCAGCTGTGTCTCTTGCTTCAAGATTTTTCCCTGAAATCTCCAGTGATGCATAGAGCAAATTAAAAATTGTAGAGTAGGATCTTTCTTTGGTACAATTACTTTTTCTCTTTAGTAATTGTCCACTTTTGAGAATGCCAAGAGTGGTATAAAGGATGCCACGGAAGCAAAAATGTGGGGAAGGAATCATGTCCCTAAACTTCAATAGTTTGAATGTGCTTGAAAAATCTTCTTGACCAAGAAGGAAGTAAGAAGAGCCCAGAGAAATGCTGACTCCAGAGGTTTCAGAAAATAATCAGGTGGCTGCCACTATACATGACCAATCCTCATCTGACTTTGTTTTTTCATTGACACAGGCATAGAGCAATGTGCCCCCCTTGTAACACTTTTTTATAAGAAACTCAATAAATCCAGTTTATTAAAAGTATCAAAGTATGAGTTTTGGATCATACACCACTCTTCTCTCACTTAAGCTAAAGGTGAATCCCTTCATTTGAGGAATAAATAAATTCTAGATAATCTTAAAAAAAAAGAAAAAAAAAATCCAGTATTTAGAATTGTAGTAGATTGTTGAAGAAGGAGCCATGTTTGATATGAAACAAAAAAGCATGCATACCAACATGTGCAGCATTTGAACAGGTATTATTTGTCACAGTCTCCCACAGATGCTATCAGAGCTTACAGAGATACACAATGGTTATTAAAAATGATTCACCGCACTTATTAACATGACAAAGCACAAGAATGGTGAACTAGTCATTATAATGTATGAGATTTGATAAATAAAAGGCTTTTCAGTGTTCTCTAAGGATGTACTCTTGAAACCGCTTACTTTTTGTGAGTTCATCAGCTTCAGGATGTACTCAGTAGTATATCTGTGGGAATTACTCATGAAGGGCCCCTTCCAACTCATGCTATTCTATTATCTGATGCCACTGGTATAGTGCAGAGAAGCAGCCAATCTTTGATTGAAATTACTCAGTTAAAATTTTCACCTACAGAAAACACAGTTTTGCTGTGCCAAGTACAAGTTAGTGCATGTTTTGAAGATATTTATGCTGATTCTCTTCCTGCAGGAGAAAAGCAGACCTTGTCTAAGTGACTTCCAGATGGAAGGTGCATCCCTGATCATACGTGTCTACAAACAGACCAAGCTGGGCAGCCCTGAGGCTGCTCTCACTTGACCCAAGTGAGGAACCATCATCTTGGAACTCAAAGTGGAGGAAGAAAACCAAGTGAGAATCACCTATTTTAACTGAAAAGTAATTAGGCAAGAACACCAACAGATTGCAGTGCAAATTGAGAAGCCATAGAACAAAATGTTACCATGGACTCAATGATCCTTGTGGATTCCTTCCAACTCAAGATATTCTATGATTCTATGATTCTAAGGGTGAAGTCTGTCAGGATTAGACATTGAATGTAAGCTCCTTCCACTATTTTTTTATTTTAAAGTTAGAAAAGAAATAAAATCAGAAGTTTTCCTCTTGCTTAGTCCAAGGGTGATATATTATTCATCCATAACTGAGGGTTTTAACTCTAGACTACCATACAAGTACAAAGAAATACAAGTACAAACACCTAGGACTGAGGCATGCTTTCATTTACACAAAGGTAGGTCTGGACAGGCTCCTTTGATTTACCTCAGCACAGCCAAGAAGAACATTTTCCTGCCATGCAGCCAGGAATTGTTCCCAATTAAGAGCCCTGAACAGCAGTCTGCAGAACAAATTCCAGTCCTTCTGCTGCCAGAGGAAGCCTTCATGGTGTGAAGCCTCATACAACCACCAGGAGAGGTTGAACTCAAAATCAGGCTTTTAGGGAAACATGAAATGCAACACTAAACTGAGAAATATTTTAGTGACATTTACATTGAAGAATATACATGCGAAAGAGGATATTCACAATCTACAATCACCAAATGCTGCGACTCTCCAAAGCCTGGGGAATATGCTGCTTCTGCTCCTGGTGGATAAAGAAAAGGTTGTGTATGCTGTGCATTTCCAAGCCTCACAGGACTCACTTTGTTTCTAAATCAGTAGATATGGAGACTTATACCTGCTTCTAGACTACTTAAACTCATGAAAAGACTTCAAAATTTCTTTTTTTTTTTCCTCTCTCTTTCATATGTAACCCTGATTAGCTTCCTGTGGTGGTTTAGTTCGCGTCTTTTACTTTCTGTGAGATAAGAATTAGAAGAAGGGCAAAGCAGGCTTAAAACTTTCGAGAATATAAAGAAGTTCATTACTAACAGAATTAAAGGTAATAAAAGAATAATAATTATAAAAATTAAAGCAAACTCCCCCTTTCCCTCCGGCACTTACCCCCTTTCTTTCCAGCACCTCCCCCCTTTTTCTCCCAACTCGCACAAAGGATAACACACGTGATTTTAGGTCAGAATT
>VWZT01000748.1:248808-313680 GCA_013397055.1 Pachycephala philippinensis
CCAGCCGCCGGGGCAGCGCTGCCCCAGCCGCCCTGCGGAACCTCAGCGGGGCACCGTCCTGCCCGGGCAGCGGAGGGCATGTTTCATTCATGTATTTAACCAGCAGCCCCCTCCCCTCACTGGGGCAGCGCGGGCCCCGCTGCCCGGGCAACCGGCGTGAGTTGCCCAAGCCCTCAGCCCGAGCCCGACCGTGACGCGCTTTGAGGCAGCGAACGCGCTCTCCCGGGCGCCGGACCTGTGCTGGTCGCGCTGCGGTCCCGGCTGAGTTTCCCGCTCCGCTCCGAGCCCGCGGGTGGCTCCGTGCAGCCGGCAGGTGTGCGCTGTCAGCGAGCCCCCGGGGCGTGCCAAGCGCTTCCCAAGGCGGGGAGAGCCCTTTCCACGAGTTTGTGCCCCAGCCCGGCGCAGCCGCTGCCCGGCCGCAGCCGGAGCCCGTCGGGGAGGCGGGAGTGGTGCCGGCAGTCGCGGCGGGCAGGGCCAGCGCCCGGCAGAGCGCGGCTGGGCTCGGAGCCCGTCCCGAGCGCCGGCGGGGTTCGCGTGTGCCGCGGCTGCCGGGACCCCTCGGAGGGCAAAGTTGGGAGCGACGGTCACAGGCGGTCGGGCAGAGACATCGCTACCCTGCCTGATGTCTCCGACCTGCGAGCGGGCGCTTGGGGAATGTTAAGCCCTTGTATGCCGGTACGAGTGCTCAGGCTCTCCCCGCGCGTGCACCGCATGTACACTGCCGCAGGATGCCGCTCCACCAGGCAAACAAAATGTATATCACACTCATAACTTTCATGGTTTTAGCAACGAGGATGCTCTACTCCGCCTCCTCCCTCTCCCCCTGCCACCTCTCATCGGTACCGAGTTACAATCCATTTGTAAGGATAGAAATGCATTTCCTGAGGTGTCTCTTATCTCCTGCCAGCTTTTCCAAAATGCCTCTGTGGCTAGTACCTGACTGCAGATTTTTGTCAGTCTTTACCCATGTTATTTTATTTTATTTTATTTTATTTTATTTTATTTTATTTTATTTTATTTTATTTTATTTTATTTTATATGGATTCTGGCATTCATTAATTTTAACTTTTGGTGTATTTTTAAAAATATTTTCTTTCGTTCCTCTTGGGGAAAATTCTGGCTAGTTCTGGCATCTGTCATGATTTTTGCCTCTTCATACTGAAACAAAGATTATGTGTGTATTAATTAGTTTCTTTTCTCAGTTAGTGGATCGACTGCAAGAATTTGTTATGTCAAACTTGATAAAAACTGTCAGTCCCAGCAGCCCCTTGTCTCTGCAAGGAGCCAACTCTGTCTCCGAGAAAGCAGAGCATAGTTTTGCCTATATTATATGTAGCTATTAGAGAGATTCTCTTTGTACATGTATTTGCATTTCATGGTTTTTAGTAATTATTGCTTACATCCACTACAAAATCTATCAAGTTTCAAGGGAACAATTAATTGCTCTTGAACTATTTGGTTTTCAAGATAGCAGTGAAGACGTAATTGGCAATTTAAGTACATTGCCTTCTAATTTAATTTCATATTCTGCATTATGAAAAGACAAACAAACAGGACTTTGCTCGCATCTTTCTCGGCTCCATCTCGGCACTACTTCTTGCATGCTCTCCATTAATCATTCCCCTCTGCTCTCCCACTGAAGTCTGGAAGTGAGACAGGCATCACAATATCTGACCTTGTTTATATCAGTATTAAAGAACTATTTGAAAACACTTGTCTTTCTCATACAGCAAGATCTTTTTATTTTCATTTTTTGCTGCTTGGCAGCACAGATAGCCTGAACATATTTCCACTGGCATGAGATTTTCATGCAGTTACTTTTCTGTGCCAGTTCTGTTTATTCATTTAGCATGGATTTATCCCACCTACATATGTATTGTATTTCCTCAAAATAATCTGTGTTAAGATACACAGAGGTATGTATTTTTTCTTCCCCTGCCCCCCTAATTCTTAATGAGTAATTTGACAAGGCTATGGAGATTAGGATCTCACTTCTATTCATAAACTGATGTGGTATTATTATCTGCAGAGATTACCTCTCAGATTGCACTGGAGATTAGTTGTACATCCCCAGAAGTGAAGAGTGAGCATGACTGGACAGGTGTAATTCCACTTTCAAGAATTCCAAAATATTAAACAGTATTCCGTCTCCCCCACCCCCCAGTACCACTAAGTTTCAGTTTCTTTATTTGATGCAGTAAGTCTGATGATAGTGAAGATCTAATATTGAAGATCAATAGCAGAATGTTATTTATGGGATCTGTGCCACTTACCATTATAAATAATATGATTCCAGTCTTCTAAACAGATGGGGAAAAGGTTGCATGGAGCAGTTAACTGATTTCGACAGGATCAAAATGGTACAGTTGTGGCAGAACTGATGTTGAAAACTGGGTCTCTGGCTCCAGCCTTCTCTCAGTCCATTCCCAACTCAAAGAGCACCCACAGCTGCAGCAGGGACACTACAGGCACCATTCCAATCCTCCTGAAGACCCTCGCAGCAGAAGTGGGCCACAAAAGGTAAATTGGCAGCTTTTTTTCCTGCCCATGCCTATAGAAAAGTGGGATAGCAACAATTCCTTCTTACTCTTCTTCCTGGGCTTGCTTGGGGTAAATACAATTGAGTTTGGCTTACAATCAAGCCTTTCTACTGCAATTAAAAACATATTTATATGGCTTTCTGTGAGGAGCTCTCTTTATACAGGAGAGTGGGTGCAGCCTCATCAGTCTTCCAGTTTAAAAATTTCATTTTCTACTTGGACCTGGTCCTGCTTCAAATGAAATCATGACCTGAAGTCCCAACAATTTAAGAGGAGTATGCTTAAATGCTTTGCAGGTGTGTTTACTCATTTCTTTCCAATCCATCCCACTAGTGCTGCTATTGCTTCTGTTCCACAGATGGTAGCTTCAGTGGCAGTGACATGGCAAACATGGAAGACACACCTCAGTTTAACTTCTTCAATTAGTTTAAAATTTCTTAAATATCTTTAAATGTTTTTAAAAAGTAATAAACATAAAGCTACTCACTAAGAACTACTTTCATAAAACAAAAAAAGCAGATTTAAGTGGAATACTGTAGGGTTTTTTTAAAATCTGAAATCTGAAAAAAGCTGGAATATGATCCCAGAGAAGTGAAGGGGGAAAGGATGCCTTTTCCTTTAGACTCACAACAGAATAACTCCTAGCATTGTGTTGTTGTTGTTGTTGATTTGTTTGGATTATTTTAGCATCTCAGTTGTTACACCGCCATGATGAAATTGGTTTAGGATTTGTATCATCTAATCCAGAAAGGATTTTACAGGTCAATAAGATGCTTCAGCTGAGTGTCAATAAGCACTCTTCAAATACATTCAGCTTCTCAGGACTCTTGTGCGATAAGCAGTATTAGGGATAAGAGTTTATGCGTGTATTAGTACATGTGTTTTACAGATGCAGAAGCTGAACCACCACAGTTAAATGAGGTGGTTCAATGACCAAAGAAACAGGACATGGCCAGAGGCAGTAAGAACCTGTACTAAAGCTGTAATTTTATAGTTTCACCCTGGTGTCCCAGTCAGCCAAGTTGTTTTAGCCACAAACTGGTATGAAAAGTTGTCTCCATCTGTCTGGAAGGGACCAAGTGGAAAATCGGAAGCTTTTGCAGAGGATGTGCCTAAAAAACAGTAGCAGCAGGCAGGAGGTGAACTTTATGTGTTAAAAAGAGGAGTCTACCAAAAAAAAGGTGTCACAAAAAGGGAAAGAAAGGTGATGGTGACCATGAACGTTGAGCATCTGGGGTGTGCGTAGACTGTGGAGATGGTTATAGAAACTTGCTCCTTGGATATGGTGGCAGGAACAAAAGGAAGCTCCCGAAAGCCTGACTCCCACTCTTCAGCTCTCATAGCAGACAGAAATCCCAGAGACGTGTAAGTGAATGTGTCTATGAAGACTGTGTTGAACACTATTATTGTAATACTTTTGATCGATTGTCACAAAGTACTGCTGAGTGTGTTTTTGAAGGGAGAGAGAGGCAGATAGCAAAATTTTGGTACCTGTCATGGAGGTAATTATTTTTGTAGCTGAAGGGAGGGAAGGGGATGGTGAGAAAACAAGAAAGGGAAATGAAGCATCCCTTGCTTCAGGTAAAAGTGATTTCTCAAACAGGAAAATAATTAGGCTGAACTTCTATTTACATGACTGCAACCGATTCCATCGGGGCAGCTGATCAGAACAAGGTTCTCAGAGCTAAGAAATTCTACTGCAGATAACAATGCAGTAGGGAAGGATAATATAATTGTATCAATGACAGCAGTTCAGAAGATGCAGTAGTTTTCCCCTCAAGTTATTTGTGAGTAAAGTGGTCATGTGTATGTGCAAAATATTAATGATCTATTAGAACAGTGGCCATGTGTATACATTACATAAATATGGCCATGTGTATATATTACATAAATATAATATTTTCTGTGTACTTAAGTTCTTCCGTATAAGAAGGTATCAGAAGGTGAATTTAGAGTTTTCTGCAAACTATTTATATAAATTATATAACCTGTTGCAAGCAAGATGTACTTTTATATTAATGCCGATTTTTCAAATTATTTCAGGGGAAATTACCCAGGTTGGAAAATCACAAGAGTTAAATAAAAAGGAAAAAGGAAATCAAGAAAGTCACCGAAGATGTAATAGATATACTGTGGTGATGGCTTATAAACACTCCATATCCTTTTTGTGTTGAAATAAAATTGCTGTGAGTTACAGCTCTGGTATTTCATCTTCTGTTAGACATCAGGTTATGTTTTTGTAGCTTTGCTGAGAGTCACAGCAATGAATCCGTATCTCTGTAATCTCTGGCATCAAGTTGCAAGAGCACAGTCTTAACAAACAGCATACAAGTCACCTTCCAATTATAGCTAAACTAAATTTTAAGGTAGTATATGCAAATCTACCCTGAAACAGAAACCTCACTAAGCTTGTTATGTACAAAGGTGTTTATGTTCCTCTAAGTCTGTTTATTGCCAGAGCTTTGGGGTTGATGGAGGGGAGAGTAACTCTGCCAAGCAAGAAACTCTTAGCTACTTGTCTCTTTGATTTGCAATGAGGCCCAGGTGTACATTGTGGTGGTGTGACAAAGGAGAAAATAAAAGAGAAAATAAAAGAAGAAAAACCACACCACCAACATCTTAGTAGGAATTCTCCCCCAGCTAGGATAACAGCCATCTTAGGTCCTGCATTGATGGGAAGAATCCCTTCCCCAATCCCTATTGGTCCCCTGATCCTTTTCCCCTCCCTACTCCTTCCTCATTGGTTTATGCCCCATCACCCCACCGACTGATCCTCCCCCTTATATAAGCAATGTACCTCCCCATTCTATCGGCTCTTCGGGCATGGGTTCTCGCTTGCGTTCTGTTGAGTTCTGTGGTCTTATGGATTAAAGCCTTGGAACCCCATGCCAGGAGCCCCTCTCGTTCTGTTACCTCCTCCGGTGCTCCCCTAGAGGGAGCCTGCTCCGTTCTCAGCCTGCGGAGCAGAGGACGTCTGCAGGGGGAACGCTGAGCCAGGCTCCCCGGGGATAATCCTCCCTTGTTGTATTCTACAACAGTACATATTGACACTTACCGAAACAGGAGCCTTACGATAACATGTATAGTTAGATTTCAACTTTTTCCAGGTCAGATGCAAACTAACGCTGAAAACTGTCCCTGTGTAGAGATCTGACCAAGCTGCCAAACACAGGTGGCTGGCGCTGACTGCAGGCCACACCTTGTGCTCAGAAATTGCTTGTCTACAAAGGGTTTGGAGGTAAAAATCAACATATGTCCACCTCCATGTTGGTATAACAAATCCCAGCAGCCATGCTCAGGCTGGAAAGACATTTTGCTAGTGTGGGGGTTGGCCCACTCAAAACACCAAGGCAGAAAACGTTCTATAAATGGAAGAAATACAGAGCATAAACGGCAAGCAATTTGGAAATTATATTTTTTCTCTCAAACCAAACATAAGCACCTAAGGCTCTGAGATGAAACCATACTTACTGAATAAAGACATGGTCAGGCAGCCAAACAAATGGAAAATGAATCCAACAGTGTTAAGCTTGATCCTGTCCTGCTTTGGGAAAAATTGATTCTTAAATACATTTCATTGTGTGAATTTAACATCTCACCTCAAAGTATTATATTTGCTTCAATACAGGCTTTGTGATCCGAAGGGTTCTCCTAATCCATTTGGCTGAAAATCAAGGACAATGAGACACAAATAATATCAGAATGATTTCTGTGGGGTTTATCTGCACCGTTGTTCTCAGAAAAAAAAAATTAAGCCAAATTCACTAGTTTCAGATTCTTGAAATGGATCACTAAACCAAGGTAAGTTCCTGTATTGGCTCTCTGATTCAGAACTAATATTTCAACAGTAAACTGTAGTTTATTTTGAAAAAAAAAAAGTACATCCCCTTTAATAACAAATGTCAATGCACAGAATTTAAAAATAGTTTAACAAAATCACTCTGAAAGTTTATTCAGATTTATGTTTAATCATCCAGCATTCCTGTTGCTTATGAGCATGGGAATCTTAATGTGCTATAAAGTAGAATTTATATTTTTGTTGAAGGAGAAGGTGCCTTTTTCAGGGAAGAGTGAATTATCACTGGGAGTGGTCTCCAGGAAGAGTTAGTGTACAGTAAGTTCCCAGTCCCACTCTCTAACTTCACAGTAACTTCCTCTGCAGACATGCATCTAGGTAGGCAGAATTTATGTTTGCTGAGCACATATTGCAGCACTTTGGCTGCAAAGTGGATCAGAGCCCAAACAGTGAAGGATGGCTGTGTCTGCATTAGGAGCACAATGGTGCCGAGGATCCAACATTTGTCTTTCAGGAGTTTTTCCTTCAGAGTGGCTGTGGTGTGTTCCCAGGGACTCAAAGCCAATTCGTGGCTGAAGCACAGCTTTCAGTCTAGCTCCTGCAGAAAGACCCTGGTTGGGCAGTGTGGAGCAACGCACACTAAATGGGGAGGATCAAGAATAATCTGAACGTCAGTACTAGTGTAGATATTCTGAAACAGAGCTGGGCTTCACAGAAGGGCTAGTCTGATGGCAGCCCGGGTGTGCTGTGAGTCTGGGGTGACCAGTGTCCTGAGGACCTGCTAGAGAGTGGCTGTGGGACTCCTGAGTTAGCAGAGAGGTTGGTATTTTTCATTTCATGGAAAAAAGGATGCAGAAAAGCTCTCATCAGATTGATGCCTATGACACCATTCAGTCTGTCATGGCATTTGATGCAGAACTAAATCTGCACAGCACTCTGTGGTGAAAGCTGCATTATGAAGACTGCATTGAGAACTGGCCCTGAAGCTTTTCTTGCCCCAGACTGTTTGCCATGAGAAACAGTATATTAAATAATGTCGAAATGCCAAAGTCCTGTATGTAATGAGCATGCAGCCTGCAGAATTCACTAAGCAAGAGGTCAGTGGGCTTAGTGAATTTGACTGGTTCTTTTTAAAGACTGTATATTATTTAAAGTGTTTCCAGCTTCTTAATGGGAGCTGAATTTACTGCAGAGCTTTTGAAACAAATTTCAGGGGTCAGGAAGGGATGTGCTATTTTTGGCTTCCACGTAACCACCCAACAGACAGGAATCAGGTAAATTATTTGCTCATGTTGCCATTAGTATCATGTTGCTGGTATGTGTGGCATCTTTTTAATGAAAAAACAACAGAGCTAGCGTTCCAGCAGCTTGCAACATAGATTGGAGAAAACCGTGAGGTTTGCCAAAGTGCTTTTGCTCTTTACATAGCAATTAAGCTTGAGAGAAAAACAGATGGCCACAGGTGGGTCTCAAGCAGCTGTACACTAACCTCAAATATCCACCTAAGCCGCAGTCACCTTCTGGGATTCAGGTGGCTTTTGAACGACCAGAGGGCTGTTTGTAAATTATTCACATGGATGCTAACCTATTCCTACCTATGACAACAGCACATGAGAGAGGTGGGAGCAGCTGATGGAAAGAGGAGGTTAGGGCAGCAATATGGTCAGTGTCATCTGTGAGCTCTGCCAGTTGTGGATTTTTTTAAAAAGGGAGAGTTAGAATGTGCAGATCACAGTGCAGGTGCTGAATCCAGAGGAGGGTGGTTTGGAGGGGAGGGAGGGAATTAATTCCTTCATGGCTAACATTGGCAGTGTGTCTTTAAAAACACAATAGGATGTTGCTAAGGATGTAAAGGGACGTCTGGTGTACATTACATCAGTTGTGAAGTTGAATGATTTCTAAATTATTATTTTTTTAAAATGCCACTGGCTGAGCTATAGCACAAAGCTGAACAAAGCCACTGCAGTGAAGAACATGAGTAATTTCAGTGATGGGACCTGCAGAATTATTTAAGCAGATTTGTGTGATAACTGGGGCTTTTCTCCCAGTGTTTAGTCTTGATAAGAACAAGACTGATGTCTTATCTACACTGCTTATCACATTTACTGCTTAATGGCAATGGAGCTGCTGACAGCAAGCAAACAAAAAATGGTCAGGAAAGTCGAGTGATTGAATTACCACTAAATGAATGTCCAGAGTTGTCAAAGGTATTTTTGGTAACAAAGAAACCAAACCAAAACAAAGTGATTTTTAGAATTCACAGGACTGAGGTGATCCCTCAGAGGCACCGGTGGGGGCTGCATCAACAGGAGGTGTCAGAAAAGAGCTGTTTGCCTTCAGCTCCTTCTCCTTCATTGTGATGAAGGAACCTTCTCACTTCCACAGTGAGGAAACTGTTTCAGACCAGAAGGGTGGACAAGCAAGGAGAGGGAGGGAGGCAGATTTTCAAGGAGCAGCAGCCTCCTTGGGTGCCTTCAGCTCGTTTTCTGAAGTGCAGCCAGTTTCAGAGGAAAGTAGCTCAGGAAAAAGAAGGTGCTGTGCTGCTAGGGAGGCTGCCCCTCCTCGACCAATAATTAATTACCTGAGCCAGAAGATAAGGCTGCTTCTTGGCAAAATGCTTTTTGTCATGTAATGGTCATGACAGAGATGAAACTGCTTGGGAGTGCAAAATTGACTTACTTATCCACATCATAACCTGACCGACTGCATTCACACCAGGCAGATCTAACGATGCTTCATGCTGGGGCTTTCATGAGATGAATCATGCAGGTAAATGAGATTCATGAGATGAATCAAGCAGGTAAAAAATTTCACTCATTTTCCACTTCCCTCTTTCAGATACTTTGGACATGCAGTTTTGTTAGTTTAAACACAACCCAACAATCCTTTTCAAACTGGTTTTTTTGAGCATTTTTGTTTTAATGGAGATGTGGCAGCTCATTTAGAGCCCAAGAGCATGCATAAATGAGTTCCAGCAGAGACAGCTCTGGATACAGCATGGAAGCAGGGTGTTTGCCTGGCTGAAGACTGTCACCTGTAGCAGGTCTTCTTTCCTGTCTTTAGCTATCTGTCTTCATTAAAACCAAGGTGCCGGATTAAATGTCACCAACAACCTTTGCACTCTCCCTTTTAATTAATATCTCTTGAAGTGACTCAGCATATGTGTAAGATTCATCTTTATTATAACAAATTTGCTGTTAAATCCTATTTCACTATTTTAGCCTAATGGTGCTATTGCTTCCTTGCAACACACATTGCAAAACACCCTTTCAAAGCCCAACTAGAAATGAAAATCAGTTAAATACCCAATAGATTGCCAAAAGCTGCATGAAAATTGAGCATGAGTGTTTCAGAAGTTAGAAATGCTATCTTAAAAATTTTGAGAGGTTCTCTACCCCTAAGAGAGTTCAGAGAAGGATGTCCTGGTTTATAAAGATGCTGACCGGGAAGTTTAAGCAGGCTTCACTCCCATGTTACACATGAAACTGGATGGTTAGTGCACTCAGGTCAAGCCCTAGAGAGAATCAATGCCTTGCTGGTGGGTGGTTGGCACCACTGGGTCTTCAGTCCTGTCCCTGGTGATTTTGAGAGACTATTAATCTTGTTCCAGTGCAGAACAGAAAGCTGTCTAAGGTGCTGGAAACTTTTCCTGTGTTGCTAGGGAAGTCAGTGCAGTGAGGCAAGGATAATATTTTTCTTCTACATCCATCCTCCAAATACTTGTAATTTCTGTGACTACTCACTGTGTGCATTCCGTTATTTTCTCAAGGCAGTACTACTCAGACACCCTTATCTTATTCTCCAAGGAGTTCCTGAACTTTAAGCAAGGAGGTTGTAGATCAATTAGCTCCATCTACTTCTTTTTTTCTTTTCATTTTTATTCTTAATAGCAAACAGTTGCATTTTAATCTCTTGGTACCCACTAACTTTGAAGTTGAACTACTGAGAAAGCAAAGCATTTAAGTCTGGCTATGAGAAAGAGCTACCCCAATGCAGCACAGAAAAAAACACACCCTTTGCTCTTCATTTGCCACACGAAGTCCTTCAGCTGCAGGGGAGTTGGAGGTGCTCAGGAATTTACCAGGATAATCGGAGGTTCAGACTTTGTTCCTGGAAAGGGCTGAAGTAGCTACAGTAGCTGGTCTTCAGTTGGCCATCAGGTGACAGCCTCAACACAGTCTGCCCTCCAGGGTTACAATTTTTCCTCCTATCCATCTCCCCTAGGCTTATTCTGAAAAGAGCCACAGTTAATGATAATTTCTACTTAAGAGAAATATATTGACTTTTCCCCTCTCCATTTATGATATTACCCAAGATAGTATTCCTTATTTATTTTTCTATTTTTGAGATAAATACCATGCTCTGCTATAACCCCATTGAAGCCAACAGGTTTTTCTCAGCTTACACCAAGGAATGATAGCAAATTTCTGTGTGTTTCTCATTGTGCCATCCTGCCTAGGACACTATTGTGGGAGCTGGGGAAGAGGATCCAAGCTATCTGACTGGGAATTTGTGCCACTATCAGTCTGCCAGCTGTTTATCTCTCACTGACCCAAAGCCCTAGGAGATACCACCTTGTTAAATCTAAAGAACATCATGTACCAGAGCCCCACTGCTGGACAGACTTGACCTTGTGCTACTTCAGCATCTAGCAACTAGCTTGTCAGTGGGAAAAACAAACCATTCAGAGGGGATAGCAATTAAAAAAATGCAGCACAATAAAGCTCAAGATTCTTGTATGTTCTGCACATATAAAGCACCACTCATCCAAATCCTTTTTTCCATCCTATAATAATGTAGCAATTGCCCAAGAGCGTGAACATGTTCATATACAGGAAGTAAATTAACTCAGTAAATTGCTGACTAAACCAAACAAATAATTTTTTTTTTTCTTTGAGAATAACATCCTCCCTATCCATCATCAAACAAAAGATACCTGTACCAAAAGCTTGCACTTGAGGCACTCTCCCTGGTACTGCACTATTTGTGACACAAACACATGCAGTTTATTATAGCAGGGAAAATTATTTCTATCTGCAACTGTTTTGTAGTAGCTCTTTCTTGCATACAAATTATGGGTCATTAGGTCCCAAATAGCAATATTTGCTCACATATGGGGCACGTAGCCACCTTAAAAGGGACAGTGGGAGCACCTGCCTAATGAGGTCATCCTGGGAAATTCATGCAGTCAGGCAACTCTGATTAACAAGTTTACAGAAACAGGGGCTGCAGGCAGATACTTCTCCATCACTTCTCAGGCTAGGCTGTACAGATGGCATTTTCTCCAAACTGTTCCACTTTGCGTTACAAAGTGTTTAATATTAAGTTCAACCTATTCTATTCCAAGCTCAACATACTCCAGAACCTGAAGAAAACTAGTCTCAGGGAAAGTGTTGGAACAACATTTGCGGCTTAACATTTCAGCACAGACCCTTGTAGGTGTCTTCAGACCTGCTCCTTGCCAGAAGAGTTTCAGTGAGGGCTGAGAGGAGGATCCAAGCTGGTGGATTTCATGTTGGGATTTAGACACCTAAACACGTAGGTGTCTTATTTTCTTCATGATAAGCGATTTGCTTGTGGCAACACAAGATGCTTGTGATCTAACAGGCACTGTCTTAAGCTCCAGCACAGGCTAAGCTGAATTCAGGCTACTGGATTTTCCATAATGAGACAGTAGCAAGTCACCAGAACATTGACTCAATAGGCTGAATATGAAAGGAATCAGTGGTCTCTCTCCAAAGGCTAAAGGCAGGTTAAAAAATAATAAAAGTCACCAAAACAAATGCCATGAAATGGCCACTTGGCTTGACTCCTCATCACAATGTATCAAGGAGCTGGAGAGAGGTAGGGGCAACTGTGGCTGGGAGAGTGCAAGAGAAGAACAGCTTCAGCCCAAGAAAAAGTACTGTCGGCACATTCAAAGGTGTAGAAGCAAAGAAAGGAGTTCAGTAAGTACCAAGCCTTCAGTGAAATAAGGAAGAATGGATTATTTAACCTCTGGAAGTTGAAAACTTGACCATAGAATAGCATTCTTCTGCAGAAGACTAAATATTAAGATTTTAGTTAAACAGGAATGTACAGTTACAGACAGAAAAATGTATTGTCTGAAAGAGTTATTCAGAAGAAAGAATGAAATATCCAAAGAGATGAATATTACAGAAAATCTGGAACTGCCAGTGAAAAACTAGGATAAAGTTTTATTTCTAAAATGGAAGGCACCATCTTCCAAATGGAACCTAAACCACTTCCAGTTTCAGTATGCATCACACATTACTCGCATTACTGATCCACAGGTGGAGAGGATGTGAGGTGAGCCTGGTAAAGTCTGAAGGAGAGCCATCATAGAACTTGAAGCAGTGAAAAAAAAAGATAAAAAAAAAGATAAAATACATCCTCAATTAAATTATAACTCAGCTAGTATGCACAAAGTCAAATGACTTCTGGCTCAGTTTCTCAGAGAAAATTAGATAGTTCTGCTCCAAGTGGAAGAAAAATGTATCCTTTTGCAAATGCATTTCTCTATGTTATGCTTTTAACTACCAGCTTTTAAATCATGTCTGAAGAGGCCTGGGAAAGCACATTAGCACCTCTCCACAAGCGCTGTGTTTGAACATGGTAGGCTTGGGGAGAGGGGAATGAAAGATTTCCAGACTCAGTGCAGACAAAGCCCAAAGGCTGTTGGCGTAAGTACAAAGCCAGAGTAGTGCTTCAAGAAAATGGAAAGAAAATGCTTTTAAAGCAGAATTCACCAAAATGACACGAAACAGCAAACAGGAGATGGGGCCTTTGAGAGCAGTTTTTCACAATTAGGTCACTGCTCTTTTGTGAATGTTGAAGGTGTTCCACAACAGGAGTCAGAAACCTGCTGAAACCCGTCTGGATTCCCTGGCTCAGTTTTCAGCATTGCAATTATCAGACTGCCAGGGCAACTGATGCAGCAAATTGACTGTTCACTTCCAAAGCTGCTTGCTGTTGGTCTTACAGAGTTAATGCAGACACTCAGGGAAGCAGCAGCCACCGGCAGCGTGCCTGGAGCAGCTCACAACATCCCTTGGGGGAATGAGAGACTTACCAGCCATTTCTGCATGTAGAGGGACACAGTGCAGTGCAAAGTTATCAACTGCATTTAAAATGTCCCTCTTTTTGTGACCATCACTCTCCCTTCCCTGACTCCAGATTAGCAGAGTGCTTTCCAGTGCCCCGTGTTTTAAAGGACAAGCCGAGGTCGTGCGTGTGTTTCTGGCTTGGTGTTTGCAGCCCTGGCAGCCAGCCCTGGCAGACAGAGCCATCCAAGTGAGCATTAGCCAGAAGTTGCACCCTGCACCCAGAAGACGATTTCACATTTGAAAGGAGCTCACTGCAGTGGAGGTAAGAAAAGAAATGTCTGGCAATGTGCAAGAGGAGTAGGCCAGCTCCTGGAGTTTTAGGGAATGTTTTACTATTTTCAAAAAGGAGAGCATGTGAGCATTAAAAAATTTGTGTGCCAAGGAATGCAGTTGCATTTACAAGACAGCCTGCAGATGGGTGAGATGGCACCTCAGAGGAAGAGGGATACAGATTTCCAATCAAATCAGTCACTAAGCTGTGTGGAGCTGGGAGTGAAGCTCAGCACAGGTTTAGGCAGGTCTGTGTGCAGTATGACTGATTTTCCATCTACTTCTTCAACTTACAGTGTAGGCCTGTTTCCTGAGCAATGTTTTAGCAGTCTAGGGGTTTGGTGTGGAGCTTACTGAACAACAAAATTCAGTAAACTGTCATTGTTCTCTGTGTGATTAATAGAGATTAATGCTGATGTATGTACTGGCATATGACACCATTGTACCTACAAGGAACCATTACTCATCAGCTCAACATATGGGATTAATTGGCTTTGCTTATTACCAGGGAGAAACAAGCAAAAAGGTCAAGTTCCCCTAGCAAAATTATGCACTATCACTTAATTATATCCCTTCAGTGGGAAATACTCACTGAATTGAGTGAGAACAATTGGTTTTTATTTTTTGTCAGACTGATCCACTTGGTCTGTGTAATTGAAGTCTAAAACAAATGTATGTACCCTGACAGACCTATAGACCACTATAGTTGTGTACTGACAGTCCTGTGCTACAGTAACATTTTTTTCAGTCTCAGTGTTTATTTTACATTAATTTATGGCATTTATGACACTGTGTTTTTTTGCTGTGAGTTTGATTTTGCAGAAACAAATATTTGGAAATATTCGGTGCTCTTTTAGGGCCTAAAAAACTACCCTCAGCACAACTATCTGTACAAACAGGGAATACTCAGGTGAGACCTTTATGCACTTTGAATCATCTTTTTTACAGTGTTTGTGTGAGCAATTCTGCAATGCAATTTACAAGTTACAAAGGATATGAAATGAATGATGAATGGAGAATGGCTGAGATGCTGAATAGCTGCGTAGAATAATCTTCCATAACAAAGAAAAAGGAGCAAAGGGAAGGTGTCATATCCGTGCACTGCTTCCACAAAGTGCTGTTGTGATCTCTAAATAAGCAAATAATAGTAATGTGAGATGTGTGGGCTGTTTTAGTCTGTTTCTAAGTGAACAGGAACACCCCCACCCCACCCCCAATTATTAAAAGAAATATCGATAAGGGATTGTTTTGCAAGCGCTTAGAGATTTTGCAGAAGTCCTTTGGTATCGGGATGGGAGGTGTGTCCTAGGGATCTGAAAGTATCCTGCTTCTTCCACTAGATGGTGAGAATCAATGAAACCCAACTGGTCTCTGGTAATATGGGCTAAGAAACCATGTCACAGATGTAAACCTTAGAAATTTGGCAAGGCCCAAGGCTTTCTAGAAGGTTAAAGATCAGTAAAACTTGTTCGGGATTTTCAGATTTCCTGCTCTATCCAGGAACACCAAACAGTCACTCTCTGTACAAGCAAGCAGGTCTTTGAAAGCCTTGGGACCATTTCGGATAGTGTGAAGTCTGGGATATTGTAAGCAGGGAGTGCCGCAAAACCAGGAGGAGATAAACTAAAGAAATATGAGTAACTGCTTGTCCACCAGTTTGTTGCTTATACAAAGATTAATGGAGAAACAGGGACCATTTGTTCCTCTTGAAACAGAAAAATGACCCTTTTTTGCAGTTCTGGGACACTATGCTCACAGTGCATTCCAAAATTTTTTTTATTCTTGAACATAAGATTTGTAAAAAGGAAAACTACAGAAGTATTCAATAATTTTTCAAGAAGTTATTTTATTGGAAGAACTGAATCATGTTTCAAAAAACAAGACCCTGATTTATGCTGTAAAACCCAGTATTTTACCTTTCACGGAGACGATTTCCATAGCGGATGGAACAGATTTTTGACCAACTTCACTGGTGTCCTGGTTCTGGTTAGGACAGGGTTGATTTCTGCAGCAGCCAGGAGAGGGCTTGGCTAGGACCTGGAGATTATTCTATACCACCTCACCTCATTTTCCATGGCGGGGAATCGTGGAGCAGTTGGGTTGGATCCCTAGTGAGCATTTTGCATGTGAATCACTCTGTCTCTCTCTCTTTTACAATTTTGTTATTAATGTTGTTGCTGATACTGTTCTCTTGCTTCTGTTGTTGCTGTTTCCAGTAAATTGTTCTTATCTCAACCCGTGATCTTTGCCTGTTGTGTCTCCAATTCTCCTCTCCAGTCGACACAGGGGTGTCTTAGGTTACAATGTAAGATGTAACCAAAAGTATGTATTCTATCACCATCTGTTAAAAAACAGGTGGGGCAGTGTTCTTTATCTCTTCCATGACACATCCCTGATAACTCCCTCCAGGGGATATCTTCTGGTAATGGGCCATTCAGCCTCACTGCATGACTCATAAAATTACATCATCCCATTGTGAGATGCTCCACCCAGGGGGAGGGACCAAGCATTCCTACCTGGATATGATCTGAGGTTTGGAATGCCACAGGCAGCCTTATCTACTGGATTCCAAGAGCACAAGAGCTGCATAACCACCACTGAACCTTCAGAGGAAGATCAGACCTTTCTACAGGATCACCGCTTCAACAGAACCACATCTATCACTTCAAAGAGGACTGCAGCCACCACTTAATCAGACTGATATCACCACCCTGCCCGACAGGGTGTCAGGTCCTGACTCTGTCAGGTTAAGCCAGTGTTTCTGTATTACTGCCTTGTTACATGTACTAGTAAAGAACTGTTATTCCCATTTCTCATATAATTGCCCAAAAGCCCCTAAATTTCAAATGTATAATAATTTGGAGGGAAGGGGTTTGCATTTTCCATTCCAAGGGAGGCTCCTGCCTTCCTTAGCAGGCACCTGTCTTTCAAACCAAGACAAGGGGAGAATTGGATGGGGAATGGGAAGTGAGTGAGTGGCTGGCACGAGTGGCATGTGGTTTCAGTGGGAGCACTAAATTCCTAAACCACGACAACTGTAAACACAAGTAGGCGTGGAAAGGTTTTGCTGAGCTTCTGAAGCTAGAAAAAGTAATTTCTAGTTTCCAGTAGTTTGGTGTAATTTTGTCACAGAAGGAAGACAATTTTTCCTTTGCTCAGGCAATGTTCTTTCAGAGCCACAAAATTTAACTTAAAAATAAAACAACAGTCAATAATGCAAAGCACAGAAATGCCATGCCTTTCCGAGTACCCCTTTTTGTCAAGGTTAATAGATAACAGCAGCATTACAAAACAAACAGCTCTGGGAAAACAACACGTGTAATACAGACTATTCAGACAAAAGAGACTGCTATGGTCATCTCATATGACCTCCTCCTACTCTTATATTTGGAGTTATTTGTAGAAAATTTTATGAGAATGTCCACTGAATCTCCATCTCAACATAATTTACTAGGGTTAAGAGATAATCACACATCTTTTATAAATAAATTTAAACATTAGAAACAAATGGTGGAAGTAACCACTTATAGGTCGACAGGGACACTAGCAGAGACATTTGTTAAATAACAGGCATCTGTTCTTTTATGCTTTTACTAATTATCTAGAGCAGAGAATAAAGAATATATTAATTGATGCCCCAGATATATTAAATTGAGGGAAATTACTAATACAAAGAAGACATGAAAAAAATAGGATGGAACTCACCCAGATAAAAAATACAGGGAGAAAGTGAGAAAATGAGATACTATTTATGGATTAAAACACAATCAAAATGACAAGCTATTCTAACTCACAAGGGGATAGAAAAATCTAAGACTTGTGCTATCAAATAAACCTGCAAAGAAACAACATGGAAAGAATCTTAGGGGGCTGTACTTGCAATGCAGGATAACAAGGTAAAATAGCCAGAGAAACATATAATGAGACTGAATACATAGATGAAATCTTTTCATAGGCACACCCGGAATAGCCTGTTCACTTCTTTATGAGATGAAGAAGATCTGATGAAAGAGAGAGAATTCAGATCAGCACAGAAAATGGATTCATCAAGGTCCAAAATTTGATTTATGAGGAAGAATGAAAAGACTTCAAAACGTATTAGATGATTAGTTAGATTAAGAGACGAGCACAGCCTAGGAACAAAGGAGCAGTCTTGAAATGCATAAAGCCTATAAATAATGTAGATAAAGGGACTTCACCAGCTAATTCAAATCAAACATAAATGAATAGGTGAGACTAGGTAAAGAGGAGGTCAGACTCTTTGTCAGCAGTCCCTTTCCTAACAGCACACCATTAACTTGTGAGGAAACCTGTGAGCCCCTAAGGCAGAAACTCTTTGCACTTCCCTGGAGGACTCAGAGATAAGTAACTCACCTTGGGTTACGGCGAGAAACCCAGCAAAACCCAGCATGCCTTGTTTCTTTATGTAAATTTCCTGCACCCTGTTGGCTAGTTGGTTTCCACCCCACCCCTGCTTTCCCCATAAATACGGCCGCGGCGGCGTCCTGGAGGGAGGGAGGTGTCGTCCCTGGCCTCCCTTTGCGGGAGCTCTGCTGCAGACCCCTGACTCATCAGGGTGGTCTGGCAATAAAGAAGCTGCTTCCATGGAACCGCCATACGAGACTCCTGTCTCTCTTTCCCCGAGATCGCCTTGGGTGATTTTCCCAGAGCTGAGTTCACAAGAGCTGAATCACTAGCAGCAGAGAATCTGCTACCTCGCTGATATCACCCGTTGCCCAGGGAGGCCTGCCCGTGCCCTTGGAAAGGCTGTTCCTGCAGGGACGAGCTCTCCAGGACGACTGTGGCTGCTGATACTAATCACCACAAGCCCCCTCAGCAACAAACTTGCACCGTGGCCTTGCAGGAGACATAACAAAAGAAACTCCACTTGGCCCATCGAAAACCTGACAAAAAATGTGCAAGAGAAGACAGCCAGGAGTGGGCAGCTTCAGCTGCCCAACTGGAAGTGGCTGATGTCCCCCTGCCCTTCCTCAGCCCTTCAGTTCTCACCAGAGGGACGTCATAAGGCAGTACCAAGTCAGTTGTTTGTGAAGACCCTGGCTGGTGGCATCCCTATGCCCCTGCCCTGTCCATGGTTGGGTAACTGCTTCTCACTCCCTGTGAGACTCTTTTGGGCATGAATTGGTTTCTACCCCATCAGAAGTCAGTCTTTCCCTTCCTTGGTTCAAGTCTTTCCTGGACAAGCAATGCGTCTGTACCAGAAGAATGCTTGTTTCACAAATCCAGCTGTGCCAAAGCCTGGCTGTCCAGCAGATGCCCATGGGAGTTCTCTAGCATGGCAAGTACAAGAGCATCGGTGGGAAAGGGTATCAGCTGTGGGTGAGAAGCCCTAACAGGGCAGCTGCAAAGCTGAAACCTCTCCTTGGGAAGAAGTGCAGTTTTTGTCATGCTTCACAAAGCAGAAGA
The DNA here is from genome assembly GCA_013397055.1 of Pachycephala philippinensis. Classification (NCBI taxonomy): domain Eukaryota; kingdom Metazoa; phylum Chordata; class Aves; order Passeriformes; genus Pachycephala; species Pachycephala philippinensis. The sequence continues at coordinate 267,948 of VWZT01000748.1, forward strand.
GAGCAGCAGGTAAGATATGAATGGCAAATTTGGGGAGCAAGGAGTAACACTTGGCAACCTGGCAGTGCAGAAAAATGCTTGTTAAATTTCTTGTCATTAATGTCCTGCTGAGATGTTAAGCCATATGACATCAAAAAGCGAGTTGCTGGGAGGTAATACCTGCTCTGTCCACCTCTCTAATCCGGGGGGATGTTTCCCTCAAACTCAGTTTTCTCTCCAGGTCAACATTCCCACACCAGCCCTGGGATAAAGCAGCATTTGCTTATTAGCACAGACATCCCTATTTCATGTACAACATGCCCCAGAACACAGTTCCTGTTTCCCAGACCAACTCTTCTGTAGCTGCTGGTAAGGATATCATGTTATTCACTAAACCCTTTATTAGCAGGCTGCTGTCTAACATTTCATTGTCTAACAGCACCCACTGCGTTAATGGGCACAGAGCATAATATTGGATGTGCATGGTGGGAAATAATGCACATAACACAGGCAGGAGGGCAATTGATTGGACAGTTTAATCTCCTGGTTTATTCCCCTGCTGCCACTGGGAAGTCAGTATCATTGAGTGAATGTGCCAAGGCATCATCTTGTGAGAAAACCTGTCTTTGGTGGGATTTAAAGAAGTGATGAGAAGTAAAGAGAACATTTAAAGTAAAACAATACTTACATAAAACTCCTTCAGACCCGAATTAGTCCCACCAGGTCTGCAAGTAGATACTGGTTTCAGGCAGCACTTTCCTACAGTAGCACTGAGCGCCTTCAAGCTTCATTTACTGGATGAAATAAAACGCAGTGACCTTTCAATGTTTTCTCTAGATAAGCCTGAATCAGAATCCCAAACCCAAACACCCCCAAACGTTGGGGACATTTGGATCTTACAGACAGATTAGCTAGGTAGTTGGGGATAAGTTTAGATATTTGTGGAGGAGGGAAAAGAAATCTTCCAGTGCGTTACAGCCTGCACAATTGTAACATCTGCATGGAAGAAGTGTGCATGTGAGGAGGGGAGCATGACTAACTGAGACAGAAGAGAAGGAATAGGTGAATATGGGCAAGGGATAAAGTTTTCCAGGCATTGGGAAGAGGAGTTTTTGCGGGGCACTGCGTGTGCCCAACAGCATCACTTCTACAATCCCGTTTTCTCTTCTTGGCGTTGTGCTACCAGGGAGAACCTGGAAAGCTGGAAGCAAAACCCAAAAGGCAAATGATTAAAGGTGTGTCTCCTACTAAAGCCTGAGAGCCAAGAGCACAAAAGGTTGAAGTGTTTGTGACAATCTTGGCATTTGAGGAGTAGAAGCAGCAAGGTTAGTGAAAGCTGGCAAAGCTGACTCCTAAGAACTATTGTTCAGATATTGGAAGGAAAAGGTTCCTGGGCATCAGTTTGCTGGATGTTACTCCAGCAAAACATTACTCTAAGGAAAAGGCTAATACTGTTAATGTGAATATATTCCACTAACTCAGCTAAATCTTCAAGAAATTTATTACAAGACAATACCAAGCAGGAGAAGAAGTGGGAAAATCTATTGTGTGCCTTATAGCAACTACGTTTTTATAAGCATTCCTATAATGATCATGGCTTTTATGTGCTAAAGCACATGAACTCCACGTGCCAGTGCACATATGCAGTTTTATATGGAAAAACAGGAGGGCAGGTGTTTTTTTGCCTTGTGGCACTTGCAGGCAGCAGTGCAGGCAGGAGGTGTGCACCCCTAGGCTGATGCCTGCAGCAGATGCTGACAGCTGAGGAGCAGCTGATTTTCCAAGGGAGTGCCCTGCATCACTGGGTAGTAGGGGTTGAGTTATCTCCGTTCCTTCCACCTCTGATTTATTTGGAAATAGGATACCAGATTGCTGCAGGCGCAGAATATGGTGGCTTTCAGAGGACTGAATTGTATGTTGGGCAGCATCACCCTCTTTCACCAAAGCAATAGGAAGGACAAGGGCCAACACTGCTTTTAGTTCTGTTGTTTCTTGGCACTGGAGTGGGAATCAGTAACACAGATGTATCCCTTTTCTACTTTGAGAGGGTATGATGGGATGTGGTCACAGCAGTGTGCTGCCACACATGAATACGAGAGCCAGGTGCTCTCCAAAGGCATGGCAAGGACATCCTGGGTCTGCTGAAATTAGTGGGATGGCAACCTTGGGCTTGTTGGGAATACAAAAGTCCCACGCACTGTGTGTAAGTTGTGACAGGTAGTACAAACCAAAGTGACTTGCATGATCCAGCATGCTAGGATCCTATCCTAGGCCTGGGCAGCTCCATCTTCGAGGTAAACCACTGCCCAAATATCCCAGACAAGCCCCTTCCCATAGCAGGAAGGGCACACGCTGAGCACCTCTGCGATCTCTGCAGTCAGGCGAGAGGAGCTGAAATGGCACAGGGAGCTCAGATCTACTCAGGAGGATGGGCTGCAGCCACGCTACTCAGTCGAGTTTTTTATAATTATTCTAATTTACAATTAAAAGGCTTTTCATTCCCTAACAGTCTGTGAAGATGTGTGGTGAAAACCAAGAGAAGATGTTCTGCATAGAAAAAGAAAGCTTTGGGAGTGAACCATGAAGTGTGTTTTGGGGATCCCTGGTGAGTGCATGCTGCTTCAGGGACCTGAGCAGGCACCCACAGGCCCTGCTGCAGCATCTGTAGGGCACTCCCCACTCCACACCTGCATCCGTGAGACACCGAATCAAAACCCAGTTAGAAACCACGGCAGGACGCAAGGTTTGCTGTACTGGGTACAGCAGCAACACAGCTAAATGCCTGGAAAGGGGCTGGTGATGGTAGAACCAAGTGTGCCGCAGAGCAGCCCTGAAGCAGGGTCCTTGTGGGGACAGCTGGGCAGGCCGGTCCCCACGTGTAGCATCACCCACACCCCATGTCACAGCAGGGACAGACCCTGTGCTGGAGAACAAAACCCTTCCTGCAGCATGAAGCACCCCCTGCAGTGATGGGGGAGAAGTGAGTCAGTTCAGGACGCCTCTGGAACCCGAAGCCCTTGCAAAGGGTGGCAGAAGGAAGGAGCACGAAGCCAAGTGGGAGCCCCTCTCCAGTGGAGGGGTGCATGGAGCACGGGTGAAGGTCCCCACTTTGCAAGGAGGGGCTCCCACTCACGAAGGCTTTGCCTGTAGAAGACTCGAGTCCATGCCCGGGCTCACAGGCATTGTGATTCTTAGTGAAAAAAGTGGCTAGAGAAAACAGAATAAAATTCAAATCAATTATGCTGTTCAAAGTCAGTCTCTAAATTAATCCAATTATGCTGCAGCGATCTTTGCTTAATGCCCAGAAGCTAGAAATGATGGTTAGAGCAGTCGTTGGGGAAATCAGTTGATGATGACAATAACCAACAATGGAAGATGCTATTCTGAAAGTAAAGTGGTGTGGGGGGGAGAGAAAACACTCTATTATTCAACCTTCACTCAAAGTATATTGCTTAGCTATTACAGGACAATGCACCAGAGCTAAGCAAGCACAGTGCTGCCTCCAGGTCTCAGCAAGGAAGAAGTTGAAACTTGCTTGTCGTTTTTTACTAAGGAAAGCTCCCAGCACTGTTATTATGGAAGTACAGCTCTTAATAACCATTGCACAGCCGTGTTCTGGAACAGTTTGCCCACACAATGTCTCTGCCTCTGTCAGGCAGGCTGCTAAAAGCCTATTTTTATATTTTCAAAATTTATTCTTCAAATCAACTTGGTGCAGAAGCTCAGCTTCAGGGCCTTGATGTTTTTCATAGAACGATAGAATAGTCTGGGTTGGAAGGGACTTTGAAAGCCCATCTAGTCTAATACCCTCCCTGCATTAAGCAGGGACATCTTCAACCAGATCAGGTTGCTCAGAGCCCTGCTCAGCCTAGCCTTGAATGTCCCTGGAGATGTGACATCCACAGCTTCTCTGGGCAACCTGTTCCAGTGGTTCACCACTCTCACCATCACAAATTTCTTCCTTCTATCTAGTCTGAATTTACCCTCTTTTAGCTTACAACCACTGCCCTTTATCCTATCCCAGCAGGCCCTGCTAGAAAGTCTGTTCTCACCTTTTTTAGAAGCCCCCTTTAAGTATTGAAAGGCTGCAATGAGGTCTCCCTGAAGCCTTCCCTTCTCCAGGCTGAACAATCCCAGCTCTCTCAGTCTGTCTTCATAGGAGAGATGCTCCATATTTGTGGCCCTCCTCTGGTGCTGAGGACCCCAGAGCTGGATGCAGCACTGCAGGTGGGCTCTCACCAGAGGGCAGCAGAGGGCAGAATCCCCTCCCTCGCCCTGCTGCCCACGCTGCTTTGGATGCAGCCCAGGACGGGATTTGCTTTTGGGGCTGCAAGTGCATGTTGCTCGGTCATGTCCAGCCTCTAATCCACCAGCCCCCTGAAGTCCTTCTCCGCAGGGCTGCTCTCCATCTCTCCATCTCTTCATCCCCCAGCCTGTGTTGGTACTGTGGTTTGCCCTCACACAGGTGCAGCACCTCACACAATTAACATTGTTGGCCACATTAGGCTTCTAGTTTAAAGCATGAAAAGACAGAGGAGGAGCAGGTGCAAACAAGAATACACTCTTGTTTTAATCAGTCGGTCTGTGTGCACACAGGCAGCCAGCTGAACTTGGGCCTCTTGAAAGCACCGATGAAGAACTGCATGTTGATAGTTTCAAGATGGGACATTAGAAATATTTTAAAACATTTGGCCCAAAATGCCAAAGTAATGGGAAGAGAATAGCAAGTGGAAATTCTACTGATTGCCCCAGATGATTTTCACTCAGAGCCTGCATCTCAGGTAGTCTTTACGGGGGCAAAAACAGTCTGAAACAAAGGATACTCATGAGTTTTGTGAGGGACTCGTATTCATGCCACTGCATTGAAGTCACTGGTGTCTGGATTGATTTGCATCCCTCTCACCTCAAATATCTCTGAATCTTGGTCTAGCTTTCTTGTTTTGTAGGATACTTCATAGCAAGTCTTCATCTTTGAGCTCTAGCTCCTCTTTTCGAACTACATCATTCAGATCCTCTCTGCTGGAAAAGAGATGGACCCTCCAGTGCCCAATCTCACACATCAGAACATAAAGAATATATTTATAACATATTCAACTTTGAAAATGCTTGGATGTAATTTCTGAGGCAGTATCCTTACTTGTTAACACTGGAAGAACCTGTTCCCAATATTGCAGCCCACATGCTTCTCAGAAAACGTTTCTTTGAGCTGTGTCAAAATTTCACAAAAGATTTGAAGGAGTCTCATTTCAACTCAGTGGGAAAATCTCATATTGTTTACCTCATTACACCTCATTGCCTCAAGATTACTATTATTATTCATAGTCCCTCACATTCAAAACTGCATGTAAACCCCCACAAAGCTGTGAGCTTAGCTTAAAAATCACCAGGTATACTTGTTGCTGAGCTGCTGAGCTTTTTCACAGTGCAGCGAGGACACGATTTCAAAGTTTGCTTCACAACCTCAAGGAGTAGAGAAGTAAATTCACATCTCCTAAAGTGCAAATTGAAATTCCTGTAGTTTGCAGGCTCCACAGTTTTAAATGGAAAAAGAGAGTTGGTAACAGCCAGTAGCAGAAGTGTGTCACAAGAGTGGTGCAGCAATATCTACAGACACAAAGGTATTAAATGGTAATGATTAGCTAAATATCTCCCAAGAAAGCCAAGTGAACATCATAGCATGAGAGCTACAAGCACTGAGCCTTCAGTGTCACGTCAGGAAACTCTGAGCAATGAAAGCAGTTTTTCCTTTGCGCTCTCTAGGTTTCCATATACTTCCACAATGACCCAGAAGAGGATCCTGAATTAGTTTTGAATTCTTACTTCTGATCTGGAAAGTGGTTTGTAACAGCTTCCAGAGATGCCAGAGAGCACCTCCTCAACCAGTGTGAGCTCCTTGGAGGGCTCCAGGGTTTCCATCAAGGGAGACACAACAGTTTCCACCAGGCAGGAGCTGCCTCTCTGGGAGCTCCATGGTGTCCCACAGTCCCACAGGTGTCTTTGCAGCACAAAGACAACAAACAGTGGGGGATCTAAGAAAAGCAACATATTTTGTGCCCCTAATACCAAGACCTGGATTCCAGATGAGGCTGCCGGGGGATGGAGCTCATGCTGACTGTGAGGACCTGCTTCAGGCAAACCCAGGCAGAGACTGGCACACAGGGGCTGTTTCATAGAATTATAGAATAGTTTAGGTTGGAAACGACCTCTTAGCTCATTGAACCTAACTGTTAACCCAGCACTGCCAAGTCCACCACTAAACCATGTTTCCTGGTGCCATATCCACATGCCTTTTGAACACTTCTCTCTGGACAACCTGTTCCAATGCCTGACCATCCTTTCAGTAAAGAATTTTTTTCCTAAGATCCAAGTAAACCTCCTCTGGCTCAACTTGAAGTACAGTCCTCTTGTCCTATCCCTTGCTACTTGGGGAAAGAAACCACCCCCCACCTGGCTACAGCCTCCTTTCAGGCTGTTGTAGAGAGTGATAAGGTCCCCTCTGAGCTTCCTTTTCTCCAGACTGAACACCCCCAGCTCCCTCAGCTGCTCCTCATAAGACTTGTGCTCCAGACCCTCCATCAGATTCATTGCCCTTCTCTGGACACACTCCAGCATCTCAATGACTGTGTTGTAGTGAGGGGCCCCAAATGTCCTGCTCAGGGCTGCTCCAGGGTGGTTGCAGTCCAAAGTGAGTGAGCTGCAGTGCAGTTGCAATCTGTCCCTCTCCAGCACGGGCAGCATTTTTGTTATTTGCTCTCTGAAAGCAGCAGCTGTTTCTCTGTTGCCACTCGGGTCTCGGCCTGTGCTGCATCACAGCAAAGCACCGTGGCCAGGGCTGCTCTTTGGACATTGCACATTTTTGGGCAGCAGCTGCTGCATCCCCGTCACAGAGCGCTTGGGTTGTCTTCACACCAACTCACTGTCTTCGGGCGTGGGGGGAGCTCTGTTGTGCCTGCATGGAGAGTTCAGCTGAGACAGGGACGTGGCACAGAGACATGTGAAATCTATTAACTCTGGGGAAGCAGAGAGCAGCTGAAGGCTGCAGGCAGTCCCGTAATGAGGTAAACGATATAAGCTGGGGATAAAACAGGAATTACTCACGGACTTATTCCTCAGCACTTCCACTGCGGCTGTTAGTGCCTTCACCTCACAGATGTCAAATGCAGGCAATTAAAAGTTATGTAAGGCCACAGCTGAAATTAACCCCTGCTGTGCCCCAGTCTGCACCTAGGGGCACCCTCCTGTAATGGAGCAAACCAGGGGCTCTGCTCGGTGGCCTCCGCACAGGCTGCGGTTCCAGCTCCAAGGACAACAGCAGGTGTTGGGCTGATACAGCCCTGGGCACATTCTACAGAGGAGACTTTCTGATCTAATGAACCTCTGTTTTGCTCTCTTCTTTCCCCTGATAGACTGAGGACCCTCTCATGTAAGAAAACAGTGTCCAGCCTTTGTTCACCTTTCCTTGCCTTATGGGTATGTTCAGATGAATGCACACCAAGCATAGCCTCTGTAGTGAGAGAGGAGTTCTTCTGGTAATGCACAACTTTCAGACTCTTGAGTTTCTTTCTTTTCCATCCCACAGCCCACCAGGGGACTGCTTTCACCTCCTTAGCTGTCTTAGGAATTTTAAAGAAGAAAAGAGATTTCAAGTGCCAAACCCCAAAACACTGAAAAGTGCCTTGGATTGCTGACAGGAGGAGCTGGCTGCAGGGAAGATGTGCTTTGTGCCAGCAAGCTGAACGCCTTTTCCACCAGCCAGGGAAAGGTGATGGTCAGTGAAGTCGATGGATGCTGGAAGATGCACAGCTGTTGTTCCTCTGAGGTAGGCTCAGAGGTGACAAGGCTTCCACAGGCAGCCCCTGGAGGGAGGAGAGCCGAGGAGGATGCAGCTGATGGCTGTGTCCTGTGGGCTCGGCACTGTGGGGCTGCTGTGCATATGGGTCCTGTGGTGGAGCGCCCCCATGGTCTGAGAGGCTGGCTGAGAGCTTGGATCCAAGGACAGAAAGCAAAAAGCAGAGGAATTAAATGGAGTGTTCTTCATTTGGTATTCAGTATCAAGGAAAATAAAGCTTTTCTGTGGGTTGCAGCTATAAGATTATGAGAGACAAAGTTGAATTATTAAAACATTTATTCACCCAAGGACATATTGAGCTCTCTGAGGACCAAACTTATCCACTTAATTAAAACAAAGAACCTCCCAAGCACCATTTATATTGGAACTAAGTGACATATTTAATACTTATGTCCTGAAAGGGTCATACATATCCATAGTGGTAGGTCTGAAAAGATAAGAAGCTTTTCTGACTTCTTGCTGTGCTCCCTGCCAGAAAAGCATCAGCGCCTGGTCTGAAGGCAGCATGAGGAGGAGGAGGTGGCTGTTGCCTGCGGGCTTTGCTGCTTACAATTGATCAATAGCAATGGTAGTTTGTGCTTCAGCAGGAACAGCTTGATTGTTGTGAAGGAGCAACCACATCCAAAATCTGACAGGCAAACAGTCTTGGGGACTTAGAGATATTGCTGGCCTGTAGAGAAGGGAAAGGGAGGAGGATCCAGCCCTTCTGACAGTCCTTGGTCAAAGTTTCTCCCTCATGGTTACTGTCAGTAGAGACCTGTCACTGAGATTCACTTTGTCAAGGCTTCCCCTGGCAGATGTAGAAGGGACAGAGGGGAACTGCACTGCTCTGTCTAAGAGCAGACTTAGAGAAGGATGGGTGTTTTTCACCGCCTATTAAACCTACATGGCTTTGCAATACGGTTACTGTCTGCCAGCTCTGGTGAGAGTTTGGCTCAGGAAGATGGCAGTGGTGACTCATGAGGAAGGTCTCTCTCTATTCTGCTTCCCAGTCTCCTGGCAAGACACACTGACTCATGGAGGACCACTCGGGGAAGAGGACAGCACACGGAAGGAACCCGTGGACACAGCTGTCCATCCCACAGATAGGGCAGCAAAACACCCTTTTGCCTCTGGAGTTACAGGTTAGCATCTGCTCTACTTTTAAAGTGCCTCTAAACCCACCCAATGACTAAGGCAGTCCAGCTTCATCTTGGGATGGAGATCTTTAGAAGTGCCATACATACTTGTATCTACCAGATGTAAGTGGCTCCTTGTCTTTTCAGGGAACAGAGCTAGGACAGTGTGGAAAGAAAAGAGAATTAATCATCTTCTGTCAAGGGAGCTCTGACTCACGGGGTGGCAGCACAGCCTCTGTGGGCATGAGACCTGCAGGGATGAGAAATCCAGGGGTTTTAAAAGGGCTCGTGCAAGTCAGGAATGTCAAGTAATGCAAACACATCAAACCCACCCTCTGCTCAATGCACACGACAGAATCTGAGTCAAAATCAGCCCCCATCTCGCCAAGTAAATGATCTGAGTGCTCTGGGGTTGGGGTCTATGCCAACCCCATCCTCCTGTGGGATCAGGTCACAGGGCATTTCTGCTACTCACCAGCAAAAAGAGAAAGTCACGAAGAATGAGAAGAGTGAAAGGAATAATTTGTTGTACCAGAAAGAGGGTTCGTGCAAAAGAGGGCTTGACTTACAGTTCATGTCTGTTTCTCCACAGTTCTAGCAATCCTGTGTTCCAAGTGCCTGGCATCCTTCTCAAATCTTGTTCCCAAATAAAATCTCAAGTGGCTCAAAACCCCATCACATATATATTAAAATCCACACTCATTTACATATGGCAAGGGATTCTCCAGGACAGTGTCTGGTGCTGGACTTGAAAGAAAACAAGCTTCTGGCAATCATGCATCCTAAAGTTTCTCCCCTTTGAGAAACTCAGGGGTGAGGGCCACACCTGCTTTACGCCTCCTCTGTCTTAGCCAACAATCATGCTCCTTGGGCTAGTATTTTCCCTTTCCACATCCCCAAAAAAAAAAAAAAAAGAATCTTTTTACTGAGAGGGTGACTGAGCACAGGCTGTGAACTCTCCATCCTTGGAGACATCCAAGAAACTGACTGGAGATGGACAATCAAATGTAGGTGACCCTCCTGCTTGAGCAGGGGATTAGACCAGATGACCTCCAGAGGTCCACTCCCACCTCAGCCATTCTGTGATGCATATATTGATGACAACAGACTTACTCTTTCCTTGGAGGAGAAAGACCACAGGGTTCATGTGGGCCCAGAGGAGATCCAGGAAAGCAGCTGGCCTGGCTCTTGGGGACAATGACTTAACAGCTGCTGGGAATGATCCAGCTGATCTACATGGGAGGCCAGACCAGAAGCAAAGGTTTTTCCATTTGTGGTTATGAGCTGTATGACACTGAGGAATAAATTCCTAGAAGAAAGATGTTCCTCTTTCCACATGGAAGCACTCACACCCAGCCTACAAAAAGGCAGTATTTTCACCTATCTGTACTATTTGTTACTGCTGTTACTACAGTTCATCTCACTCTCTCTCACAAAGCCAGGTCAGCAGGAAGAGCACATGATATGCAGCCTATCAGGACAGGTATGTATGCCTGCTGTAGGTGATGCTGCCTGGGCGATTGGATGCTCCTGCCTCCCGTTTCTTGGAGGGGGAAGGAAGAGGAGGCTGAGATGGGTGCTGCGCTCCAAACATTTTTGAAATGACAACAGAAGGTGGGATTGGATAGGAAAAACAAATGTATAAAAAGCCTGCCTACAGGTAGTGAGAACTGGGAGTCTTATCCTGAATTTTCAGCTACATGATGAGATCCACTTCCTTAACTAGACCACTATGTATTTATTCTTCAACTTGTCACCTACTGCAATGTTCACTGTAGTAAAATTAGGCAGAGCTGAGAAATCTTTAGGTACAGCTCCAGGTTTGTGTATGTGTATTTTCACACTTGTAAGACAGTCATCTATTCTGCAAGCAGTAGTGCCAGGAAGGCAAATTGAGACTTCCCACCCTTCACAGAGGATGTTACTATCTAACACTGAGAAAACTCGAGGCCTGCTTCACATATGCACAAAACCCAACAGTGAAAGTATCTGCAGGCTTGGAGCTTTCCACGTCTCAGTGTTAAGCAACTGCTCCCTCGTCTTCCCCCCTCCCCAGCATAGGCACAAGGAGAAAAGCTTGGCCACTACACGATGCTTTTTGCTTTTATCACAGGTCCCACCTCATCGCCATTCCTGGGAACATTTGAGGCCAGGTTGGACCAAGCTCTGAGCAACCTGGTCTAGTTAAACATGTCCCTGCTCATTGTAGGGAGAATGGACAAGGTGACCTTTAAAGGTCCCTTCCAACCCAAACTATTCTATGATCCTCATCAGAGCTGTGATGTCTTCTCATTTTCTTAAGAATTGATGAGGGCAAGTCGAGGAGAAAGTAAAACTGTTGGTCTTTAAATGAAAATGATGGCTCTTACCAGCTCTTAAATAACCATGAGGCCTTAGAAGCCATTGTTCCCGGCCAGCAATGATAGTACAGGCTTAGAAAGCTTAATGAAGCAAGGTGTCCTTTCTGTGCTCATTTCCACACCTGGTACCCTTTCAGAAACCAGTACTGCCCAGTACGTTCAACAGCCTCACTGGGAATCTGGTCTCTGCTTCAGCCATCAGAGTGCCCTTGCTGGCAGCAGGTGCTTGCTAGCTACATAATGTACAGAATTAGGCCAAGAAGGCAGGATAAAACACCCAGTCAAAATATCTAGGTCACTTAATAAAGAGTTAAAGTAATTTCACAAAGCACATTTGTTGCTTTTCGTAGGATGCTCCTGCACCTTCAAAAAAGTGTAAGCTAGTGGGAGTGAGTGACAACTTCATACATCCAGAGACTTCTTGCTGGCAGGTTAGAATGGGCATTTAACTTATCATCTCATATCATCTAATTTAACTTATCAATCTTCAGTTTCCACTTCTCTTTCCTGCCTGTGCAGAGACTGGTGACCAGTGCACTCAGCACAGCCACCTGAATGAGCAGGGGCTACTTTTCAGCAGAAAGCAGGCTCAATGCCTTCCAGACTGCTCCGGCAGCGAGCAATGGGTTGGCGGCTCTCAACCCTCCCCGTGCTAGGTCCCTCCTACTCCAAGGACTGGAGGGCAGGGATTGTTAAGAGATACTGGAGTGCTGATGGCTTTTAGGACTCCTGCCCAGACGCCCCTGACACCAGTTAAACCATCACCCATAAAACAACCCTGGGAGGAAGATACACCTTTCCTCACCAGAGAGCTCGTCCACATGGAATCCCTCCACGAGCGCTCTGCGGCAGCTGCGGTGCCGGGACGCAGCACCCAGCAAAGCTGCTTGAACCAAGGCAGAGCCTGCCCGGCTTTGCTCGCCGGCTGTGCTTACATTCAGAGCTTGAATGCTGCCACAGAGTTGCGTGACTGGCAAAGACCATCAGCCAGAATGAGTCTCTGCTGAAATATGTGCTGTCAAGTCATTTGCAGCATCACAGTGACCCGGAAAGCCGATGTTATTTCACATTATTTCAAGTTGGGTTTTAAGAAAACACAAAATGCACCCCACAACTCCTGACATTTTAGTATTTATTTGTAAGGAGTCATCCTCTGGTAGCTGGGGAGGCTGCATTGAGGTTACTGAAAAAAAGAAAGTATTTTGACTTCCCATTTTACATGCATTAGTCTTTTTCTCCTGTTACATGATGAAAGTCACTCAGAGACATCCTGCTTGTTTTCATGGGCAGCTATAGCAGACAGGACACTGTAGCATTCAGCTGTGTGGTACCTGTGCAAATGTCCAGGAAACTGAACATTTTCCCACAAAATCCACTATTTTTGTCTGTGGATGCTGACTTTGCATTCTGAAGTGGAAAAGCAGTATTAATCTGAAAAGGCTCTTGTATTTTCTCAGTCTTCCTTTTAATTGTCATTATGAAGCTTTAAAATTAGAGTGCTTTTTGTAAAGCAGCTGAAATTCTACTGAAATGTTCTGTTTTACTTCTAGGTGGAAAAATGAAGTATTTCTGCACTAGAATGTACTTCCTTTTAACCATGACATATGAACTAATGAGTCTTCTTTTGCAAACATATTGTTAAAAGGATTCAATCTCCAGTCGCTAACAATTAAGACTAAACCATGGTCCTAGCCTCAGAAATTCAATACCAGAGCAACAACTCTTAAGGTAATTTCAGAGGCCAGTCAAAGACACCTGAGAAATTGTCAGATGTTAGAGTCCATGAATCTTTTGAGCCAGTGTTTCTGTTCTGTCCTTCAGCTACCTGCCTGAATCTACAAATTTGCACCTGCTTTCAACATTTTTCATTATTTTCATGCAGAATAAAGGAAAGATAATAGAGAAAAGTGCCTTATCTTTGATGGAAGAAAATGAACAGGAAAGAGAAACAAAGCATACAAAATGAACCTTTATTAAATGAAAGAAAATCTGTTTTGTGGGTCAAATATGAAATAGAATATACAAAAACTTTACATCAGATCTCTTGTCAAAGAAATTATCTATCTAGACTGAAGTAGCACTTGTTCTTTCCAAGACAACACAAATGGATGAATATGCATCTTGTGGCAGTACAGGATCACATAGTCTGCTGTGCTAAATTTCTGGATACAGGGAAGAGAAGTTAAAAATCTAAAGGATGTCTCTAAGAACCCAACTATTCAACAAAGTAACCTAAAACCATGAATGTTGATCACTATGTATTCTCTTACAAGCAAATGACAGGTGTGTCAAGTGCAGAGTTCACAAAGCTTGCATATCACATTCTCTGTTTCTATACAAATATAAATAGTTCTTTTTTATTTCAAAAATCCTTTTATATTTGATAGCTTTATTTGTGGAAAAGGATGACCAGTTCGTCAGGTTCCTGCTGTACTACCCAGACAATTCCATCTCCTTTATCTCCTCCTTTATTTGAAGATTGTAACCCATAAACCACAGCCTGCAATATTTTTAGAAACTTGATGTGTGTTTAATCACAAATCTTTGTACCACTGTCCCGTACATGAAGGTTCTGCAGAGCTCCTAACATGTCTTTGGCATAGCACATCATGTCCCATTTAATACTTTTTTTTGCTTAAAAAAGTATATTTTCCTTTAGTAAAACAACTTAAAAACATCTATTTCTGATTTTGTAAAATAACGTATCACCTCTTGAGTTGCTTTGCAAAATATACACACACATTTTGGAAAAACACTGAGTACTGACATAAGGGACTCATCTGAAGTCCAATCTGTTTAAGAGAAGTAAAATATAGTTACAAATTCTGTCTTCTGCATGAATCTCACATGAAGTCGTTCAGTTCAGCTTCCAGTGCTGCTGCCATTTCATCCGCTTCAGAACTGCTTCCCTCTTCATCTTCATTGCTGGATTCTTTACTGGATTCACTGGCAGCATCATCTTCATCCAGTTTGCGTTTGTGACCCCTGGAAGGACAGAGACAAGGTCCATGAATGGAGGTGTCTCAGTGCTTACTGAGAGACTCATTCAACACGAGAAAAAATGAGGCTAAAGGTCTCATCTTTTTTCAGGCCTAGAAAAAAAGTACAGCACTTGCTTTTAAATGAACTAACAGTAGCCAGTTCACACAGTTCATTTTTTAATTGGTGTTATGTACTGTCAGCAGTAGGTGTAAAGTAGTGTTAATTTGTTTCTTCCATTCTTCTGAAGAAAGTATGAGACTGTTTGAAAATAATGAGTAGCTTTACTTTCCTCTTGCATCCCAAAAGAAAGAACAAATCCATTGTGTGAATGAGATATTACCAAAATACAAATGTTGTTATATTATTTTGAAATATTCAAGTTTCTACTTTTTTCATAAAAATAAAACCTTAACTGATTAACCAAATCCCACTGCAGCAGCATCTACACTTTCATGCTTCCAAACTTTGGGGTCCCATCCTTCCCTTTTGTGTGTCTTTGGATTAGTACTGCCAGGCTGAACAAAACATTTCTTTGCATCTTTGGAGAATGAACCAGTTTAAGCAGGAAGCTGATGTGCACCATACCCTGCTGAAAGAATCATGTTGCTGGCTCTGAAAGATCTCCCGGGAAAATCTAACACTTCGACTGGGACGTAGCCATAAGCAAAAGAATTTGGGCTTGTGGAATCCTAAAATCTCTTTTCCTTGCCAAAGGGAATTTTATATCAGACGTGTATTTCCGAGACAAATAAAGTTGAGATTTTTGCATTGCACAGAATTCATAATGAGATGTAGAAACACCTTCAAAATCCTTCTGGATAATTTCATCAAATTTCAAGCAGAAAAATACATGCAGAGGGGCAGGCATCTCTCAAATAACTTTCCTTTTCCTTGTTGTCTGGGATTTCACTAAGAAGAGAATGCACCCACTTGCAGTCATGAAAAACTAATAAAATGATCTATCTATTTTGGCAAAAAGCAGTAATTTAACAATAATCCTGTTACTTCTGAGAACACAGAGAAATAGCATATAGCAAGGAAGACCTTTGATAAATACTAACATGAGTTATACATATCCAGAAGAAATAAAGGCAAAGATTAACAGTCAAACTTGGGAGCTTGTAAGCAATGCTGAAATACAAAGCAATTTTTATTTATACAGACACCTTTATTGCTGTTTTCCAAGAAACCGGAATTCTCATTAGCCCAGACTGCTTGGTTTGTGGCTGGCTGACTGACACCTGACCTGCCCTTCCTCAGCTTTTCAGGCAGACGGACAAGGTGTGGTGGGAAGTCAGAAAGGGAGTCCAAATCAAAATGGGAAATGAGCAGTACTACGTTCCATCTTCCCCTTCTGCTGCAGCTATGGGACAAAAAGAGACACTGCTGCTACTTTACAGGGCACTTCCTCCCACTGACGTCAGGTGGGTTTTGCTGTTCAGCAGTTCACTATTTCTTGGATATTCCTGGGAGGCAAGGCTGAAACCCGGGGATACACTCTGGGCTCTAAATCCCCAACAAGGAAAAATGGCATGAAGTAAAAGCGTTTCCTGAATACTTTGCTACTGAAACTCAAATGTGTGTGCTGAGGGAGTTTTAGGGCACTAAATGCAGCCTAATTCACAATAAAAAGCAGTTTCTCAGGCATAACACTGATTATTTCCACACAGCATGCAGTTTGGACAAGGAAGCTCCCATGCTTAAAATGTGCAGTTGGAAGAAATCTTAGCACATTTTCATTAAAAGCTACACAAATGTATGGAGCCTTAGTAACACTTGCTGACTTTGTGATGATTTCAGCCTTCAGAGCTACAGCACTATTTTAGGCATTAATGACACTATTAGCAAAGAAAAGCTAATTGGGAATTAAAGAAAGCTGAAAGATTCTTACTCAGCAAAAGAAGAAACGAGTCGTGCTTCTTTAACAAGCAGTGGATAAGAAGTACACAGGCAGTGCTAACTGAGAAATAAAGATGAATGAAGTCATGGAGGGAATCTATACCACAGTGCTCACAGCTGAAAACATTTGTATTCATCTGTTTGTAAGGCTGCATCTGTGGAAACTGATGGTATTTGCCCACTAAAAAATGAAATTAACAATCTGACAGTTGTCATTTACACATATGCAACATGTACACACAACTGCAGATGCTGTATTAAAGAATGTGTCAGGACAAGCAGGCTTTTAGAGCCAGCCCAAATACTGTAAGTTTACTGGGACATAAATCAATAGCACAGATCTCAGAAAAGAAAAAAAGGGTCTATGAAGAAATAAAAGAAATAACAGCTCACTGAAATAATATCTCACTGCCAGTTCACTATTTCTTGGAAGTGAAGTCCAGTTAATTTACTAAATTATTACAGCAAAGACTAGCAAAATCATTAATTTATACAAGAAAGTCACTTTTTAAATTTAAATGTACTTCACAGCAACTAGATTTCAGTGAGGACAATCAACAAAATACAGGGATCTTAAATAATCAGTGTGACTAGTTAATTAAAGAATGGAGTTCTAGTCTACAAAAAGACTTTCCAGAAACTTTAATGGATGCCTCTCCCATATTTCATCCCTCATTCAGTTGTATTAAACAGTATCTTTGGAAATGCAAAAGACTGACCATCATCTATTTTGTCACCTCTTGTTATTTCAGCAAGGCTAGAATGACAGCTCTGTTCAATCTCCATATGAAAACTTAGTCACCCATGGGGAGGAAAAAGCCATGAAAAAAAAAAAAAGAAACACAACTAAGTATTAGTCCTCTAATAGAAAAAACAAAAAAAACCCCTCTCCTGAATGTTAGCATTGTTTTTATTATGATATAAAAACCTTTCAGTATTTGTGTACTGTAAACTGCAGCTTCACAGGTATTCAAAAAACATTTAAATAAGTATTATGATATCAAATAGAAAGCTAATAGAAGTATGATACCCTGATAGAAGTATGGAGGAAGGACATCAGGAACACTGAGCTGCATTTTTTCTTTGCAAATTCAAAAAAGAGAGATAACATCCTGTTAATAATTTCTGCCTTCAGAGAAAAAGCAGTACGTGCCCGTGGCAGCATATCTATTAGCACAACAAACAATTTTAAATGTGTATTTTCCTCAGTGTTTTGTGCCCATTCCTTGTCATTTCCAGTTTCAGAACCATAGTGCATAGAACTTTTAAATGGAAAAGTTAAGCACATACAGGATTCCTTCTTACTATTCAGAGAAAATGATTCAGCAGATGTTGCAGGCTTCCATTAGCTTGATTTGCATTTTTATAACAAATTTAGCTCGACTGCTATTAAAAGCCAAACATGTCAATTATAACTGAGTATCTTTAACCTCACATATGAACAACGGCCAAAACACTGAATGCAGAACTTTAAATATCTGACAGGTCTGTGAAAAAAACTTCTACAATTCACATTTCCTTTTCCTTTGCATTAAGTATTTTTCCTTTGTAATACCCAGTACTAGGAGGCCCACTGGTTCACGTGCTGGAAAAATCTTTTCAAAAGAGAACTAAATTTCAAAAATTCTCACATATTTAAATGAATTGTCAAGAGATTTAAATAAATTTCAAGCATAATTCACAATGATATCAAACATGAAAAGAAAAAGCCATTTGTTGTTATATACACATAAAAGTAGTTTTTAGGAAAATTTCATCTACAGAATGCTAATGAGAAATAGTGATATTCCAAAAGAAGAGACAGGTTTACAAAGTTGCAATAGCACAAGCTGTATGCCTGTAAAAATAGCACAGAAAAACTTACTGAAAATTTATTTAGATTTTGATCAGTTAAAATGACCACTAAAATCCGATTACAATGTACAGGTCGAATGAAAACTGCATTCTTATAAATTCAATTTAAATTTAGTTCACTGAGAGAGCCATACGGAACAAAGTGAAAAAAGTCCCGTATTTTCTTGCTTCTGTTATGTTAAGGCCTTAATTTATAATTGGCTGAAAATAATGTTGGAAGAACACTCTTCTCCTAACTGAAAAGCAGATTGTCTCTGGTTTGTTTTGCATCCCAATGGCACCCCTTTAAGAAATACAGTGCTACATTAAAATAGAAACATCTAATTAGCAAAGGAACTCAAAGGGCAACATAACCCTTGCTTTAAACAAAGCAAACTTAAATCTTTTCCAAACCTTGTTTTAAACTTGTAAATGAAAACTACCTAAAGTATTTAAATAAATGTTCACATATCCTTTAAACTCCAAATACCCACAATCCCCATCCCTACTCAGATAATAAGTAAACCTCTAATTTATTGCAAGTTGACCTGGCTTCTTTTCAATAGCTCCTAAAATCAGTACAATAACAAAGTAGAGCCTGCAGACTAAATGTGTTTAGTCTTTTACAAGCAATCAGCTTACAGCATTGACATTATAAATTATGACTTCAATTTGCTACCAAATACAGCCAAGTTTCTCTCTAATGAGAACACTCACACAGCAGCCATAAGTAGTTTGGAAGGCAGGGGTTTGAAAAGGGCATTTTGAAACTGCGTGCTGCCTTCCAACAGCATCACAGCCCTGCAACACAACCTACGCTGCCTCTGAAGCTCCATGTGGAAGGTCTGTCCTGATTTCCACACACACCAACCATCCAGCTTCCTGTAAACTCCTTCCACAATGGAAAGAAGGTGATGTGGCATTTGGTAATGCAACTGGAATGTGACTATGGGAACAACTTATTCAGGTGAACTAGTTCTCTGACAATATTCACCAGTTATGAAGAATTAGGGCTCTAATAAAGTAAAACTCTTCTTCAACCCATTCTGAAGATGCCAGCCCAATACTTGGCTAACAAGCTTCAATGCCTTGAGCTCTGAGAACACACAGACTGAAAACCAACATTGTGAGCATTAATATGTTACATGATACAGACAAGGTGGTTAAATTTTCAGGGCCATGTTCTAAGTTTTGCAGTTATATTTTCTTAACATGGGATACATGGCAATATCTCTAAGGTCCCTTCCAAGCCAAACCATCCTGATTCTATGCCCTTTTATGTACACTTGATACAAGAGTAAGCAATTGTCCATAGCCTGCCTGTAACTCAGGTGTCTACCCTCTGGCAATTTCCCTCATACATCTATGCAGGAACACGGGGTTTTCTGTCCCAGTGCTCCTCCCTGGCACTACACAGCACGCTGCCAGGTGCACAGCCGTGGGAGCAACAAACAGCACTACCCCAGCACTACTGGCAAGCTGCAGTGTGTGTTTTCACTTCACGCTCGTGCTGTGACAAACAAGACGCTATTTAGCGCCACAGGAACAAATGCCAGACACCTCATCTATTTCCTCAAGAACTCAACCAATGCTGTCTGCAGGATTACGAGATGATCCAGAAATCTAATATGCAGAAAAATGCACCGAGAATGTTCCTTGCACAGCCCCGGGGTGCAGAGCCCCTGCAGTTGGAGGAACGGCGTGCTTTCAATGCTCCTCACGAAAACATCTTCCATGCACCCACCAATTCCAACTGACAGCTCCAAAGCGTATTTTAAGTAACACACCAGTAAAGTGAGAGCTAATTAAATTCTGTACAGCCTCAGTGCCTTTCTGCTTTAAAATTTAGCACACCTGTGCACAACTCCAATGGTGAGAAACTATTCTGGAAACTGAAAACCATCTTAGACCAGCTTTATAGGTAGTTCTCTGAACTAAACACTCAAATTTATATCTAAACTGAGAGTATTTTACCTCAGGAAGTCACAAAAAATTGAAAATAAATCCAGAAATTACTACAGTGTGTTAATAAGGATATTTTGTAACTTTTGCTAAAATTGTCCCATTGACGAGTCAGAGTTTTCTTAATATTCAGATCAAGGGGAAAGTTTAATAATAAGAAAATCACTCCAACAGTAGTTTCTTAACAATACTAATGTCATCTTCAAGAAGATGATGATTTCTTAATAATTACACATAAAATACTACTTGTTATTAACTTGTTTAAAAATACTCCATGTAGTTATAAGACATTTACAACATGCAATATGACTATTTCTTCAAAAGGTACAGATGACAGTGGCACTTTCATATTACACAACAAATAATCTTGTCATTGACATGTAGAAGACAACAGAAAATTACATATACTTTTCACTATGTGGAATGCTAGACTGTTATCTGACACTTCCATAATAGAAAATGCACAGATGCACTCTGGCATATCACTTCTTAATCTGATTTGAAAGCTAGGCCAGGCCTTTGTTGTTTGCATCAATTCTTTTTCCAGCTTCTTCTAGTTTACAAACATTACCCATTCTGACAACAAATGTCAGATGGCAGATCTATAGCTCTGTAGAGATTCTGGGTAGCTGTGGGAGGCTGTAATAGGAGATATCAAGGCTCAGCAGTGAGCAAAGAAAGTTTCAAGCCTTCCTTACCAGTGCGTGGATGGGCATTGCACCGCAACTCTACTGCGATCTGGTTTGAAAAAAATCTTTTGAAAATGGACTAATTCCTCAAACTAATTTCTATTATAGGAAAGAGATAGTCTCAGCTAGTGATGAAGAATAATGTCCTCACTAGAGATCTAAATATGAGTCATTGTTTTAAAAAATGGTAGCATGCAATAAAAAATCAAGATGAAAAGTGGGCAAAAAACCTAAGATGTATGGGCAATTTAGAAAATTCAAAACCATACATCAAAATAAGAAGTTGGAAAAGAAACATCATCTGATTTATCTGAAACAAGTCAAACTGACTTAATTTTTCTCACAGTAGTGCAATGTGTATATGGAGGTACCCCCATGCCAATACAATGGAGAACCAACTCCAGTTTGAAGACACCCAGCACTGCAAAGTAATACTGGGAATCCTGATTCGATTTGCCAGCATCACTCAGAGGCACTTGATGCCTTACGTTTTAGCTTTTATATTTTTCAAATTCTGTATTCCTAGTGTGTAACTCTGAAGTGTCTTGTAGCCTGTTAGCTGCTGTTCTCTCATGCTGAGATAGACATAACAAATCCTCTCCAGGCTTGCTCTTCAAGGACACCCAGGCCCAAAATGTGTAAACCAGCATCCTGAAAAGCAGGGCAAGCTGGGGGGAAATTACATCATTAGCTAAAGTTTAATTGGTGAAAGTGTGTTGATATGCAAATGGACCAAACCTATAAAAGTGTGAAGAACTCGTGACTCGGTGTCCATCTTGGGTGTAGCCTTTGGCCGGCCCAGGGTGTACCTCTGAAGGCCTTTCAAATAAATACCCACCTTTATTCCCTTACTCCTGTCTGGGGTCTGTTTCTAGGTTGGCCTCTTTAGGCATTACATTGAGAACACTCTTCAAGATGCATTATCTGGCTTCTTAAATTGTTAAGATGAAATTTAGCTGATAATACGCGGACTGTGCTAACCAAGGAGGTTGGAAGTAGGATTTGGTATATGGCGGCTTTTTACATTAGATATCCATAGAGTATCTTAATTTGTGTGTTAATACACGTTACAGGCTACACTAAGTTATACTGAAAGATAAGATGGTTTTGTCAAAACCTTCAACTCTGATTTTTACTAACTCTTCTCTTACTTTGTCCTTGTTTTCAATAAGAAATTGAGAATAAATTGCAAATAACTAAACCAAACATCCTTCCAGGAAGTTCATTCCCTGCTTTGCTCACAAGAATATTAACTAAGAACATCTCTGCTTCATCGTAAAATATTGAAAATAAGACAAAACACATCACTGACTCCATATGGATACTGGTAATATTGGCATCTCCACTGAAGCACAAAAACCAGACTCCCAAATTCCTTTAACATGTTGTGTTCTATGGGCCAAAATACCCTGCCACCCCCCTCCCCTTTCCACGCAGGTATATTCTTTCATGAAATGCACTAGCTCACTCCTGCCAAAAATGGTCAGTCCTTCATCCTCCTCACATTGCCATGTGATTTAACTGGATAATCCCCCAGTTTATTGGCTCTGCTGCCTGCCTCACAGTCTGGTAAGCCAGTTGTCCACCGTCTCTGTAGTCAGCTTCCAATCAATACTTCCTGCACAACAGCTGGGGAACTGGAGCTGTTGTGAGGCTGTGGGTTACACCGTGGTACATGTGACTGAGATTGCTCCATCTAGCAATGGGCTGCAAGATTTGTTCTCTGAATCATACAACATCTTCCTGCAATATTACATTTCTCTACTACTTATTTCTTTATCCCAATCGCAAAACGTTATCTTGGCACTCCTTATTCTTCCTTCCCCAAATTCCTAGCTCTGACAACTTATATTTCTCTTTATTTATTTGTTGAAATTGTACACAATACATATCTTCTTCATGCATTAAAACAGGCTTTGGAAGACTGTTTTGGAGACACAACAGCATTAAAATACAAAGCTACAGAGAACCTAGAAAATAATTCATCAACATTAAAAAGTCAACACTTGGCTTCAGACAGTCCATTTTGCTACAGGATGTTTTAGAAAAGCTAGTAAGTTACAAAACGAAATGACATCAAGGCAAGAAGTCGCTTCTTGGTAAAACAAATTTTAAAAAATTTGTTAGAAATTTGTTTTAGAAGCTGCTAGGTTTCCACAAGAAACAGAGCAAAGTAGTGTCAAGACTTGATCTACAAATAGGAAAAATCTGAATTGAGGTTGTAATAATATCTGCCAGAACTACGTGATTTTTACATCAGTTTTATAAGGTTTGCATAAATTATATATACAGCATACAAATACATGCAATGCATTTGAAACAGAATGCCACCCATCTTTCTTCTACTGTGCAATTCCAACAAACTCCCTAAAAAGTGGGTCTGCATTCATTAAATTTGGATCTCTACAATACTGGGGCAGCGAGCATCACAAATTCAATCTGGATCAAAAGGCATGTGCCAATCTCCAGCCTATGTGCCAAATGGAATCACACTGCTGAGAATTCCCCGTACCTGTTGTTTTCACACCAGCTACGACGTGACAAACGACCCAGTGCAGCAGATCACAGCTCTCCTGGCTCACAGTCGTGATCCCATCTACAGTCTGCTCTACAATTTTTTCTGTCGATATTTCTGGAATAAATTTGAACTAGCAAAGGCAGTTTATACTTGATCTGTACTTTCTGGTGCAAAGTTGCAATTTTTTATGATGGTGCTGTCCAAAGCCCAGATACATGGTATTATTCAGCTGCAGCCTTCCCCATACCCCTAATGAAAAAGGCATCTGAAGGAGAAGCAGCTCATTATCTTTTATCAGTTCAGAGTAAAAGGCAGCTACTGAGCCTGTGTCCTGGAGAGTTAATTTTCTTTCCACTAGCCAGTACAGTGTGATGTTTTGAATACAGTATGAGACCGATGTTGATAACACGCTGATGGCTCAGTTGTTGCTCAGCAGTGCTTACCCTGAGCCAGGGGCTTTTCAGGTTCCCACGCTCTGTCAGTGAGGAGCTGCACAAGGACCTGGGAGGGAGCATGGCCAGGACAGCTGACCCAAACTGGCCAAAGGGATATTCCAGGCCACAGAACATCATGCCCAGCACATAAACTGGGGGTTGTTGGACAGGAGAGACTGACTGCTGAGAGACAAGCAGCAAGGTGGTGAGCAGTCATATCATGCATCACTTGTTTCCGTTAGAGATATTAGGCCTATCTCCTTCTCATTACAATTATTATACTATTATAATATTTTATTTTGTTTTACTTATTAAACTGTTCTTATCTCAAGCCAGAGGTTTACTTTTTTCCTGGTTCTCCCCCACACAGGGCAGGGGGAAGCAGGTGAGTGGCTGTGTGGTTCTTAGTGTCTGGAGTTAAACCGTGACAGCCTGGTCTTATCCATGTACTGGTACTGGCCACAGGCTCCTAGAAAGTACAATTATCATTTTACCTGGATATATGGATGTGCACAAGAGGGAAATGTGAAACGGTGTTTCTCTGGGTCCCAAATGACTAGACAGGCACAGCACTTCAAACGTGTAACAAAAACCGAGACTGCAACAAGTTGTTCTCTTTCTAATTGCAATCTGAAAACGAGATAGCCACACTGATGCAGGGACAGGAGCAAGGTCTGAAATGCCAGGCAGGGGACCAGACACTTCTCTGACTTCAGGAATGAAACCACTTTACAGGCCCTCTCCCAGACTGCCAGAACACATTTCACAGCTGACCTCACTCAGATACCCCAGGCTCCTTCACAGCCTGCACAGGTGACCCTCAGGGGTGAGGGGTAGCACACGTGCACAGCCCTGGCAGAGAGGAGAAGCCTGGCCACACACCAAGATCTCGCAGGCAGTTCTGGCCCCACTGCCCAGGTGCTGTTTACCCACCCTTGCTAACTCCTGGGACACTAAAAACCTTCTTGTATTACCATTCAGTGGTCTGAAGCAAACAGCAACATCAGCTGAGCCACATCTTCTTTCTGTTGATCTGCAAGCTTTACAGGTTCTCTACCTAGTAGGAACATACTTTGCAAGAACATTAAATGTGATGTGGTTTGTCTGATGGGTTATTTCACTGAAACTGGCAAAACATATATTGTCATGTATTTAATTGTGTTTTCCAGTAAATATTTACTGGGGTAGCTAAAGGCACACTCAAGCCACAGTGGTAGTCAGAGAAACAACAAAGGAGGCTCTGAACAGAAGACATTTCCCTCAGCAAACAGGGACCTCTTCTGTGCAATACAGTGGCAATACGCTTGGGTCACACAGTAAAGGACACGTTTGCTGCCGTGGCATCTGCTATGGGGTGGGGAATTAAAACAACCCTATTCTGATTTTCATATGCATGGCTGACAACAACGCAGGGACAAATCTCTACAACAGTCTGCTGAAGCAAGTTCAAGTTTTCTAAAATATCTGACTTTGTTTATCCCAACTGAAGAACCCATTAGGAGTTCAAGTGATTAATAAACTACCTGCAAATGGGAATATCTACCCATTTTGATTCCTAGATTCCCCCCCTCCATTAAGAAGCAGCACTGCTTCTCTTCTACCAACATTTTTAGCACATGCTTCAAGCTGGCATTTTAATTGAAGATATACACTGCTGTTTAGCAGCCATTAAAGACTTGCAGCGATCAAGATTAATGCACATTAGTTATTATGTGGAATTTAAAGTACTTTTAGAATTCATTAGGGAAACTAGAGCTATTTTTCTTGATCAGAACAATGTTGCCTTACAGTATTCCCGCTAATGTCCTAGGTCTCAACAGGGGCACACAATGAAGGATTAAAAACCTTCACTGACAGTTCTTTCTTAATGTACTTCTTGGTTTCCTTATTCTCAAGAGATATTTAGATATCAACATATCTTACTAAGGAAAAACATAAATTGTTTAATAGCTCATAAATTGCACTGAAGCATTCAGCCTGACTAAAGGAAAAAATGCTGCCTAAATAACCTGAGGGGCAACCCCCTGCTATTCTTCATTCCCAGTGCAGCTCTCCCACCAACGTGCAAACCAAAGCAGTATGTTACGGGCTTGCCTCACTCTGAACTTCTGCTTTACATCTTCCTTATCCCACGCCATTTGCCACAGATGCAAAACAACATTAATATCTATGGACTGCTGGAACGTGGTAGTGGTGCTGGGAGTCATAAGTCCATAAATACTCACACAGTGCTGGGGGAACTGTTATGTGAGTGGAAGCAGGATACTGGAACCTGGTGTTGTTAATTACTCCTGCGCAGGAACAGAAAAACATCCAAAACAATCTGATGCTCCAGTTTCTTACCAGAATTCAGATTCCATCAGAGGAAGGAATTGTCCCCTCTGTGTGTCACAAATGCTCTGAGGTTGAAGACAGAATGAAATGGTTTTCCTATTCCTTCCTTTGTGAGTCAACACTAGGAGCTCAGGTTTTTAAATTCACTCAGGGTTCTAGTTCTCTGCCCCTCCCCCTGGCAATCATATGAACCAAGCTGGGGCTGCTCATTCTTCACAATGGCTGACCATTAAGCAGGTCAAATCAGTAACTCCCATATTGTTTCCCATTATCCTAGGTTCTTGCAGCCTTCATTTCTTGAAACTTAAATTGTGCTTTTGGCATTTTTTGGATCTAGGAATACCTAAATGAAATGTTTCACACAACAGCATCTCTCCCAGCTGGGCTAGAGGAATCAGCATCAGGTAACTGCCCTTTGTGTGTCGATCTGAAAACTCTTCGTTTCCACAACCTGGAAGCTCAAGGGGTAGCATTACATTATCAAGAGCTCCCCCCCTCTGGAAGCTTCTCATATGGGGTTAGACAGCTCCCACTACCCTTGGTTAGGGTTAGGCTGGAAATCTCATCAACACAAGCTCTCCTCCTTCTTCACCACAATCACCTAACTCTGCTGTAGGCTCCCAGGAGTTGCTCAAGGCTATTCTGACTCCCAGGTAGTTAATCCATGCACTTTCCTTCAACTTTGACCTCAGCAATGCAGATTTTACAGATCACTTAACTGTGATATACTAATTAATGCAAACAAAACACTCTTTCTTGATTCTGAGACAAACTCGTATCAGCTGCAGAAGCACAAGAAAAACGGAGCTAGATGAAAAGACACACATATTGATCTAATTTCTTCTCACCAGTCTTGATCACTGGTTAAGCCGAGGTTTGGGGTCCTGGAGAGGTGCCAGGATCCTCCCTGCCACATACGGCCTCTTCTCCAAACTGAAGTGTTGTTTTTCATTGCTTTGCACTTTCTTCTTCAGCTGGCCTCAGTTAAATAAGAATCCTCTGCTAGAAAGCACATCGCTTTTCTCTGTTCCTTCTCTCTGATTATGTGAATGCCTCTCATCATTTTTCAGCCCTCACTCTTCCCAAAATGATAGCAACAAATGATTTCTAAAGTCTGCTTCTACAAAAATCCAGCTCTTGTAGACTGGTGCTTCTTGCAGATATATTATAGAAAATTATTTTCCCTCAGGCTCTAGTCACTCCATTGTCCCAAGATGGAAGCTATTAGTTAATGGCTCTGCAGTGATAAAAGGCAATGACTGCAGAAAGACTTCTATTTCAAATACACTGACGCATTAGTGAGAAATCAATTTCATTACTTCACTCAGAACTCTTAAGTTATAGACAGAGTCAGTGAATCATTATAGATGGCAAAAGTTAGAACAGAGAAATGTAAGAATAACAGCAATTCCTGTACATGCTTTAGCATTTATTAGCACATTTAAGGAGACAAGGAGAACAAGGCAAATATTCTCATGCTTGATGACCTACATTATGATTCCAAACTTTTGCCCCTAGAAAAAATGGCAACTTAGGTTCCCCAGTTCATTTTACAGATACCAGCACACTTCTATCGAAAAGCACAAAAACCTATTTAGTCTTAAAGTGAATTGAGAAAAATAAAGACATATTTTACCTGCACTTTCCTAATTCTAGTAACATACTAGTGACAAACAGACTTTTAATTGCTTGTCTATCCTCCCCCGAAGTACTAGAACTGTTAGAACTTAAGCTTCATGTAGACTTGCACAGTTAATCTATATAGTATTGAAATAGGAAAACCCATGACCAAAAAATGGTATTGATGACTTCGTAC
Source organism: Pachycephala philippinensis (assembly GCA_013397055.1). Lineage (NCBI taxonomy): Eukaryota > Metazoa > Chordata > Aves > Passeriformes > Pachycephala > Pachycephala philippinensis. The sequence continues at coordinate 295,721 of VWZT01000748.1, forward strand.
ATAGAAAATGACATTTTTAGTCATTAAAAACATACTAAGTCAAACTAGCTTTCAAATCTGATACTGAAAACAGTTAGTACAAGAGAACTTAATGCTATTTTTCACTTTTCCAAGGACACTTCCTGATCTCAATTGCGTAATTGCTATATTAATTAACAGGTATAACCATAGTGCCATCCAAGTAATAACAACTGCGCACACACACACATACACAAGTGCACCGAATAATATTGTATTATTGCATCTGAACAACTTCTAGGTATTTTCACAATTAAACAGTAAAAGAAGCTGAAGGCAGATGGTCATTCTAACCACACTATATTTCAAAGCATTTTCAAGCTTCCCATCTGATGTGGTCTAACACAAACACAAGTATTATAACCCACCACTTTGTGAGAAAAGCAGCCTTGTGCAGTTTGTGTGTCTTTTGGCAAGTTACATACTGTGGAGGGAAACATCAAGATACCACAGAACTATGTTAAAGTACCTCACACAAGTTCAAAGCACCACTTTTCAGCTTTTTGGTGAACAATGATGAAAATCTTTTTAGAACTATAACAACTTACATTATTCTTAACATAAAACTTACTAGAACTAGGTGACAGTTTAAGTGGTGAACAGCTCACTTATACCACCAAATGCTAAAGAAACTTGTCAAAGGAAGCAACATCATACCCATAGAGAAAGGCTTTGGAAAAAATCTCTTAGACAAAGGAAAGAAAGTTAAAAAAATTCAACTGCTCTTTATATTTGATAGGCTTGATGTGAAAAAAAACCCTTATGTTTTGTGGATATAAATGTTACTGAGAAACCATTTATTCAAGTTGTTTAGGAACACTGTACCTGAAAAATAGCTCAGATATTCTTTCCAAAAATAATCATCCCAGGAGAAACCAGCAAAAGTCATTCAGTCCTCCTGAACTTCAGCTATGGCACCTGCTTTGTAAGACTTATGAAAAAACCCCAAGTATTGGTGATAATATTGCTGTTTACAAGGACAAGATCAGCACCAGTGACCATGCAACAAGTCAGCAGCACCCTGGATGTGTTCCATTCTGCTGCTTCAGCTGTGAGCAGGCCACACGCAGCCCTCCAAGGGCAGGCAAGCACTCTCCTGCATGCTGGAGAGCAGAGCCAGCTCTCTTAGGACAGCTGCCGTGGACATAATATGCATACCTACAACTCTGGTCATTTTAGGACTGTGGGAAAGGCCCAGCTATACCTTAAAGAGATGCCTTGAGATCAAGCCAGGCTCTAACAGTGCACATTAATTCTGTGCCAAGGTTTGCTTGGTCGAACCTCAGAACTTTTAGACTGTGTAGTTCACTTTCTAAAAGCCTTTAGGAGGATAAGAATCTCCATTTTAGAGAAGGAAAAAAAAACCTGCAATGGAAATTTAGCAGCTTGACACTTTGAGCAAACATGAACAAGCTGTGCATTTGCTCCTTGTAGGAAATACAGAGAAATACAAGACCAAGACTGAAGTCTCATGATCGAAATGTGAACCAGCACTTCAGTTAATTTTAGCTGCAGTTAATAGTCTAGATGTGTGAAAGTTCACACTCTCAGCTCTCTCCTGTGACTTTTTTTTCCTTATCCAGTAAATGATCTGAGGCTTTCCAAAACGCCTGTTCCTCTTTAACAGATATTATATTAGACCTTTGCAGTAACTCAAAGTACTTCAAAACATGTCCGAAGCAGCTATGAAGTGAACAGTGTCCTTCTGTGATTCTTCCTGAAGCAAACTTTGCATCTATCACTTGTGCTTAGTGTATCAATGACGCATTTTTGTCGGGAGTCTTAGAACAAGGATCTTCCTCTTCAGTGGTTGAATCAGCACACCTTTGTTTCCCTGTCCATTTTATGCATTGCTGAACGTGTAACACACCTGGTTAGATCAGCATTTTCTCAGCAATCTTTCAGTGATTTTGAGTTTTTATTTTGCAGTAAATAAAGATTGAACCAGTTGAGTATCTCAGCATTCCCATGCACAGTGAAATCCCTTTCTCCTTTCTTTGCACATTAATAATTTCAACATCAGAAAACTATTTTATCAACAAAAAATTAAGGATACATCTCTGACAAATACAAAGAAGAAAGTCCTGTAGCATTTAATGTAACAATACAGCAAGAATAGATACAAATATATAGAAGAATTAAAACTGCTTATCCATTTTGACATGAGTTGTAAGCCTAGCGCAGTGACCAGAAAACTGGAATTTCAGGTAATTATGTAATATCTGAAAAGCTTTACTGAAGAACTCCTATTCAAACACATCTTTGCTGAAGTCTCAACCCCAAGTCTGAAAGTTCGAGTGTCAGGTGTCAAAGACCAGCTCTGGAGTAATTTGTGTCTCATGCAATCCCTTTCATTACAGAACAGTAACTGATGCCAGAAGAACAAGATGAAGATGTTGCTTCCCCTAAAGTTCTACCTATGACAACCCTTGTATTGGAATCCTCAGTGTCTTGCAAAACAGAGTTTAAGTTTCTTACTGCAAACTCTGGACAGCAGAAGCAGCTCCTTTTCATCTGCTCATCATACTAAAGTACTTTCAAAGCTAGACTAGTACTTTTTCCATTCCTTCACTCTGGAAATACTATCATCCATGTTATGTAACTGCAAAAAAAAAATTTTTTTTAAACAATAGGGGACTTGAGAGAAAAAGTACTACACAGTTCTGAGGTTTGTATCTCTCTGAAAACTAACGTACAAGTTTCCTGCTTTCCACAGGATTAAGAGCATGCTTATGTGAAGGAGAAAAATGTACAAATATGAGTGGTAGTTAGCTCCATGTGTATCGTAGTTTTGCATCTGCAACGTTACCTTCTTATTTTCGTTTAAAAATATTATATTTCTTCCTTGAAAAGTGGTTGGAAAAACCTGATACCTTAAAGAGGGAAAAAAAAGGAATGCATTTTGAATCGATGAGTGCTTCCTCACATTGGTTCCTCTCTAGTGACCAATATTCTTTTTGCTGCTTTGCTTTTGAAGATTAGTGAAATCTACACATTTCTCCCATTTGTCAAATAAATCCTAAGTAACTTCATCTGAAACACAATGTTATACTTCAGTAGGCACAAATGTGCAATACGGAAAGGTAATCTCTTTTAAGTATTCTGTAAGGCATCTATGAAGAATTTCTTATAGCTTTAATTTCCCTCACAGAATATACAATTTCTAAAGAAACCTAAGGCTATAGGCTGTCAACATTATTATTTAATCTCTTAAATTTCACCATCAAGAATCAGAGTAAAGGAAACTAAAGCAATGTGTGCTTCCCAAATGGAGCTGCAAGCACAAAGCTTGCTTAATCACACAACATACCTTTCTTAAATCTCCTGATTTTTATATTTACAATATTTTTCTAAAGCATTAGATAAGCACACAAAGAATATATAACACTATGTTCCAGACAAGCAAATGAAATATATTTTATTAAGAATACACAGTCTTTTCCCTACAAGATTCACCAATGAGTCTTCAGGGCAAAACTGCCCAGGTTCATCTGCAGAGATCTTTCCATTGCACACAAGTTTATCCCTCAAAACTGATGCCTACGTTTTGGGGAGAGTTGCCCATTTCCTTCCCCTTTTCAATTTTTCAAAATAACTGTCTAAGATAAAAAGAAGCTGCAACTATTTATGTCATTAAAAGCTGATCTCTTTATATCAATGTATGTAATTTCCAGTATGAAAACTGTTGCTTTTAAAATGCTTTATCTTCAACACATATGCAAGACAGCAATCACTCAAAATTTCTTCTTATAGAGATTATAATTTGAATTTTTTTATTAGTGAAACACAGGTTTTTGTCCCTGCTGCCCAAGAAATGACGAGTTTCAGTCGCCATCTTATCATATTTTATGACCCCCAGATAGCAAGGACAATCGAGACATACATAAATACACACATATGCAGTAAGAACTTTGATTTCTAAAAGGAAGCCATTTGAAGGGTGTAACAGACTTGACAGTCTCCTTTTAAAATCAAGATAAGGTTTTATCAATTGTCCTTTCAAAAATCTTAAGATTACTTAAAAGCTCTTATGTAATGGAAACAGATGACAACTTTCTGAAGCCTAAGCAAAAAAAGAAGACAGATGATGTTGAAGAAAGAAAATATGTGTTCAGGAATTCAGGGAGTATAAAAGCCTCAGCCAGCCCATGGGAATTATTCATTCACGTTTTTATTTATAGAAAGATACTATGGCATATGCATTTAGAAGAGTGGCTTCAGATAATGGGAAGTCTAACCAATTACAGGGCTGTAAAATACTACCAGCAGGAGTAACTGACAGAATATCTAAGATAGGCACTCCCGTACCTAAACTCTTAAGATATTCAAATAGTGTGATTCAGAAACTTCTCTTCCTCCAGACTGGGAGCCATTGAAAGACATATCTAAAAGAAAACGTAATCATCCCATTATCCCCGAAAGGGTTGTACCATTCACAGAAAGGGAGCACCACAGCAGCAAGAAACTCCAGTGATGACTGCCATGCAAGGTATGCAGTGCTTCACACCCAAAGTACCTAATTTTGATTTACAAGAGCGTATCTTCCTCTCTATTGTCTTTAGGATTTGATTTTGCTGGGTTGTCTTTCCTCTGATCCCCCAGAACTATCCAGTTCCTTACGTCAAGGTATCAGCCCTGAGTCATATCTTTTCTATTAGGTTCCCTAAAATTTCTACCTTCCTTTCTTCTCTTAATTCAAATTCTCCCTCATCCTCACAAGAAAAACCTGCCTTTTCCCCAAGACATCCGGCCATGTAAGAATTGAAAAGTGATGAAATGGAGAAGGGATCCCCAGCTGAAAAGAACCGCAAAATGTTTTGCTGGAAAGAAAAAGACATTTCTTGGATAAGCAATATGAATGTCATAGCCATTACACTCTAATATTCTTCTTGTACTTGTGCACTAAGCTTCCGCTCCAAAGCATTACCTTAAAGCTCATATATTTTCCTTTATGAACAGTGAAGGAGGTTAAATCCGTGAAGAGCTGGAAGGAGAACTTAACAAACACAGGCAATGGTAACAGTTTGAGGGGTTATTTTTATTGTAAAAAAATTTAGCAATGCTAAAACTCTGCAGGAGGTGACAGCAATTATCAAAGACATTTTAATGGGTACAGTGAAGGAAAACTTTCAAGGCTTGTAATAGTTTATGTCACTGTTGAGCTCTTTTGGAAGATGAACCTTTCTACTGAGGAGAACATGCCATTTCCCCTTCTTTCTTCCATACTTTGATGCAATGTGTCAATAGTATCTAGAGAAAGCTATTTTTATTGGGAACAGGTTTTAATATCAAGTATTTTTACAGAAAACTATCCTCACAAAAAATGCTCCTTAGTTTTTACAGTTGTAAAAAACAGGGGCAACCAGACTCTGTGGGGAGGGTCACTTCCCTCCCTTTCTTTCCAGCAAGATATACAAAGATCAGATCAGCATCGCAGGATAAGCTGGGTTATTCTTGTCAATAGAAAACTCACGTTATTCGAGTATTATCAGGTGCAACATGAGCACACTGCAAGAGACAGCAAGCAAAATTTAGACCCACTGACAGAAGCTAGGGCACTGCAAGACCCAGATTTATGTACTGCAGCTCCACAGAATGTTCCCAGATGGGTGCAAAAGCAGTGGAATAGAGGAAAACACAACTCAAAACAAGCCCTTCCGAGACAGCACACTGGAAACATCCTATCTGTACTCAGTTCTGGAGGGTTTATAAGCTATTCAAAAGAAGCTGCCTGTCTGGAAGTTGTGCTGCTTGGAGGTGCTGGACCTGAATTTGTACAAGCTCAGCTCCAGCATTTCAGTGTCCATTAGTATGTATTCAGCTCTTAGTTACACTGCTCAAATATTTACTCCATCTTCCCCACTCCTTCAGTGCACAGTAGGGCCTCAGCCTTCCTTTCACAGCACTACACAGAGCTGATCCCAAGCAACAGAGAAGCCAGTGAGGACAGGTGCTCTGCTGGATCTCAGGCATAAATGAGGCAGAGGCTTGGGGGTGCGAAGGCCGAAGACAGCCTTAGCTGCAATGACCATGAGATGCTGATGTTGTCAAACACAACAGGAAGGCCTTGTACCGTAAGTATGAAATGGGAAAATGTAGAAATGGGAAAATGTGAGCCTGCTGCTGAATGGGGCAGGGAACCCAGCGACACAGGACATGGAAAAGGCTGAGGTAATGTAATGCCTCCTTTGCCTCAGTCTTTCTTTACTAGCAAGACAAACCTTCAGGGGCCAGAGAAGACAGTGAAAAACTCCAGCAAGGAAGAGGCACCCTTGGTGGAAGAGGATCAGCACAGGGAAGGACTCTTAAGCAAACGGGTCATACCTGAGTCCATGGCCCCTACCAGGATGCATCCACGAGTGCCAGGGGAGGTGGGTGATGTCATTGTGAGGCCACTTTCAGTCTTTAAGAGATTATGGTGGTTGAGAGATGTGCCTGATGACTGGAGGAATGCAATTGTCACTCCTCCCTTTAAAAGGAGCAGGACTGAGGGAAGGTCAGCCTTACCTCAGTCCCTGGGAAGGTGAAAGAGCAACTGATCCAGAAAACCATTTCCAGTCACATGAAGGACAAGGTGATCAGCAGTGCTGAAAATTGGTTCACCAAGGGGAAACTGCTTGACCAACCTGATACACTTCTACAATGAATGACTGGCTTGGTAAATGAGGGGAAAGCAGAGGATACTTCACTAAGGCCTTTGGTTCTGTGTCTCAAGATTCTCAGACATTCTTGATGTAGGAGTGGAGTGTGGGTCTAATCAACATGTACAAAATCCTGAATGGACAGTGTAAAGAAAATGGAGCCAGCTCCTTCTCAGTGGTGCCCAGTGACAGGACAAGAGGCAACAGGCACAAACTGAAATACAGGAAGCTCCCTCTGAACATCAGGGAACAGTTTCTCACTGTGATTGTGATTAAGCACTGGCACAGGTTATCCAGAGAGGGTGTGGAGACTTTATCCTCGGAGATACTAAAAACTGCAGTAATATCACCTTGCCCCTCTAACCCTTTTGAGAACTCTTGTCTTACACATGTATTTCATGCTTCTCAGTCATCAAACACTTTATGATCATGTGAAGGATCTGATGAAGAACAAATGCTAGATTAGGCTTGCAGGGACATGAAATTATTCATCTTCTCTGTTATGGCAGCTGTGTCTTCCAGTGCTGAGCAACTGGGCACCCATCTGAGGGCCAGAAGAACTTGAGGAGACACATCTGGCACTCCCCTGTTCTTGCCTGTTCTCCCTGTCTTTCACCCAAATATATTCCAAAACTTTTAGAATAAAACCCAGCAGCATGCTGGTCCTGCCTCCATCACTACAGCACTAGAACACAGAGATGGGCACACTTGCTATAATGAGATCTATTTTTCCCATCATTTTTGTTCTCCATTGCCTCAAACCCAATCCATTGCTTCCCAGCTGCGGCTGTGGTGGTCATAATCAATCACTGCATAGTCTCTAGTGTTTTCCATACTGATGCATTGGCTATCAGAGAAAAAAGGACCACAACTGAACAAACTCAGGCTGTACATTATAAAGACAAGATATTAAGTGATCTATCTCTGCAGATCTGCTGAAAATTTGAATCCCTTCTCCCTGGACAACTCATGATACCAGAAAACAGTGGAAGAAACATAAAATAGGAACAGCTTCCTGTGGCTGGAAGAATTTCCAGAGTGTCATCTGTCTCATTATGAATTTGGGAAGAGGGTTCCTTGAATAATTCTGCAAAAGGCAAAACTTCTCAGGGGCTACTCAAGGTTTCTGGGAAAAAAACCTCCACAGAATCCCAGAGGCTTGCTTTCCACAACTTCCTTCAGTTCATCTGAATATATCTGGTTTTGTGCCTATATTTTTGTATGTGGATAAAACACAATTTCAAGCAAGAACACACCACATGACCAATGAAAACACAGATTATGGTAATTCATGACTAAGACTCTACTGAGAACAGAGTGAATACATGAATCACATACAATTTTCTGATTGTCTCAATGCAGCAGCAGCTCATGTATCTAAAGCTGAAGATGGTACAAATTGCCTGTTAGGCTCTTCCCTGAATGTGTAAGAAAACGTTTGTACACATTACAGATAATTAAGTTGTTGTACTGCTTGCTTTCCTGGGTAAGCATCCTAAACAGAAGAAAGGACTTTAAATTATTGCAGCTTTTCACTTTTAAGTCTTGCAGGTTGCAAGTGCAATTTATATGCATAGCCAAGAGAAGACTTTCCAATATAAATTGTAATTTTTCAGTGTAACTGGATGACAGTAGAGTGTTACGGAAAACATTATAGGAGTAAAGCTAACTGTAAAATTGCAGAGAAGACTTGTCTGAAAAAAAACTGAGGCAAACTGCAACGACATCTTTCCCCCACACACTGAATATTCAGATTCCTTTTCTTAAGTATTTTTCTTAGTTTTCTTGACAACTGGATGCACACTGTTTACCAACAAGACTAATCAGCAGCTGGAATCACAACTATAATTTAGTCTGCAACTTAACTGAAGCTGTAGTAGGTATATTTTCAGTAACAGCTTGAAACTTTAGGCCATTAAAATCATTAACAAGCTTGAAGATATGAATGACTCATCTACTTAAGTGCTTTCATAAACCGAGCCATGCATTCATTTGCTTATACAGCTGTTTTTGCCACTTATCAGTATCATGCTTAAAATTTAAATAATTTAGCCACTTGAAATTTTAAAATAGCATATTGCAATGTCCCAACATTTAAATGATGAAGAAATAACTGCAAAATTGTGTTCACTGTCTAGATATATGAGTATCAAAAGAGATTAAAAAAGGAATCCAACTCTGTAAGTGTATAAAAGTTTAAACAGAATAATTCCAGTGACCCTTTTACTTTTGTCCTATTGACACTGTACGCACTGAGACAATACATTTGGCATTCATGCACGTGGGCCCTACAGCTGATTCGGGCAGAAATAGGGTTTTACTCTGGAGAACCTCTCAGCTCATGCTGTAGATTGAAGGTGCATTAGTGGCTGGCCCACAGCAAGCTCTTGGAGTGAAACCCCAGCTTACACTGACCTAAAGGAAATGATGAACCCTGAGATCCCTTTGGGAGCCACACCAAAGCATTGCTTCAAAGGCACATTCCTCACTGGGCTACAACACTAATGGAGATACAACCTCCAAGGACCAGAGGCACCCTCACTGCTACCATTTGCTTCTCTGCTGAGTATCTACTTTGTACGCAGAAACTGCTTCTTCATTTCTCACAACTGCTTTCAAACATTTGCCACTAAAGGTACTACAGTCTCCTCTCTGATCTACCTCTGAGGAAATCTGAAATAAATATTATGTCCATTTATTTTATGCTCTTGCTAATTCTTTCCTGAACAGCTAGAGTAGTTCAAACCATACTTGATGATTTATGAGCTTTTAGACTTGTCCACATGAATTTTTCTATATGAGATCATAAAGCTTAATTCCTTTAAATTAAGAATAAAATAAAAAACTCCTTTACCACAGCAGCAGAAGAAAACTAAACACAAAATCTAAAAGCTACGGACACGCAGACCAGATGTGAAAGTTCAAGATATTAATGCAAAGATAATTTCTCTTTAAAAACCTAACAAATGGATACAGATTTTATCCCAAAAATCCCCCTGGGGAACAGTCCACTACATGAGATAGTGTAGACTATCAAATGAAGAAGAAAAATATTTTTCACCAACTCTGAGGTTTTTTTTACTTGTATTTGAGAATTCCATTCAGTTTTTCTAAAAAGTATTGCCAACCTCCCTTTCTAACAGCATTCTGTCCTGCAGCAGATCTCCCAGATACCCTTTCATTTGCAGAAATGAATTCTTTTTTCTTTTTTTTTTAAATAGAAATATAATATTCCCCTAAACTATCAATTTAGTTAGGCCTGTCAGACAGTTTTGTCCTCTACTATCAAATAAATTAGTGTACTGAAAATAGCACCACACATTTATACTCCCTAGAGCATACCTACCTACCAGCAACTTCCAGCATCTTTCCACCCCTCTGTGGGTTTACAAGGATGTAGAACTTCCCTCTACATCTTCACCTTCTCCTGACACACCAATGCCACAAAACCATGAAATAACTCTCATACACGCATTTTTCAACCCAATATTTCCATATGATTTAAAGTTAGTCTTCTAGGCATAACATGCCATAGATAACACCTCATAGCTTTGGAGAGGGAGGAAAAAACACAACCTCTAGTTTTACAGGGCATTCATTACAGCAGAATGCAGACTTAACTAAATTTAATATTGAGAAAAAGCTTGAAAAATCACATTTTTAGCATAGAAAAACCTACAGAGACCCTTCTATTAGTAAAGACTTCCTAGGAAATCTTTACTAATAGAACAGAACAAAGCAGAGCAAATTTGGTATAATCCTTCCACAGCAATGGAATTTTGAATCCTTTGTGAAAAGCTATTTAAGAAGCATCCAACAACACCCATCTGAGCAAACTCCTGCAATGCATCCAACAAAGACAAATTAGCCAGTCCAGACACAGCAACTGAGTAGAATATTACTGCAATTTTGCAAATACCATTATTTCAAATATTGTGTATAAAAGAGTTGGATGATTCCATCTTAAATTCAAACAGATTCCTTGAATTTTTAGGGAAAGACAATCAGTAAAGTAGCTTTGAAACAGCATGGAACATATTTAAAACCTTAAATGACCTGAAATGTAAACCTAATGAGAGAATCCCTTGTGACTTTGACCAAATCTGTGTGCTCCTTGTACTCCTTTCTGCTCAGTGAAGAAAAAACGTCCAGAACAAAAGCAGACTTCAAACAGAAGTGAACAATACTCTATAAATAGCTAAAAGGCTGAATACTGTCTGACCAGCTGGAAGGGACGTAAGGAGTTAGTGCGATCTTCCATAATGTTAACCCTGTTCAGTCAGCGTGGCAAACCCCACTAGAGAGCAAATGTTAAAATCCACATAAACTGTTTCATAGCTGTTTTAGAAGGTAGGTGTCTCCCCAGTGGAAAAACACTGGCATATTAAGCTGAAAAACAAAGTAGAATTCTGCATTCCCTCCCCGCAGGAAGCACTCCTTTCCCTCACTTGACTAAATGACTTGCCCACAGCAATTCTGCTCTTGAACAGAAGATGGCTCGTAACTTTCTCATATGAGGAGACACCAAAGAGCAGCAAGTGGCTAGCATAGTAACTTGCTTTTTGAGCCACGAGTAACAAACAGGCCTCACAGTTCTTCTGGTTGCTGCAGACATAAAAAGTAGTTTTAATCTTAAAAAATTATTTCACATGGAGGAAAAAACCCAGCTGTTTGCCCTGCCGTTCCCCTCTGAGAAAACACACAGACAAGAACTGCCTGCAGCTGACAGCTTCCTCAGGGCAGAAGTCATGCTGGATCTCCCATTCTGCTTTAATAACAAGAAAAAAAAAAGCAAGCAGTTCCTCTTATCAGAGAGCTTAAAATTATGTTTTGTAATAGTTTTAAATTAACTACGGAATAACTCAGCATTTTATAAGAAAACCCAATGATGCTTAACCTCATTAGTGAGAAGACAAATCTCTGTCTTCTAGTGGCACTGTTACAGGACTTGCACTGTCATAGCCATTTGAATGGTTGTGTTCTCTATTGTCAAAGCCTTCAAATACTCCTTCAAAAGAAAGACTGGCTTAGCAAACTATGTTACTTCACTTGCAGATGAAGCACTACTCATTATATATAATATTTGTGAGGCCACAGCATTAAGAAAGACTTTTTTTAGAAGTATGTTTACAGCCAAGTGATATGATTGGCATCTTTAAAAAAAAAAGGAATCTAAAGATAATAACTGGGGCAATAAACAAAACCATGTTGGCACGCAGATGCAATTTGAATAGTAACATTTCCAGTTTCCAATTCCTCCTACTGCATTTTTAAATTCTCTGCTGATAATTATAAAATGTGTCCAATATGATATTGGAACAGCTGAGTTTGTCAGTGACTTCTCTAGACATCTGCAGTTACATTCTAATACTGTTGAACTTTTCTGATTTAAAAACCACTTAATTTTCAGGTTTCAGTTAAAGCTCTACAGATCAATGAGTAAAGACACTCAGAATAACTCTCCAGTATTTACTGAAGCTTTATGAAAAAGATTGCTATAGGGAAGGAATAACTTAAGAGCTTGGACAGTATTTCACTTCAATCAAATCTACTTTTCGTGAAACAAAGCTACTCAAATGAAACAAAGTTACACAGTCTGTAACTACATTTTTCAAGTATAAACATCCTTGGCACAGCTTGCTCTTAAAACCATCTTTTGTGCTTTGTAACAAAGACAAGGACCAAAGGGTGGGATTTAACTTACCAGATGCAGAAAATTCAAGTCAGCAAAATAACCTATCTATCCAAACTACTTTTTCTCTGAGGAGGGGAGGGGATGGAACGACTGGTTCAGAAATAGAAATTAGGAAAGGTTAATTTTACCACAAATGTGGGAGACAAAGACAAAAAGCTGAGAATCAACCTGAACAGAACACCGGAAACAAAAATACCAACTGTCAAAAAAACCAATGTCTTAATAACCTAAAGAATGTGGTTAAATGGGATGGGATGCACCTCAGTTGCCCAAAGCAACCCTAACGAAGCTTTGAAGGTAGTCACTAATCAGATCCTAACCCCATCAGATAAAGATTACAGCTGAAGGACTCCTGATTTTTAGGACATTTGGACAATTTTCAAGAGGGCCTGAAAAAGGTACACCCTTGATACATAAATAAACTATCAACTGAGATCCAGCATTTGTTTCCATTTATTCAATCCTCTAGAACCTGGCTCTACAATTTTCTAGCTGGCAAACTGAAGGTAAGTTGTTGATTCAACGTAGCAGAGGGTAGAGCACTTGGGACTAGACATACTTGAAATAAAAAATTACCTTTTGGATAAAAAAATTAATTAAAATGGCCTCAAAAAGATGTTATTAGCTCAGTACTGATTTTCAAGTATGGAAATTTTGGGTAACAAGAGAGCTTTCAAATAAAAACATTCCTATGTGAAAACTTATTTTTTATAAGTACAAAAGCAAATTATGCTTTGCATGCCCAGAATCCTCTTCCATTTTAGAGTCTTCATCAAAATCACTTCCAAACAGAAATGACATTAAAATTTTGCAGAACAGTCAGCTCATGTGAAAACAGCAAGATGTGTTGCCAACAAAAGCACTTCTCTTTAGAAGCTGATCCTGGATTTCAGTCTGGAGTGTCTCACCATTACTTCTGGGAAAAAAATCTCACTGAAACTGCAGTAATTCTTTAATTGCTCACGTGGACTACATCAAAGAGCCTGTTTACTTGCAAACTATTTGAAATGTAAGGAAATTACATCATTTAAACATACTCTCCGCTTGCAGTAACAGAGAACAATAATTATGCCAAAAAAACCAAATCCAAAAAACAAACGAACAAACAAAAACCAACAATCCACCAGGAATCAACAAAAATTTCGACTTTGGAAGTTGAATGCAATCAATAGTTTTGGGAAAAATGGAGTTGGTGAAAGTTTCAGCTCTTAACACCTCAAAATGCCCCTCTGAATAGCCATTTAAACTCATCACAAGAGTACTGTACAGACTTGGAACAGGCTGGCCATTCCAGGTGTTGTATTACCTACATAAGTTAAGTTTTAAACCCCAGAAAAAAGTACTTGTAACGACCTTGCAAAATATACAGTCAGAATTTGGTTATGTAAGAAAATATTAATCACATCATCTTATTACCTGAAGCATGTTTTCTTCTCCCAGATGTTTAATTTAGAATGCTGAATTAGACTGAACTTACAGGAAATTAATCATGGGAGACAAATTTGGGCTGTTCTCAGTGAAACAGACTCAAACAATTTGAAACTTTGTAAGTGTAATAATCTATAAAATTGGAGCCATCACATCATCTGTATTGAGCTTCCTTAACTTGCTTCACCTTAAGAAAAGCATTTCCAGGGAAGCACGTTCAAACTGACAAATGCCAGCTATCACTGCAAATTCTTAAAGCAAATCAGCCTTTCCCACAACTGGGAGAGGAGGTGGTTGCCTGTCAAGGATCTCTAATTTTGCAGAGTTTAGGTCAGGTTTTTTCCCTACTCAATGATTATACATTCTCTTTAAAGGCCGAGTGGGTTTCCTGCTTTGTTAAGGAGACAGATTGGATCTCTAAAATAGAGTGAGATGCTCATTAAAATGCATTAAATGCATTCAAGTAGGAAAACTGCATTTATTTACCAAATTACATCAAGGAACAACAGTGAGCTGCTGCTCCTATCAAACATACTTTGATTGATTTGGGATTCATTATCTCATAGCCAAAATCAATAAATGGGCCGCATTTGCTTTCTGTAGTTTTCCAGCAATCCTCATTCTATGCAGAGATCTTAAACCCCCTGAACAAGCTGAAAGGTTCGACCTCGTTTACCAGCGCTGAACGGAAGTGCTGCCTCTGCAACACGAATACAGATGGAAAAAGCTTTGAGGGAACAGTCTTTAAAATGAGACATTTCCCTCTGTAATCTCACGGCCACTGACACAGCAGGCCCACAGCCAAAACCACAGTGCAGTTTCAGAAATGAACTGATACTCTAGTTCTGGCCAATTCCAATAATGAACTCTGGTTCTTACTGAGGGAGTCTGAATGAGAGATTTTCAAAAGGACCTCACTATTATGCATGGGAAAACTGTAATGGCTCCAGAAATGTAAGTAGTTTAGAATAACCACACATCACGGAATTCAGATTACAAGTTTGAAACAATTACGTGGGAGAAGCTCTATCAATGAGAGCAAAATGAATTTGAATTTTCTTCAGACAAACAACATTTTCCAATTACCTGCAATCACAAGCAATTGCTTACTTTAGGATTTGTTTACTCTGGAATTAAGGGTAATGTATTCTTGAACATCCTAGCACTGATCACATTCAGAAATTTTGATCCCCTTTCCTTTTGCAGTTAGACATCACTGAGTGTCCCCTTAAACAAAATCTGTTCTAAGGGAAGGAGGTAATGAAAGATGTAATTCTTAAAATTAACTTCAGACAATGTATTTTTTTCTAGGGTGACCTTACACAGAAGCTCTTTTACAGACAGACTGCTTGATGATTAAGCGGGCTATGCTAATGCAACAAATGATCCAGGAGGCAGGAAAGAATGACTTTAAATCACCAATATTTCTAAATTTAGATCTTCATCTTTTCTATACTGTAAAAATCAAATCAACAACATACATCATCTAGAAAGGAATTTTGGAAGACTGTTCAGTGTAATACCATTACAACTTTACTAGTGAAACAATGCAATGAGTTGCTTGGGTAAGAAAACAGAGGAACCATCATTCTTTGGCAAAAGTGGTTGAATTTCTACAATTATTTTGCCAGCCATATTTGAGATGTGCTGCTGGCTATTACGGGTACTTTCAAGAAGACTTTGACCATATACCAGCTAGTTCCTTAATATATTTTGAAATAGTTTGTCACTGAAATAGTTTTTGAAAAATATCCCAGACAATAACAAATGTGAGGCTGACAGCTTTGGAAGCACTGAGCTGCAAAAAAACTTAGGTCCCAAGATTCTTAAAGTAGAGTGTCTCAAGACTGGGAACTGGAATAAAGTTACAGTGACAGTGAATATACTTGTTCAATTGGGATAAAAGATGTCATCAACAAAATTTTGCACAGGAGCTTGCAGCACTCTTTTCTGTCAGCAAGGAAGAAAGGAGAACTATAGTTTCTGTCTTCTAAAAGAGTGGCTGTTGTAAGGAAGTGCTATTATATTTGAGAGAAAAGAAAACACTTAGGAATCAAAATATCACTCTTCCTTTTAAAATTCTAGGAAATGGGCACAGAAAAGATGTTGAGGGATTTCTGATGCTCTGAGCTCAATTTTCCTTGATTGTGAATTAGCAATGGATGTAGGAGAAAGGCTGCATTTCCCCTCCCGTAGGAGCTATCAGTTTTCTCAAAGGTTGTTTTTTTCTCCATGCTTGAGAATTTCAGAAGTGGCACCAATCAGAGAAATGATCAAGGTATTCTGTAAGTTTCGAGACTGAAGACTAACATTAAATGTAAGCACTATAGATCTTTTTGTAAGTGCTGTGTCTCCAGTGTCAGTAACTACTGGAAAGGTGTAGAGGAGCAGCAATGCTTACCAGAAACCTACAGCCTCTGTAGGCCTCATCTAGGAATGAGCTGAGCCAGAAGACAGGAGTACTGGGTCATATCTGGACTGCCTTTTTCTTGTTCATCTGCTGTTTTAAGAGACTGTTCTTACATTCCCCCTCTTATACAGTATCTCTTTAGCAGATACAACACTGACTGACCATGAAAACATCAATTTAAAGCTTCAATCTTAAAATATAATTGGGATGACGGGCTCCTTTCTTATCAAGCAGAATTTCCTGCCAAGTAGGCACTGCGTCAGCATCTGAACCAGCACTTTGTGAGTATGTTTTCCAGCATGCCATTCAAGCTCAGTCCTGAATGCAATTTAACAAACTGACAAGGAAACTCTTAAGAGGTGGAGAGGTCAAAAATAGAAAAGTTACTTAAGAAGCTGCTCAAAGACTTTATCCCAGCAAGAACACTACTACTTAGCTTCTGAGTGAAGAAGTATTGCCAAGCTTACTTACAAACTTTCCTATATATAAAACAAAAGTTAATTACAAATGCACTTGCTCTATCTTTTTACACCATCCTTGGGGAATAGTATTTAGAAATATTCCTTAATGTGACTCCTTCTTCCCTTAGGTTTCCAGAAAATGGTATGTCTTCTACAAAATGAAACATCACAGTATTAGGATGAATTAACAGTGACATGCCACTACCATGCCTTGCTGCTTCAAGCTGTGTTCTAAAACATTGATCATTTGCTTGCCTTTCCTCTTCAAAACTTCATTTAGGAGAGAATTTTTCTTCTATCCATTTGAGACAAATTGAATTCTCATAACTTTCAGACTTTCTTCTGAAGAAGTTCAGTGATTAGAAATACCCATGACAAACTAATAGGCCATGCAAGCTTCCCCTGTAGCTCCTTCTCCAATAAACCCAACACACAGCAACATTATTACCCCAATCTCTCCCTGAATGTTTGTATGTCACATTCTGTGGCAGTTTTTGCAGTTTCTCTCATACCTTCTTTGTGTACTAGAACAAATCTCAGAAAAGCTAAAGTAATGCAAGTCAGTTGCTTAAGACCTACTACTTATACTATCCTCATTAAGGAAAAAGTGTTAGAGCCTAAAGTCTTATGGCTGGGAACAGAGTTTGGTTAGAGAGCAGAACGGAACTACAACAGACATCTGAGTGTGTGGGGGAGGGGCTGCCAAAACCTGCCTTCCATTACAGGACAAGTTCATCTCAGGATGTTTCCTCCTAATCTGTCCCAAACCAAGACAGTCAGGTTTGCACTTTCAGCACCCTGTGGCACAGGATGATGACCCCTGCAATTCTAAATTAAAATCTTATACTGCTTGCTCTAAATTGTTAAGCTTAAAAACTATTAACAGGCTGCAAATTGAGAACCATTCTTTAACATATTTAACATAAGCACTTAGTTTATGAAGTTCTAGTTTACTAGCAAATTGGTTGATAGTCATCATCCAACAGTCAATGCTGTGACACTAAAATATATTTTGAAGAAGAAACTAGCAAGTTGTGGTGGTTTAGTTTGCATCTTTTACTTTTTTGTGAGATAAGAATTAGAAGAAGGGCAAAGCAGGCTCAAAACTTTAAAGAATACAAAGAAGTTTATTACTAACAGAATTAAAGGTAATAAAAAGAATGATAATGATAAAAATTAAAGCAAACCCTCCCTTTCCCTCCAGCACCTCCCCCTAATAATCTCCCAACTCGCACAAAGGATAACACATGTGATTTTAGGTCAGAATTGCAGTTCTTAAGTCTCTTCCATATTTGAAAGAAAGAGAG
>VWZT01000748.1:314142-384398 GCA_013397055.1 Pachycephala philippinensis
GACTTCCCCTCCTCAGTGCCTTTTCATATGCAAAATCGTGAGAAGCGATTGGTCTAAAACCCTGTCCATCAACTCAGTCTCTTCAAACCACCACACAAGTTTAAATTTCTTTCTAAGTAGAAAAGCATCCCAACAACCTCATTGTTATGAATGACCGATATAAAAGGATCTCAAAAATGTGGGATGAAAAAAGCATAGCTTTCCAAAACCATGCTTTATTTTACTTAAAGTGACACTGCAGAGGACATGGTTCTATATCTGACACAGGACTGAGACAACTTTAAAAGAAGTGCAGTTCAGTTGCCTTCAGTTCTTTCTGAACAGGTGATATCCTGGTTCTCAGTAAGACATTTACTAAGACCACTTCCTTAAATAAAACCCAAAACACTGCAGAGATAAGCATGACAGTTTCACAGACTTACAAAGAAAAGTTGCCTATATTCATAGGTTAACAACAGATTGCAAAAAAGCATGCTGAATAGTGCACAAACACAACAAAACATCATTAACGTATCTTCTTACATCTGAAATATTCATACCTGGGTACACTGCTTGTTAAACTTCTTTCACTTGATGACGATGATGATGATTCAGGTCTCTGATCTGTCTTCCTCCCTAGAGTCTCTGTTGCCCTAGTCTGAGGTTTTTCACCTTCCTCTTCTGGCTTTTTTTTTTCAGTATCACTTTCATCACTGCCTTCTCCTAAGATGTCATCCACCTGCCAAAGAGTGGAGGAGTCAGTTTATCTTATCTTTCATAATTATTGGATCATTCTTCAATCATCATTAAGAATATGCTTCAAGTTTCCTTGGCCTTCTCCATCAAAACTTAAATTAAACCCCAATGTCTTCAATGCAGTTTCCGTAACAACTCTAGCAACATTCTATTCAAATATTTATTCTATGCTTAGCTTAAGATAGATATACATATACTCACATACCTGACAGTCACACAAGAAACTATTATAAAAAGAGTACTGTCTTTTGAAATTACAGGGATAGATGATTAACATTATCATAACATACTGATGCATACTTTCTACTACATACATTTTGTATTATTATAACATACAGAATCACTTGGGCAAGGCATATTAATCTCTAGTAAGAATTCTTATATTTACAGGTATTCCTTGATACATATGTAACTATAAAGATGTTTACTTCTAGGTAATACAGTATGAATGAAACAGAATGTACTAACCCCATTTTAACCAGATTGACTGATTGTGCTAATTAATAAGAACAAATCTATCAAAGTGCTTACATATTTTGTTAAATAACTGTTTGGCCTTTACTTCTGAAAAGTTAGCATAGGATTTGATAATCCTCTAAAAACCTATCAATTTGCTGTGACAGGTCTGGTACTGCTGAAACCATCATTAAAAGCAAATTATACTCATAAGCCACCCTAATGAGCTCCAAATGGTTATATTCTTTTAGAGTTAGCATTCAACCTTCAGAAAGATGCAAACATGAGAAAACACAGGTGAAGATCCCACAGTCTCAATTTTTGTGAATGGCAGAAGACATGGAAATAAGCTATGTGTGAGCACTTCTCTACTGATTTTTAAGAATTTTTCCTAGAAGCAGCTTATTTCAACATACATTAAAATATGCTTCACTACTACTGTCTGTTCTCCCTAATCCACACCCGCTTTATCAAGAAGAAAAATATCTGCATATGAAAATGGGCTAAAAGATTTTATGCTGTTTATCTGTTGCTTTTATATGAATAATTCCAAAAGCTGAAAGAAAGCTGTAAGAAAGTCACTTATATCTGGTCATTCATAAATGGATCTTTATTTTCTTTGTTTAGCTCATTAAAAGAAACTGCAAACCAGTGCAGCACATCTAAATCCAGAAGGCAGTTTCAGGTAGAAACTGTAGGAAATGCTGTTTCACATTAAATTACATTAGTCCAAAAATGTTTTTTCTGTGAGCAGAATTCGTCATATGCATGGCAAGTAAGAATCATGGAATGCAATTAAGGGTCAGGGAGACTGAAAACACTGCTGGAGATAAGCCAACAGTGAACCAAGTGGAAAAAAGTGAAGTACACAGGATAGAGATTTTTCTGTATGTACAGAACGCAGTGAAAGTCTCAAGTGCTTTAAGTGCTACAGTTTGGCATTGCAGGAAGACCCTGCCTGTATAGCTTTGGTAGAAGACACTCCAGGTAGCTGACATGGCCAGTAACTGACAGCCAAATGGCAGCACACATCCACAGCTCAAACAACTCCTTTCCTGCAAGTCTTTAACATTTAAAATTACATTCCTTCATTCTAGAAGCAACACTTTTCCACAAAGTCTTATGTTTGCAACTATGTTCTCACTACAAAATACATTAAGGTTTTTAAAGGATAAAGTTAGGCTGACAGACATTCAGTATTACAGATGCCTCTCTCAAACTGAAGTTTGATAATCTTTTAAAATCTACTTTGTGTGAACAGTTTTGACAGACTAGCAGTCTAGTTATTTCCACGTCTGTTTTTCTTTCATCCTGTACAATGATAACATTATTTGTTTGAAGTCTGAAATGCCATTTAATATTAGAATTACTAGAATTAGTTGTACACATATATATGCCATTTCTCTGAAAGGCCATATAAAATGCATGTATAAAATATCAAGTTTTGAAAATCATTGCATATGTGGGATGGTCCCTACAAATCTCTTTAACTAGAAAGGCACCCAAAACATGGATTCATGCTTATTTATTGGCTAAATTGCAAATGTGCTGAAAAATATAAATATTACTTCTTTATCTCCCACAATTTTCAAAAGAAATGGAAAACACACCATATTTTCATTGAGGCAGTGAGATTTCAGCCCTTGACGCTTGAACAAGTTAACAGACAAAATGTGCATCAATATCTAAACACCAACTAACTAGCTATACCTATCACTAACTTTGAATAAATAAGAAAATTCAAAGAACAGAGGAAACCTTTAATCTGATTCAGAACATGACAGATACAGATGTACCAAGTACAAACTATAGCTTCAGCTTATGTGATTAGATTTTATATGATTAATATAAATGGAACATATAACACTTCAGAAGAAAATGCCAGCTAATACCAAATCTTACAGATAAGAGACAGTGAAGGGATGCTTACTGCTTTGCAGCTACCTTTGAAATAGACTTTTATAACCCAGCAACAATGATTAACACCAAAAAAGAAAAATTATTAGTCCCTTGCAATTCAGCAAGAGAATCAAAAGCCTGACAACTCTTTTAAACACGCAATCATAAAATCCAGTAAAAGTCCTCATCTGACAAAGCGATTTTATTTCTCATTTAGGAAGAGCAGAGCATACACTTATGTAAAGTACAAAGACCAAAGAGCAATGAGATTTTTAGTCTCATTCTCTGATAAAGAGCTGAAAAGTACCTAAAGCTTTGCTACAAGGAAAGTCAAAGCCTTCTGTAGTATTAACAAACCAGATCAGCTGAAAGCGTTTTCACTCCGGAAGTTGAGTTTACACATTCAAAATGAATCAAGGCTCCAAGAAAACACAAAAAAAGGGACTGCTGCGAGCAACTTCAATTTTTCATAAAGTTAAGTTACAGGCAATGTTTAGATACAGCATTATGGATATGACAGAGCTATCATGATACCTTACATTTTTTAGAAGTAGCAACTACATATGCAGCAATGCAAACTACATACTTAAAAACAAAAAGGAGCTGTGAATGAACTTTAATTCTTGTTTTTCAACTAGCAAGTACTTGAGGATTCAAGTTTTAATAGAACTAAGAAGCTACCTTAGCCAACAGGACACTTGCAACTGCTTAAAAGATCTCTCTTAAAAGTGGTACAGTGGTCTAAAACACCTCTTTACTGGAATTACAGAAAAAAAATTTACAAAAACAATAGGATTGACAAACAGCTGGAAATTTTGTGCTCCACTGCCCGCCCGCCCCAGTCTTTCCAAAAAGACTTTTGCTCCAACTGATTGTGTAAGTTAAGGGGAAAACAGATAAAACCACCAAGTATTTACAAGGAGTTCTTTAGGTCTGTTTCTACTGCCACAAAAATGACTGTTCATTGTTAGCAACGCAAGAAATTGGTATTGACAGTAAGTACAGCTAAAATCCAACTCCATTTCAGCATAAAACCTGTGTGTCTTGAGCATTTATTTGAGATAGTGCTGAATGCATTTTAGCTTAGGAAAAACTTGCAAAAACTAATATAGTCTGCCACCTGAATGTGTAAAAAGGTTTCAATATGTACCTTATATTCCCCCCATGGTATACAAAGTCAAAAAACAACTCTAAAATGATCCTGTGACCCCTGGCTCCCCTTCCAATATTCCCTTCTACTTTGTGCCAAACTACTGCTTTTTAGTACATTACAGAATTGAGCTGTTTCAGAAACTTTAAAAGAGCAGCAAAATGAGAAGACAAATGAAGAGAAGGTAGGAAAAGGGACACTGAAAATTACAAACTAAGCAGCACTTCTAAGCATGTGAAATTAACAGTGAATGGTGATATCACATTGTAAATCAAACTAGAGAGTGGTGGCTCTATCTTTCTGGAGCTGCGTACCAAACTTTCTAACATTCCAGGGCAGAGGTGTGAAAAAACTGCTCTGTCTGTGGCAAAATAAATGTAAATAATACTGTAAAAGTTTATTAACGCCACACTATGAAGTAATTCGCAGGAATTAATACAGCACTGCTAACTCCAAAGCAGGTGCAGTTATATTCCCATAACCCAGCTTACAAGAAGTCACCCAACAGTGCTCTACACAGTGTGCACAATCACTTGACAAATCATGATTGTGGCACAATCACATATGATTGTCCTCTCTTTCCTCAAGCTGCTCAAAGCGTACACCAGGCATTTGGAAAATCAAGGAAAGGTTTATCAAGAGAGGGACAGAAGAAATGATATTTGTGCAATTGACTTTGAAAGTTTAACTGCTTGACACAAAAGTGCAGTTTTGCAAAGAAGAGCGAGAGGCCATGACAGGACTGACAAAGCATCTGCACAAGCACGAGGCAGAAAGTGAAGTGCTGGATCACTTAACTTTCGCAGGCAGTCATCTTAATTTCAAATCTCACTGGGTTCTGTGCTAAACAGCATAATACAGATGTTACCTATACGTCAAACTTCAGCAAGATCAAGTGCTAATTATGCAACTCTATATATCCGAATAAAGTTTCTGTGATAGCTGCCTATTTGAATGCTATCTTCTGCTGAATACAGCATTAATCTAGTTTTTACATACATGTGTAACATTGTACCCTTGTACACTTGTACATTGTACCCTTGATAAAAAGGGCTGAGTTCAACAATATATCTAAAAAATACTATTAATTTCTAGTGAAGCCAAACAGCAAAAAAGCAAAATCAAAGCGTAAAGAAAGTATAGTAGTACTTAAAGACAGAGATCCATTGAAATTCCAAAACAAAACAAACCTTTCCTAGCATAAGAAAAAATACCTTAAGTCAAGTGAATTTGTATTAATGATCACAGATAAGCAGTTATTCACTCTGTGAATAAATTCAACATACAATCTGGTTTTAATGGTGTAAAATGGTTTTATGACAAGTTTTCAGAATATCCAAATAGTTTCAAAATAAGGGAATGTGTTTTTCTTTGTAATTTTTATCATTTACTGTATTTATATTCATAAACACTTTCTGTCTTTCGCTACCTTTCGACAAAAAGACACCCTTAATGATATTTATCAGTAGCTTCTTCATTAGCAATTAAAGAAACATTACAACATTTTACTGTCTTTCTATAATAGAAAATTATTAGTGAAATAAAGACATTACTGCTTTGTTCCTCAGCAGCTGAAGTCCCAGAATAAGAGATCTTCATGCTCAAAAAGTATTAATTAAAATACATTTTGCTTTTCTAAATACTTTATGATATATTTTTGAGTGGGAGGTGATTGCCTTTTTCCTCTGTGAAGGGGCATTACCCATGGGTAGCTTTTTTTAGTTTAGGCAGTAAACAGATTTCTGAGTTATATTCGAAGTCAGGCCTTTAGATTGAGAGTCAAACCAAACCTGTAACTTGTGCTTCCTGGCACTCGTGGTCTGGAATGGTTTTCACCTACTGTTATCAACCTGAACATAGAAATATTAGCGGCTCCTGGTAATAACCAGCAGGTTATTAGCCAGTTTTAGGATGAAAAGCAATTACATGAGAAGAAAAAGCCTTGGCTCGAGGCTGAGCATAGCTGCTATGCTCAAATTTGAAAACCAGCAATTTAAAAACACCACGTGGAAGTTACTTACAAGGAGCCCCCACTGCAATCCCTGGAGGCTGCACTGGGACCCTGCTGGGAAATGAAAAGTGGCAGTGCACCCCCAATAGCTGGAGTTCCCAAGGCTGCTGACAGCACTGGCTACAATGCTGGCACAAGTTCTAATTGCAGCCCTGGGCAATAGACTGTGCTCCTTCCTAAAAGGCAGATACTGAAGGGAAAAAGACGAAACCCACTGCCTCTGGTGATCTGACCACTTAACCTCGCAAATGAAAAGGTAACTGCAACTACAGCTGCACAATTCACTACATTTGGGCTTTACTACTGCAGTTAATACTTTGACTAGAATGAAATAAAATCTCATGTAGAGATTGCATACCAATATTGTTATTAAAAAGCAACACTAATAACAATCCTGTATCCTTGCGTATGATTGAATGAGATCAATTCTTCAAAGAATGCCATTTAAAACTTTGAATTTCCCACCTGGACCGCAATGTCTAGATTTGAGTGGAAACCTCATAAACATTCTTAAGATGCCTAGAACAAATACCTGAAACTGCTAAAAGAAACACAAGGTGTAATCCTTCCTTGGTAATTAAGGTGCCTCGAGTGCTGACTTAAGGATTCTAAACTTCTAAAACACAAATTTTATTATGGAACAAAGGGGAATGGCTTTCAGGTGAAAGAGGACAGATTTAGATTAGATATCAGGAGTAATTCTTCCCTGTGAGGATGGTGAATCACTGGAACAGCCCAGAGAAGCTGTGGATGCCACATCCCTGGAAGTGTTCAAGGCCAGGCTGGATGGGACTCAGCGCAACTTGATCTAGTGGAAGGTGTCCCTGGCCATGGCAGACAAGTTGGAACAAGATGGTCTAAGTCCCACAGCATGGGGGCTGGAACGAGATGACCGAAGTCCCTTCCAATCCAAACCATTATACGAGTCTCTGATTATTAGTATAATGAAAATTGCTTTCTTCCATTAAATTAGTAACACTTCACTGATGTTGGAAAGAGGAAAAAGCCCATTCCTAACTAATTCGTGAAATTTAAATTAAATTCACATGGACTGAAAGTTACCAATTGTAATATTCACAACAATTTTTTATTTCAAAGTCTCTAAAGAGAAAATATCTCAAGGGAGATAATACGATGATTTCTCCAAAGCCTTCCTAAGTCAGATACATCACTGGAGCCTGGAAGCTGGAGCCTTTATCCGATTATAAAGCCATCCATAACTCTAATCTTCCTTTCCTTTATTCTGTTTTCAAAAGAAATCCTCTGCCAAAAGATCGTTAAATAGCAATATGCCTATAAATCTACACTGTAATTTTTTTCAAACAGTGAAGTCAAAGATAAAAAAAAATTACCACAATATCTGTGGCCAGAATACAATTGATCATCTATCCAGGAGGATAGACCTGATGGGAACCACTTGAAAACAAGAACAGCATTTCAACTCCACCTTCCCTACCCATCAGCTTATGGCTAGGATGGAGAGGAGAGACAACCTGAGCCCACTGGAGGCAGCAAGTGTGGAGCCCTCTGTTCCTTTGGTTGCAGCATTTCCAAAACAATGATACCCTAGCATACATAAGAGCTCCGTGGCTGCTAAATGCAATGATTCTTCCATTTAGACCGCTGAAAATATCCGTGCTGAAATTCCAGAAAAGGCTCCAACAGTGTAAGTTAAAGGCCAGTGAGTAAGCGCATGATCTACAGCTACCCTTCAGAGAAAGAATGTGTTTTTAGTCTCTTACTGACCATTATTTATGAAAAGTTCTGGCCTTAGGTAAGGCAAAAACACAAGAAGTTGGAAGAGGTTTCTCCTGGGGTTCTTTGTAGGGAAACAGTCCTCTGCTGACACGGGGAACAGAATGCTGCCTCCTCAGCAGCAAATGACTTTTCAGGTCACTCTCATAGCTATAAGCAACTGTGGGCTGCACCATGACCTTACTGCACAGGAAAGAATCCACTTAGTTTGACATCACAATTTTTTTTCCAAATATGGAAAAGTCTAATAATTTTTAGCTTAGATTTGATCTTAATTTTTTCTTCTGTATATGAAAACTTTTCATTTCACATTTTTCCTCAATGAACTAAAAAGCTTTTTTTATGTTTACTCCTACCACCCAAATGTTTAGGTGCAGTTAATGGAGGATATTACCACACATGTCTTCAAAAAAGCTAGCAAGTATTTCAGCATGCTTTTCAGAGGTGATATTATGGCACAATACACGTGAACAATTAAACTCTCCTACAATTCCCTACAGTCCGTATTAAGAGATTTGGGCTGAATTTAAGTCACTTTGAAACAAAAAATTTTCTTATACAAAGGTGTCACTGGAAGGACAAGCTGTCTGAATTAGGTTGTCCCTCAGTACACAAAATTTAAGGGATAATGTGTGATGTAACTCAGTCCCATTTCTTCTGAGTAACCTCAGAAGAACTTGTCTTTCACATTCTGCCTCATCTGTATTTTTCTTTAGCATTAGAATGCTTTTTTCTCCTTTCAAATTTCTGATTTGATTTTTAGACTCTCATAATGCATTTATGCAAGTGTCCACTACCCCTTTGTCTCAAACACTTCAAATGCAGATTTCACTGTTCTCTACCACAATTACCACTGGCTCCTTGGAGTAAGTGATGAATCAGAAATACCAGAAATTACTAGTCTTGGTCATGATTAAAAAAAAAGAAGCACTTTCCCTCTATTTAAATCTCCATACACTGAGAACTACCTTTGTATTATCTTGATTTTGATAAAGGCATGCTTCAGGTTAGAATATCAAATCTGGCAGTGTTATTATATCTAGTCTAGCAGATTGAGAAACAATTGCTCTAAACAATTTAAGGAATATTACCAAACCTTAGAAAAAAGCTTTTATGGGATTTCTTTCACATATAATTCATTTAGAGATTGACTTGTACATCCTGGATGACTACATTTAAATTAAAATGCATCCTGCTGAAGCCAAAGCTGGTCAGAAAAACGCTATACATTTATACACTCAGTCATGAACTGCATGTTCTTCAGTATCAGTTCCCCTACGGAAAAATCACAGGATTTGACTAGTAAACATGCTCAATACTTGCAAGCTTGAAGGAAATGGAAACCATCTGAGTGTTCAGCATTTCCACTACGCAAAATATTAATCTTGCTTTTTCTATTTCAATTAGCCCATCCTTTATGTGAAAAACACCTTATGGGAAATCTGAAAGTTTGCTAGTCTCTAAACACCTAGAATCACAGAATAATTTAGGTTGGAAGGGACTTCTGACAGTCACCATGTCGAGCTCCCAGCTTGAAGTCAGACCAGTTCTATAAAGTTACTCAAGGCTTTGTCCAGGAGCGTTCTAAATATCTTCAGATATGGATATCTAGGACCACTCCTGGAAACCTCTTCTGAAGTTTGATCACCCTTGAGGTAAGAAGGTTTTTCATTAGATAGTCAAAGTAATCCTTGTTGTAATTTGTGTCTGCTGCCTCCTGCCCCATCACTGCACATCTTTGGGAATTGTCCGCCCTTGGCTTTTTTAAACCCTCATGCTGTTGTTGACAGCTGCTGAACTCTCATCACCATAATTAAATGAGTTGCCATGAGTTTGAAAGGGTACATATTTTTTTAAGAAAACCCACTAGTTTGGATCCTGGCTGTATTAAGGAGTTTTAATACAGCATGGCTTTTTCTACTAGGACAGACAATTAACCATTAAACTTCAAGCATTCATTTTTGATCTCTGAAGGGTTGATACTTTCACAATAACAGAAAGAAAACCATCAAGACTGAATTTAAAAAAAAAAAAAAAAGAAGGTGAAGTTGCATGATGGAGTTTAGCTTTATTTTTATAAATTCAAAACTCATAATTTGCTTTTTCTCAGAGAGCTAGGACAAGAACATTGAAATTACAAGACAAAAACTGAACACCAAAAGGAAAATTAATTTAGATTTATCCAAAGTTTTTTCCCCTCCCCTGTGTAACACTACCAATCATCAAGCAGAAACACGAGTGAGTACACCTTCAACAAATAGATGGTACATTTAAATTTAAACCCAGGGTTTCCTGGTCTTGCAAGAGGAGAAGTAAGAAGGCAGAAGGACTGACACTTCAAGTGTCCTGCTGTAGAGAGATGCAACAAAACTATCTCATTGTTCATTGTGTGACAGCAGCAGTTTAGTTACCTTCAACTACTTTTTTAAGTGGGGTTACTGCTTAGCTACACCACTTCCCTGTCCCTCTTCATTTTATGCCTACACTAACATCCAAGCTGTTAACAGTACACAGCAGGAATAAACCACTGCAGAGACTTTGGATAAGCATCTCTTAAACGTGTAGCCACAACCTGAGTAGTGGAAGACTGCAACAGACCGATGGCTTGGAGAAGTTAGGTTAACAGTATTACCATATGCTCTTTTGTGACCAATATAGAATTTAATAATCTGATGAACTGAACCATGCACTACTACTGCAGCCTATTGGTACTATCAGCAAATTCTCTTCTGAAGAGTATAATCTGTGTCACTGGGCCATCTTTCCAGTGTACCTGTACCTGGAAGTCTTAAAAAACAAAACCAAAAAAACCTGCAACAGAACAGAAACTCAAGCTGCATGCTCAAGTTCAAGTGCCACACATTATTAAGTGTCCTAATTTCACTTCAGGCAAACCTTCACCTTAAAGACATGAGGCAGTGAGTCAGTCCCCAGGTAATAATCTGTTGCATGCAAATTCTGTTACAGCCTTTTTGTAGAAATAAGCACTATCTAAATATCCAGAGACCAGAATACCTAGAGAGTCTGTTCATGCTATACAAACAGAATACTAATGTACATAAACTCCTAGAGGGAAGGCAAAGGAAGAAGGAGAAAATTCTTATACAAATACATCTTTGGTGTTCTTTAATTCACAGAAACTATCAAGTGTGCAAAACGAACAAAGACTAACGTCACTGTAGTCTTTTCCCAGCCAACAAAAAAGGCCTGGTAAAGACTGGAAGTATCCATACCTGTTCCCTTTTTGTTTAACACAGGTGAACGTTTCAGGGATTTCAGTTTGCTGCATGCGTCACTACAGCTCTTATCTTGCAAAACTTTACAGCAACAGGTTAAAAAGGTGTAGCACCCTACAGCTGCACTGCTCACCCCTGTTTTAAAACAAGACAGTATCACACTTTTTGTTCTCAAAGCTACCTTTCCTTTAATGTAGAAAGTATATTTTGCTGATACACAGCAAAGAACAGCTTTGTCTTACAATTTTGCAAGACTCTAAGAACTGTCAGTCTGGCTATTAACTGAAGCACAGTTTTGCCAGAAGTTGTCATAACTTTCATCTCATTCCTAGAGATTTAGCAAGAGACATGCACAATCTAAATTTCTTTAAAAATAAATTAATCTAATTTGCTAATGAAAGAACACTTGCACAAGTTGTTTAAATTCTGTCACAAAATACCACTGACATATTAGGTTAGAAATCCTAATGTTCTATTAAAAATGACACACGGCAATTTGAGAGAGCACAGAGCCTAGGCTCTGAATGATCTTTTCTGACACTTCACTGCCAAGGGGAGACATCAGTAAGAAGCTGCTAATGAAGTGCTGAGGGCAGCATGACATCAGTATGTTAATATCAAGGAATTATACAATTTCTGAGCTCCTAACCTGGTTTTATAATATTTAGGTTATATAAAGAAATAGAAGTTTGGGTAAAAATAATTTAGCATAAAAAATACTTAGTCTATTTGTATTGCTTCTAATCAGTCCCTCAGAGCAAGCCTTTTTTGGACATAAGCCTCATTTTACAACTATTTTTTGAACATCAAAACATTGTCAAGTGACCTCTTGACAGTATCTGCTCTCATGTAGTTTCACTCAAAAACACAAAATAAAAGAATCTATGGATGCCAAACACATCTGTTGCAGTGATCTCCTCCATCAGCATTTTGTAGAGGATAGCATACTGATGGCACAAACCTAATAAGCAATGGGATTCCTAGGCAGCTAGCTAGGATGAATTGCCATCTACTGCTAAAACTCACTCCCACTCTGGCCCGCCCAGCTGCTAAGTTTCTTCATAACACAGAGAGGCAGCTCTGAAGAGGTATGAACAGGCTTCCTTCATCAATGCAGCTTGATGACTGTCCAAATGGTTTTTAAAAGAGAATGGGACAGTTCTCAACATATACTCACTATTTTATCTGGAAATACCTGCTGAACTGGTGGATGGACTTTAGAATAGTATTTCTTTTCCCAACATCAGACGTGATCCAGGTTTTTGCAGCCTGCATTTCTAAAGAGAAAATCTCAGCTTTTATGAAAAAAAGTACTAGGACACTAATCTACATATTCTCTTTCAAGTCATCCCCAAAGGCATTAGTTAGTAGTGTAGCCAGCTTGCAAGTACACTTAGCACATTATCCTTGAAAACTGCTGAGAAGCATTTAGGGCTTTACCCATTTGGTTATTCCATTAAAAATGAGAAAACCAAGAGTGGGAGGGAACTTGATTTGAACTAATTTCCAAACACTTCAACCTGAATTACAGATTATTTAAACTACCTTTGAGGCTTTAATGTGCTTCAGCTCAAACACTAAACTTCTGAAATGCTGCAACCAAAAACACAGTCTCTTACTGCACAGTCATGATCAAAAAATGTTGTAGAGTAACAGCCACAATTATGGACTTTACTCCAGAAGACAGAAGAACCCAAGTAATCCTCACCCTAAAAAGAAGATACATAAAAGCATAAAAAGAATTGCTGATACAATATGCACACCACCCTCACATTTTTTGCATCTCAACTTTCAAAGCTTTCTCTCAATGAGTCCTTGTTATCACACGTTTCTCTCTTAGCACAGTGCTGGGTTTCACCATCCCAAGGTTAACTGACAGCATATCTTTTGCTTAGAGAGACTGAATATTCATCACTACATACATATTTCAGAGAAAAATAAGGGTTTTTTTCCTTTTCAGAGGTTGAACTCTTTTACTTCTGAACAGAAGGATATAAAGCTGTTCAGAAGTCACAGTCTAAGTGAAACGGAAAACATTATGGTGAGAACAAAAGACAGGCAAAAAACTGCTTTCATTTACCTGCATATACAAGCTTTCTGCAGTTATCACAGTAGCAAAAAAAAAAAACCTATAGCTGTGTAGAGCAACTGAGATACAGTAGGGCTTACTAGCTCAAAAACACTGCTATAAAAACACAGATAAGCTGTGTTCAGTATAGATTTATTCACACATTCTATGAACAAACCCACCCCTAAGATGGGTAAGCCAGCTTGGATCTGCCTTGACTTGCTAATTTTAACTTAGCATTGCCAGACATCAGCTGGCTTCATGAACATTATTTATTTGTCAGTGAACTTCCCTCTTCAATAAGCCTGATTAGCTTTGTTTTATTATCACAAGAGCCAAGAGATATTTATCAATGTGCTCAAGCTAACAAAACCACCCCAAATAATAAGCATTGGAGAAAACTATTTCTGGTTTTACAAGAAATTTAAGGACAACAGTGAAGACAGAGCAGTTTTGAAATGGTTTCTACTGAACTGGGCAATGGGACTGCTCAACTCTCTACAAGCAAGCATGTAGCTTTTAAGTGCAGTAGCACTGAAATATGAGCACTGTGTATGTGGAAGCATCCCGTGTAGCTAGCCTACTCAATAGCCAGAATTAAGCATAGAGTAAGTTAGGGAAAAAAGAAAAGAAGCAATCCATAATACAGTGAAAGATAAACCCAGCAGCTGAAGAGCAGTCTGTTTCTACAACAAGCTCAATATTAAGGTGATTGAATACCATGCAGGTTCTGATATGATCTCTGTGTCATGGTATGACAGCTATATCCAGTCCTCAATACCTCTGTGATGAAGCAAGTTTGATGCTGGAGCATTGAAATATCTGGGATAGGCAGCTGTCTGCGTTAATCTCAGAGAAAGCAGTATCATCGTATTTGCTACAAGGAGTGACAGGGAATATTGTCCAGGGCTGACTGTGACCCCTGGCAATTAGAAAGTGTAAACTCATATACAAACCCTGTAACAATA
Organism: Pachycephala philippinensis; assembly: GCA_013397055.1. Classification (NCBI taxonomy): domain Eukaryota; kingdom Metazoa; phylum Chordata; class Aves; order Passeriformes; genus Pachycephala; species Pachycephala philippinensis. Next base: position 328,421 of record VWZT01000748.1, read on the forward strand.
CAGAGTAACAATGATGTTCTCACAAGATCTAAAATTAATGCTGCTACTGTAGACATGAAAAAGTTACTGCAGCCCAGCTATTCGGGTAATTATTCATTTTGTGACTCATTGTACATCAGTAGGGGGCTCTAGTTCTTCAGCTTTTCCTAACCTCTGTTAAAGTTGTATGTGGAATGGAAATAGTGGTGCTGACACAGGAGCTAGAACACTTGGAACTGAAGGATTATCACACAGCGGCAGAGTTGAGTGGCTATATTCAGTGTGCCTGAAGCTGGCACCTGACAAGAACGAAGACTACCAAAGCAGAGATGTTGTCCCTTGAAAATGTCTCTGAAGTGAGCAATTGCAATTATGCATAAGTTAAATTTAACAATAAGTCACCTTATGATAACTGATCAAGATCAGCTGATTAAAAAATAATGGTACAAACTAAACTGTCCTTCAATGCTGTATGTAGAAATAACCCAGCCTTTGTGTCACCAAAACGGACTTGCATTTTTATTGCCCCAGAATTCCCACCACTAATTAAGTTTGCTAGCAGAGTAGCATTATGCAAATACTTTCCAGGATTCTTCATAGCACTTAATATACATTATACTACATTGCATAGCTATATTTCTTTGTATGTTGAAATACAAGTATCAGAAGATCTTGATAAAATAAAAAAAATAAGCTATGAAAAAACAGTTCAGACTTAGACAGGGACTTGAGTAGACACCTTTAAATATCACTCATAGAGAGCAACAGCTCAAATTTAAATGTAAAAACATGTTTGACTCACGATGAGGCTCAATCAGGTCCTGTATGCAGCTGCTCAGAATTATGTTAAGGATCAGCTTGCAAATTGTTTAACATGGCTCATGCAAATCATTTTTAACTGTGGCCAATTAGTGTTGACAGCCTAGCTACATTTCATTTAGCATATGGAGGTAGACGTATATGTTAAAATAAGGTTATTGAACTCTATTTAAAGAGGTTTTGCCCCATTTTTGGTGAGTAAACAAACAGCTGAAAAAGGCTTTCAGCTTCTCTTTACTAAGGCCAGGCAGATAAGGATGCAGAGACATAATGTCCTACCAGAGCAGTTTGAAAAACCTTCACAGAACATATGGAAAAGCTGTCTTCCCTACAGAATAACGAAAACCTTGTATACACATTCTAGAGCTGGAAGCTTTATAGAACTACTTTCCATTTCATATGGAAACATTATGAATTACATTAGAATAACACATTTGCTATAAGATCAGGCATAGTTTAAAAGCCAGAAATTGTTCCTATCTGCAGTATCACAGAGCTCAAGATTTATCCTTGTTTGCATAATAATTTTTACCCTATACTTAGCAGAATGATAGCAACATGGAAAAAGAAGCTACTCTTCTAAAAACCCAAGCTTACAATGAAACAGTTTTGTGAACACCTTTGGGAGGATCTGAATCAACTGCTGATTGAATCAGGAAAGTCTGAAGACTATGTAAGATGGCAGAAGCATCTTTGCTGACAAGTAAATCAGACCAATCTTGGACTCAGTTTTGCCTGGAATTCCCTGTTTTTCTGTTGACAATCCATCAATCTGATTACTTTGAGTTTTATCAGATTCCTCAAAAATAAGTTAGTGCTGAAGTAAGCATGGCTGCTTCTTTAGTTGATGTCCACTTGGTGCAGCCCATTACTAACATCTATTGTAGCACAAATATTTCTACTTATCTTATGATTAAAGAACCTGTTAAAATAACTAGGCATAATGTAAGTGAAGTCTCAATTAAAAAGGAGGGAATACCCTGAAGTCGTATCAGGGGAGGTTTAGGTTGGAGATTAGGAAAAGGTTCTTCACCCAGAGGGTGGTTGGGCACTGGAACAGGCTCCCCAGGGAAGGGGTCACAGCACTGAGCCTGACAGAGTTCAAGGAGCATTTGGACAATGGTCTTGGGTACAAGGAGTGACTCTTGTGGATGGTGCCATGCAGGGCCAGGAGCTGGACTCGATGATCCTTGCGGGTCCTTCCCACTCAGCTTATTCGTGATTCTGTGAAATGTTTTATTTTCTCCTAAACAGCCTGACCAGCCAAGAACTTGATTGATCATGTTCATTTTGCTCAAAAGCCTTATATATCATATTTTAATTAACAACTTGTCATGACTGCCATCAAACTAACTCTTACATATATAGGTAGTCTCCCTTCTTATCTACAAAGTGCAGGTATTTATACAGTGTGCCATCTGAATGCCAAAAGGTTGCAGCATGTTTCTTGTATTTCCTCACGACATACAAATTAAAAAAAGACAACTCTAAAATGAAGATAAAACATCCAAGTACACCAAAAACTGTGCTTAAATAGTATTTTCTAAGCAACCTGTGCAGAAAAACAGAAGTGATCCACAACTGATTGCCTACTTGAGATAATATCAACTTCGATAAAAATCCTTTTCCTATTTTGGTAATGAGTTGCTTCCTTGAAAAACATGGTATTGCATAAAAAAAGCCTCTTTCCAATCACTTCTAAACGTGCTAAGCAAGCTTGAACCATGATGCCCTCTTAAAAAACAAAAACTAGCAGACAACCAGCTCTATGCAATTAGTGCTTAAACTAATGGTCTGCAGAGAAATATCAGACAAAAAAATAGGAAAATATACGTTTCACATTTTGATAATCCATTTGAATCTCACTAGCCATATTACACTACATGTATTTTGGTGTTCTATCAGGTGAATAACAATCACAGTGTCAGTGTTTCTGGCCAGAATGATTTACTATTTAAGCATGACCACTATAGAGGGGGAAAAAAAAAAGTTTATGTCTTCTGTAACTAAAAAGCAAAAGAGAAAAGCATAGCTGCTTCTTAGAACAGTTTCCATTTTTCAGTGGAAAATGAATTCTTCAACAGAATTCTTCAACAAACAAAGGCAAAACCAAACTACTGACGGCCAGCTTCTTTAAGTGCTCATTTTTCCTCTCTCCAATGCACTGTATTGGTATCTTGATTCTACCCCGCTGATTCTCATTGCCAAACTATTAAAAATAGTATTGCAAAACTTTACCCAGTTTTCTCTACTAACCAGATGAGATATGGGTGAAATAATTGCTTTAACATTATAATACATTAATGCTCAATTACTTCTCTATTATTTAACCATATTACAGAAGGGTGAATGTCAAAATCTTAAAACAGGGGAGAAGCAGTAAAAATACTTTCCTTCTTATACAACCTCTTTAAGCCATGTTCTTTAAAAAAACACATTACATTTCTTGGTGCATCAGCCAGCCATCACCTTAGTAAGTGCTTCATGAAGACAAACCAGCAACCTGACTCCTAGCATTGCATCCTCACCATTCCTCTCCAGAAAGTTCATCTCCCAGGGAAAGAAAGCAAGCAACACATTTAGTCTTGCTGGGTTAAGCCATTTGGTAATAAGCACTCCACAGTGAAAACAGAAAGCTGTCCAGAGCATGGGGGCCGGAGGGGATGTGAGAGTCAGCATGTGAAGGAAGGTGACAATAGGGCTGTCAGTAAGGAAACAGCACCAGGACCGAGACCAGCCAATCTGTGTCTCCTCAGGTCTGCTTATATCACAAGATACTTCGGCAAATCCTTTTCATACAGTCTCTTACTGTCTTGATGAAGAGTAGCACATTTCTTATCATTTCTTACTCCTCAGTACATGTACTTTCACTAGTAGTTACTTCAAATTTTTTTTACAAGTCCAGTTCGAGTGAAAGCTGTCTGATAACTGCAAAGCAAGACCCCATCACTTCCAAGGGCCAAGGTGCCTCAATGACAATCACTAACAACAGCAAGTGTACACACACGCTCATTCTTTTAACTTCAAAAAAAGGTACAATTTATAAGAAGCTAACCAAATTTAGCATCTGTACAATTTATGACATAGTACATGCTAAGGTGGCAAACAAGAAAATTTGTATGAGAAATGTAGCTGTGAAAATTCAAAGAACTGTTAATGTGCAAGTTAATTGTCCAAGGGAGCCCAGGCAGCTATTTTTTGCTCTAGAGATCACATCCTCCACATTAAATTAGTACTTTTTAACTAACCAGGAGGCTAACCACTAACTGAGATAATAGATTTCACCAATTTGAAGGAGAAAAACACTCCCTCCTAATCCACTGCATGGTACAGTCAGTAACTTGAAATAAAAAGCAGAAATTAAGGGATAAATTTGCTTAGATAAAAGCAAAATGCACAGTGACAAAATGTAAGAGCATAAGTGGCCTTATGTAAGAGCAGAATGTTGCAATTTCAGTCTTTATATAAGGCATATAAATTACAACTTAGTTAAAGGAAAAGAATGTGCAGAGTAAGTCCCAAATCAACAGAACCATGTTGATGCAAAAGGAATTCATTAGGCAATTCCTGCTAAAGAAAAATCTGTATACTTAAATGCACTGGTGCACAGAACATACCTCTGCAATGTAGTCACTTTGCAGCTGCTGACCACATATCCCAACCAGATGGTAGGAATCTTTGCAGCTCCACTAATTGAAATGAGAGATGGGAAAGCTAGAGGTCGGATTGCTATCAGATTCACTCCCTCTCTTCCCCTGCCCCAAGTCCCAAACTGAGAGCAATTTAAACCACGAAAATATTTTACCTTAGATGGCAGAGATGATGACACTTGACAAGATACAGACACTACTCTCAAACATCATGACCAAAACACAGTAACAAACACAAAAGCCTAAGCATCATACAACTGGTAAACTATGTGTGCACAGCTGTTCCAGGATGTTGGTAATCCCAGGCCATCTTGGATGAGAAGGCAGTGCAAAACAAACAGAGATCTTTCTGCCTTACTGAACTTGTTTAATCTTACTGCCTTACTGGAAGTTCCTTTTGAACTTCCTTCCCATCAGTGAAGCCCATACTGGCATCTGTCAAGGACTGGTCCTGAAAGTACTGACACATATGAGCACCTATGGCTGTCTGCCTTCTACTGTTACTATGGTTGTAGCAGCAGCCAAGATACGAGCAATTGAGAGCAGGATCTTGAGCTCAGCTCCGGGTATTTTCTTTTTCTTTTATCACTGACATTTTATAAGGGAGCATCTTAGATTCTTACTATGCATTTCTACTATCTACATGGACTGGTGAATTAGAAAGCACCTGAAAAATAACATAAGGGAACTGTACTGACAGCCACAGCTCTAAAAGGAACAGATGAGAAGAATTTGTAGCCAAAAGGAAGAGAGGAATGAAAACTCTTGGCCTTGTTTACTTATTTCTTGGTCAAGTCATTTATCGTACACAAAAATGTCAACCTAATTATGAAAGGGACACTTATTAAAAAAGGGAAAATCTTGAAGATTATGTAAAGCTGACTCAATTTTTAAAAGAAGCTAGCACAATGCAAAAGGCTAAAAATCACCTTTTGTGTCTGCAACAGATATCCACAAAGAAAGAATACATTTTACAGAAAAGCAAAGTCAAGGTCCATCAGGAAGCAATTAGTATGTAAAAAACAAACTGCTTATTTGTAACACACAGGACACAACACTGTTAGGATTAGGTCAACTTAACTAAGTAACTGTACATGATACTATCCCCTCCCCGTCATAAGGTTCTCTCCAAATATAATTTAGGAACACAAATTTAGAAGAAAATGATCCCTAATATAAAGGAACTAGCAATCAGCTCTGAAGAAATAAGCTCACAAGATGATCCATGAGTAACCTCTGGGAATGAGAGCTACATGGCATCCTGTACTGAGATAATCAGTTATGAATGGAAAGACACGTGTACGTCTTCACGTGGTTTGTATGTCATTCCCTTCATTTGCGCAACTTGTTTTAGCTAATAGATCTTATTTCTGGAAACAAATAAGTCATCTGAAGCCTGGATTCCACTTTCTGTTTTTTCTCAGTAAACTACAGCAGATCCACACAACATTATAGTGACTGATAGGTCAGGAATTTCCACCTAGCCCTGGCAAAGGATGACAATGCCACAAAGTCACACACAAAGCACGTAACAAAGGCTCCTGCAGGTGAGCAAGTCCATTCCTGCTGAAATGGGGAACAAGAAGAGCTGCAGACAGCCCAGTTTCTTCTCCCTACAGGACAGGCTTCTGCAACAGTTACTCTCCAACACAGATACTGAAAGCAAAAGTAGATAACTTCCCTGTAAAGTGATAAAATTGATCTTGAGAAAACAAAAGTCATCCTGGAACAGCTGTCATGGACAAGAGGTTTCTAGTTAGTTATTGACCACATTTAATTGATTGGAAACCATTTCTTTAAAGATTTTTCTTTGGTTTCCAAGATTCCAGCATACTAGATACAATTCTATATAAATAGCATTTTTATGGAATGATCTTTTGCAGGTTATGTAGCAGATAACCAGTTATTTAGAAGCAAAAAATTATCCAGTCCTGTGAAAATGACAAGCTAATTTGACTGGCAGTGTTGAATTCTGCTGCCCTTTACCATTCTGTAACAGAGACAAACAGCAGCAATCAGTTGGAAAGCACCTGTTTAAGGCTAGTACAGAAAAGGGGGAAAACATTCTCTCGACGGTGAGGCAGCAGCACCAGGAAGCTGTGTATTTCTCAAGTAGGGATACATTCCTTATGCACTTCCTCTGATCTGGCAATTGCCCTTTGAATGGCAATGCTATTACATTGAACACTCTTGTGCTTCCACTTCTCTAAAATTCTAACAGTCCTTCATGTCAGAGGGAAACGAAGCTACCATTGGATCTGATCTCCCAGATCTTTGGCACTGAAAAAGATACAAAAGGCTAAGTGACCTTAAACTGCAACCCAATAGCTAAAATGCTATTCATTTCCTTTGACTTACTTGGTATTCATAGCACAACTATAATTGAAAAAATAAGACAAGATAAAAATCTACATAAGATCAAATTTTAATACAGATGCCTACCCATGGCAGTTCTTCCCAATGGAACAGTCGAACAGCTACAGCTTTTTTACCAGTAAAAGCGACAAACACACTTTTAAATAGGTTAAGGAAGGAAAGGGATTTAGTTTGGGAATATATCATAATTAAATTCTGTTTATCAGCTTTCATTTTGATTCTTCTAACAAAACCTGCCACATATAAACTACCTGCAAATTCTGTATTACCTGGGGCTGTGCGGCCTTTCACAGATTTTTGCAAAGAAAAAGCAAGATTTTCTTTAGATGTTAACTGCGAAGTTATTTATTGCTAGTTATACACATAGAAACAGTACATATGAATGCTTGTATTTCCTATTTAGTTTAATTGAAGAAAATCCCAGAGCCTAAAGCTAAAAGACTTCTTTCGATCTTATCTGAATTTGTAAGGGAATTCAGTAGAAATACTGACGATTTAAAGCAGTTTTAAAGCTTTAAATGCAGTTCTGCCTTCACTCTCATTCCCAGCTCTTCTCATCTTCTGCCTGCTCCTGGCACTAGCACTCATGCAGCAGCAACGGTGGGTTATTTCAGGAAGGTGGAAACGATGATTAACCTGGAAATGATCTTTTTCTGTCCCAACCAGCTCCCTGAGCTGGCTTGCTATAGGGTCCCACGATGACCAACAGTGGCTTGGGACAGGGACACAGCAGCTGAGCCTGGCCTGGCTTACACTACAGCAAAGTCCCACTGGAACTTGCTTTCCCTCTCCTTGGAGCACATACTCCTAACTCAAACAGCCTCAGCATGAGCACCCGAGTTGTGGAGCAAGAAATCACTGCTGTGACTGGAACAGACTTCCTTGCTCTGCCCAGGCAGTCTGCAGTCAGCTACAGTTCTTGTGGCTGCCATAGACGCTTGAATGGATACAAATGAAGCAAAAGCATTTCTGCGGCAAAAGCGGAAATTTCATATCTCTTAGTGACAATCTGATTCCAGAAAGTTTCTTACCCTTTAACATGTTTTGATAAAGAATGAGGTGGGGGCAAACACCTTTCTCTGGAAGTTAAACTAGTCACAGTGTGACCAAAGTGAACTGAGTCCCAACAAGCAAGGCTTATCAAGCTTATTTTCACTTTATTTGGTAATGTTCCTGACAGCAGACTCTCCTGTGTACACTCCACTAAACTTCTATATTTTATAGACTACATTACCACATGTCATCTGTTTCCTAAGTGTACTCCCACACAGTGCCATAAAATCCTGCTTTACTACTTGTGTTACATTTCTTCTACGTGAGCACAAGACCTTTACTAAGGTGATGCTTAGTCCCAAGTTTTCCTTGCCTGTCTTTTATAGTCAGCTGTCAGGAGACAATGACCTGCTGGCACTACCATGTCCAGTTCAACCTCCCTGATATACATCCTATGTGCACCCTTCCTCCATGTCTCAGTGCTAATATTTGATCCTTGATAAAATCATATTGGGAAGTGAAAATACCAGAAAGATCCCACTCTGCTTCTGCACCAAATCCCAAATGCACCCCCCGCTACCGGTTCAGCTGCCCAAGGAACAGAGACTGGTGGAAGGGAAAACTTTTGGCAGCAACTGTAACCTCAAATCATACTCCTGGAACGAAAGCTAAGTCAACTATGAAAAAAAGAGTCACTGGAATTTGAGCTTCATTTGTTCTGAAGTTCACGTAGTCTAGTTTCCAAGCACTATATGCTGCTTCAGCAAAAGCATAATTTAAAAATAAAGCATTGTAATTTAAGATGTTTATATTTGTAGGAGAAGTAGAAAAACTTTCATTTCTTTAGTCATAAATGCAGCAGCAGAGAGCAATCAATCACAAAATGAACGGTGGCAAAAGATTCAGACTTTTTACAAGATTCCCAAATAGTGTCTTTAAAAACAGAACAATAAATATTTTATGCAGTGAGTCTGAAAAACATGCACACTTCATTTTGACTCAGTGCACACACTGCATCAGCAATTCATTAGTATTTTTCAAAAGCAACATGATTAGAAAAAAATGTGAGTACATAAAATCATAAAGGCAACTCGTATTATCAATTGTCTTTAAGTATCACTGCTGATACAGATGGAATGCACAAATGCAATCAGGGACTGGTATCATGACAAGAAGAAATACTATTTCTGGTAAAGTTTGAGATCAAATGGGAAAAATACTTCAGAACAAAAAGCAAAAGAAATCAAAAGTTGTCAACTCCAAGAGTTACCAGGTAAAATTAAAAACCTGAAGTCACCTGAAATTCAAAGGAGATCATCACAGCAGTTGAAAGTTATTGGACATTTCCCTAGAATACCAGTTTAAAGTTCTTCCAAAAGTCCATCTTGAATTTACCCTGTACTGTATATATGTCTCTCTCTTTTTTTGGTGAAATATGTAGTTACCTTCTCACACTTTTATTATATTTTCTGAAGATAACTCAAAGCCTGTTACAGCTAGAACCTTGGAATGAACTTACTGACAAGAACATGGCAAGTTATATGCTCCTGCCCCTACCCCAGTGAACTGTTTAAGCTTGAAGATGCATTCAAGCTCCAGGGTCAATAGATTTTATAGTAAAGTCACACAGAGGATAAATTCACGAAAACATGGTGCAGTGATAAGTCATTTTTCTCCTGTGTATTGTTTAATATTATGTAAGATGGTGGCTCATTTGAAAAAAGTGCATTGAATGGTAAGTGAAAAGTGAGCAGCTAGAGGTTCACAATGAATTGCAAATAATGTGCTTTTGTATGAAAGATGTGCAGTTCACTCTGCAACAGAAAGCCCCCTTCACCTGCAAAACAATTATAGCTATGCCTTAACAACACTGCAATTACACATACATGGGTAACGAGGCTCCATGCTCTAGTTTGTCTCCCTGATCTTCCATACAGCCTGTGCCTTTTACATCTGCAGACCTCTCTTCTCCCATCCCACCACTGATTTTCGTTCAGATTATTTTGAGATTTACTGTAAAAAAATACCAAAGCAAAACTACTCCAAAGTGACACGTGGCAAAGCTATCCACAGAGCAACTTCGATATCATGTTAAATGTGAAAAAGCTATATTTAGATGAAGTTCAACTTTAAAGGTCTACTTACACACCACAGTACTCTATTCTGCTTTGCAGAACATAACTGCATTTTAGCCTGAGCCATACTTTTGCCTGCCGCGGCTTTTGTTTAAAGTTACTGTAGTGGTATACAAGGTCAGTTCATATACATGCATAATTTAACAGATGTTAAAACTTATATCACGTTAGAAATCTGTCAGAATCAGTTACACTCACCTCTTTATCCATACTCTCTAAATCCTCTTTACATAGGGTGTACAGGGGCATTGTTTCAGACATACTTGGCTGGCGTTTCCTCTTAGATGGACCAGGCTGCTCTTCATTTTCACTTACTGGTAGGTCTTCTTCTTCAAACATCTGCTGTTGATGTGGCTGAACAACTCTGAAAAAATTCAGGGGTCTCACATGAGAAAGATTTACTTGATTCAGAGCTACAAATAAAACCCTATGAACAATTTATGACTGCCACATATCTATGACTTTGCTTAATAAAGCTCTGTGTTCATCAACAGGCTGGTCAAGTCCCCGATTAATGCTTTTATTTTCAGTCTGACTGCTTAAGTTTTTATTCTACCTTTGACAAGGAACTCACTCTCCTGCCTTTGCACTGTTCTTCTAGGTAACCATCAAAACTTTCTTGTTGCCAAGAGCTTCAGTAGTTGCAGATGCCCTGCTTTTAAAATACATTAATGTTCCTGCGCAAGTGGAGTTTCTCCATCACTTGACACATTTATCATTCCGAAAGCAATGCCTACATTCTAATGCATTTTTCCTGATCTATGCTAGGTTTTTGAGTCTCTGAGCATATCCTTCTATTTCTTAACCTTACAGGCAAGAGTTCTGCATGTAGAAAACACACTTTTGCAGTGTCAATCTTTAGACATTTCTCACATGCTAAGCCTGGATAAGATGCAAACCAGCCAATATTTCTTTTTGGCTAGTGTATTGAAATACAATAGCTTTTTCTTTTAGTCTGTATTCTATCACATTGTTAATTACTGTACTTAATTCAAACATGCAGGTACAAAAAGGAATAACAAAATGTTCATTAAAATGGATAAAATAATCATAGCTTCATGGGAATTGCTTTATGATAGTAATAAAAAGATAGACTACACATAGAACAACAGTAGGAGACTTCTACCTTCATTGGGTAAATTTTTCTGTGACTATTACTTAAGTACTAAAGACTTCTAGAGACTAAAATTACTATACAATACAGATTAACTATAAGTACTGGTCTGTCACATTAGCCTCCTGGAACAAATTACAGCTCAGCACCACCCCGAATCCAGTTCAAAGGTCACAAAGCTCATGAAACACAAATTATTTATGTTACCCATAAGACTGTGTATTTGGAGAATGACTACCACAACCAGGTATAAAAGTGACTGTATTTGAAATCACAAGCAGTTTCAAGCTGCAACTACCAGGTGAGAGACCATCAACCTGTTTTTGAGGGTGACTGTGACTGAAAAAGGGTACAGTGTAGTCTCTGCTAAGCAGAGTTTCTACACAGAATGGCTAATTCTCATCAAGCCAGGATTTACAAGAAACAGCTTTAGACCAAGAGTCCCCCACAAAAAAAAGCCATTACTAACTTACGTAAATCCAGTCATAGATAACGTCCTACAAAATTGTTTCTCCTTTTGTGAACTGGGCAACTTCTTAAGAAGGTTATCTAAATATCAAGGGTTTTTTTACCTCAGTACTTAAATTCCAGAATGTATGAAATCTGAAAGCCGTACAAAGCTGTCGATTTTGCTCATTCTGAGAGCTCCTGTTTCCCAAATACACACCTCTCTTCTCAGATCCCATTGATAGGTGCAGGAAATTTGCATTCTTCTTCTGAATGGGAGGTAGTGAAGGAAAAGAGCCAAGCCATTGCCACGCTACCCAGACCTGCGCTATCTGCTGCAGAAGACCCCCATCAGCACAGCACAACTCAGCAGCACAGCAGACACATGCGACTTTTTAGTCTCTTATTTCTGTATAGTGGAATTTCTTGTGAAGCTAAAATAATTTGGATGCTGTGGAAATGAACTAATCAAACTGGTTTTCTGCTAGAGTTTCTCACCACTGCTAACAGTTTTTGGGTTGGGTGTTTTTTTTCTCCCCTCTACTACATTTTCTATTTTAAAGACCACACTGTTTTCTTCTGCTATTAAATTGCTCTCAGCCAATAATTTTCATAGGTAGATGATGAAAATAATATGGCATTCCACTATATTCTCCAAAAGGTTCTTTTAAATTGTGATTTCCATACCTTTTTAATAGGTAACCTAGGCGGGAAAGGCAGTGATGCCATTTACATTCTTAGCGAAACAGAGAATGACAAAACAAAAGCTATAGGCATCACATACAACTTTAATAGACACAACTCTATTAAAAATATGACAAGCTTGACCATTCCAAGAACTACAGAGAAGTTATATGTACCAGGGCAGCCATGCAGATTTTCTTAGACTAGAAATAAATCTAGCATATTTTTTAAGAATACATTATCATACAGTTGATGAGAACTTCTCCTTTTGCACAATAGTGTGTGAGATCATACTTGACTACATAACACACAAATATTAAATGTAAAATAACTGTATTAATAGCTTCTAAAGGCTTCTGTCAGATGTTTTTCCCAGTATTTTCCCACTGTTACTAGATAAGAAACACTGGGCCTTCTCATGAAAACATTCAAAATGCAATGTGAAACAAAGTCTTCTTTAAGGTTTCCAAGACATTTTTATTTTGTCAAAAACATTTTTTAGGCTTTTACATTTTCAGCTGCCTGTAAAGTTGAATAAAAATTAAAGACATAAAAATGCAGGAATTTACATTTATTTCTAATCAAATGAGATTCATGAGTACTTTTTAAAAAGTAACACCAACCCTGCAGAGGTTGGTTGGTACTTGCCAGTCTTACATGCACAAGGACATACCTGTGCAGGGTGGATTCAACATTCGTGGAAGTAACAAGCACTTTCCTTGATACAACATCAGGGTGAAAGCTAAAATAACATTATCATCATGGACATGTTAAAAATATTTAAATTCCAGTCACATGTTTAATTTGGCAGTTCATATTTTTGCTGTCATAATAAGATTGATAACATTAAGTAGGAAAAATAGTAACAATGAGCATGTAAATACAGACAAAAATGTAAGTGAAATTAATTTATAGAAATCTTCAAGTATGGCTTCAGCCACCAACATCTGCTTGACACACCTCTTCAAACTAAGCATTCGGTGCATTTTAGCATTATTTTAAACCAGGGTGCCACTTTTAACTTTGCACATACAAATGACACCCATATTTTAAGCCTTGCTTCATCTGTTAGTGTATTACTAACATGTTCACTAAAATGCAACTTGCAGTATAACTTTTTTCTTTATCCTAGTCCAAGCTGCCATTAGCTTTTGCGTTACTTTGATCAACACTTTGAATTACACATCTCAACCCGTTACAATTTTAGTGATTACTGCAATGTTCGTAGGATATTGTTTCTGTATGAAAATGCAAATTGTTGAGACACATAAGACATGTCAAAGCTCTGACATGCAGGTTATTTTTGGAGAGGAATCCCTCCCGTTCTCTGACAGAGAAGAGCTGCTGGCCACCAGCAGTCCTCGAGAACCATTGCATTCCCTTCCCTTCTACTACAGCTGCAAACTTTTTGTAACCTTTCCACTTGGGATGCAACAGCCGTGACAAAAAAGCAGGTGCTCAAGTCTCAGAGCTGAGCACAATAGCAAGACCTGTCGCTTGCAATGTTGACTACATTAACTGAACCATCTGTAATTCACCGGTGGCAGTTTCACTGCAAACTGCATGGACATATTTAAACTAATTATATCCTATTTTAAATTCTGTTTTAAGTTGAATCCCAAAAAAGAAACAAAAAATGTTGAAATCCAACACAGTGAGAACTGAAACAGTTCTTATGAAATGGTATTTAGATAACTTCAAGCCCTTTGCAATAACCAGCCCTGCAAGGAAAAGGTTGTCTCCTAAGCACAGGGAAGTTTATTCTTAGACTAAGAGATCAAGAACCATTGCTATGCCACATGCAGCTACCACGTCCCCAAGGGCTTCCACTCACAGCAGTCCAATTCTGTTGTTTCCCACTATCTGAAATGTAGAATCAGATGAAGATTTGAGAAAGTATCAAAGAGGATTATTGGAGGCTTTGACTACACCCACCCACAGCACAAGCAGTTGTGAGTGCCAACAACATTTAACTCTGCTTAAATGCAATGATTTAGTTACAAATATTCCCCCCTTTCTGCAGAATGTGAACAACGGAGCACATTAAGTCTGTCAGGACACAAAATACATTGTCCTCTACCAAGAAATTGCTGCACTAATGTCGTTTTCTCTTCAGACAAGTATTGTATCAAATTTTAAAGTGGATGTGAAGCTTTTTTAAAAAGCTATCATTGATGTATGCATTAGGGCAAAGCATACAGTACTGCTTCAGCTCTTCCTCAGTCAAGACACAGTAAAGCTGTTCTAGCTTTTTGTTACTTCTTCACAGCCTTCCTGCTCTGCCTGCACTGTGATATTGAAACAGTGCCTTGCTTTTCTCCTAGACTTTGCCAAAATACTCCTCAGGATCTTAACGCAAGAAGGTCGAACTGCTCTGAGGAATAGAGATGTGCCCCAATTAAGAGATTAGCATTTACAGGTCACCAACTTCACCACTAGAACCAAACCAACAGGAAAAGAGAATGAAAACAGTTTTTCTCAGTGTAAGACCTTATGCTCATCTCTTTTCTTACAGGTGCTTAGTTGTGGGGTGAAGTTGCAGCACAGAGTAATTGGATTCATAGTCTTAGATTAAAACATCTCAATTCTGAGCACTGACAGTCACAAAAAAAGCCACTGAAGTGAAATAAGAAAGGAGACACAGCCTCACTCCACCCTCAAAACCTGTCTGAAGCTCTATGAAACTCAGCTAAGGACAGCTAAAGTATATTTCTCTCCTTTTCAGTAAGATACTCAAGAAGCACCTCAGCATTAAGGAAAAATAGGCTTAGGTGTGGACAAACTCTTCATCAAGTTGTTGACAAAGGTACGGAAACCATTAAAACCTATTATTTTGAAAGCATCCAATGATGCATTAATATCAACATAACCCATCATACTGAAGCATCTTACAAGTGTCGTGACAATTACATACAGGTACAACCTTCCCAGCTTTATTTCTAGAAAAATTGTTTTCCACAATAACTGACCAAAAAACCCAAAAGCTTTTCAGCTCCTCTCTGTATACATGCTGTGTCTTGATTATTTAAAATTTCTAACGCTCATTTACCATGTCATAATAAACTAAAACAGACTTTAAAAGACACAGTTAAAAAGGAACTGAAAACACGACATTTTCACAAACGAGAGACTCAAAAAATCTACGTTAACAGCAACAAGAAAGCTGAAATAAGAAAAAGTCTACAAACAGATAACAACTGAAAAAAACCAGGCTGAAATATTTAACAACAGGAAGACAGAATGGAAACATAATAAGCTACACTACTATACTAAATCTTTACAAGTGGTAACACTGCTGAAGTGGCAGGGAAGGGAGAAGAAAGGTAGAAAACTGTGTGCATTTATAGTTGTGATTTATATTTTTGAGAACTGAATGGCTTTGTAAGAACTGCTATACTCTGGTCACACTGTTCAAGAGAATGCTGATTACACTTTACAAAGACAAGCTTTGCCTTTGACTGGATACTTCTTTACCACTGGAATCAACAAGCCTTGCTAAGCTTGTGAGAATTCCAGGAAGTCACATCTTTTATTTAGATAACTGGGGATGAATTCTAGATATTTTACACATCCTTAAGAGACAAGGGGTGTTTTTGCATCTTAACACAAATTTTGACGTAGTCCAGATGCTAGCCTTTGTACTTCAAAAAGCAGGCTGCCTCTTCCTCCTCCTGAATTATTGTCTTGACTTAGTGATCTAAGGATAAGTAACAAGCACTCAGCCATATGGCCCTATTTCACAATGCTCAGTCAGTTACACACCTCTTCCATCACTTCTGATATTCCTCAAAAACAAAGCTAATGCCCCATTTGAAGGAATTAGGTGAAGAGGAAAATTTTATAAACAAGACCCAAATGCCATCAGGTATATTTTATAACGAAAAAACAATCCAGTATTCTAAGACCCATTAAGAAACAACAAGCTGCCTCGCTTCAGAGATCAGTTACTGTAACATTCGTTAGAGTACACAAACTACATGCTGAATTTATTTGGTTTGAGGTTTCCAGCTGCAGTTCGGTGAGGCACAAAAAGCATCTGGAATCGTAGCATCCTGACTTCACTTCGGCTGATTATTCACTTTTGCTCATTTCCTTGGCTTTTTAGAAAGCAAACAAAGTAAGTAAAGCAAAAATGACAACTTGATTAAATGAAGGGATAACAAGAGTAAGATTTACTACAGAATCTAAAAATGTAGATAATGTGACTCTTAGGTACCTGAAGGACGAGTGTTCACCGTGGACTGGCAAGGTGATGGGAGGAGCTGGAGACTGGATGTACATTGACTGCCCAGACGTCTGTGTGCCTTTCCTGATCAGCTTTCCAGTGTTAGGATCATAAAGTCGAACTTCAGGACCAGGTTGAGACTTTGGATGGATGGGTGTTGGATGAAACAGAGCTGTCTGAAATGTGCTGGGTGTATCAGGAAATGTGGCAGGGCTATTTTCTCTGTTAGATGGAGTTCAGAAAAAAATTGCATTAGAAATTTAAATGAGCTATCTAACCAGAATGTAAAAAACAAGCATTACATTTTCTTCTAAAGCAGAAGAGGGAAATGGTTTGGAAAATCTCTGAAGAAACATTTCTTCTCCTCTACCTCATTGAAGTCTCACTGAATTTAAAACAAAACTGCAAATACAAGATAATGTCATATTTAAATTATTAAAATATTAATAAGTGTGCCTTAAAAATTGCCTAAACGTATAAAGTTACTGAAATGGCTTCCAGGCAGCAACAACAGCCCAATTAGCGTAGCATGATACTCTGCATATATGCAACAAAGAGAAAAGCAGGCTATTGTATCAATCTTTGTATTTGCTCTCCAAATTGTCTCTGAGAGAAAATAAACATGTAGTATTAATTTGCAAGTCATCCTAACTAATTTTTTAAAATACTAAGCTCCCTATGATCACCCTGCTGCATTTTAAAAACATAACTTTAGAAGTGTCAGCAGAAACAGAGATCAGCCTGCAGGAATCACCATTATGGCATACTATCCAATTATGACGAAGTACCACAAAAAAAAAAAAGCAAGCAAATTGAAAAATTTTAAAAAATCATCAAATAAAACAGCATGTTATGCTCCATGAAATCAATGCTATATTAAAAAAAGATACAATTAATTTGTAACAAATATTAGAAGTGACACAAAACTAGAGTTTTTCCCAGATGCTTTTATGGACGTTTCTGAAGTAGTCTTGTACCAATAACACGGCAAAACAATTCCAAGTTTACCTATTCTTTTCTTGCTATCTTAAGTTCATTTTACACGCAAATATTTTCTCTGACTTTATCCCTCCCCTAGTTTATAAGTACTCTGGACCCATAACCACTATTTCAAGCAGCTTCATTAAGGAGAAAATCTTTTCCAAAGTCACTGCACATACTGGGTTAAAGTAAAAGGACTTGCATTAAGATAGATATCTTACTGACTGAAGCTTGGGTGGGGGGGAAGTATGTATTGTATTTGAAACACAGAAGTAGGAAAAATTTTCATGTTTCAGTAAAATGGAAGAGTAAATTAATAGAGGGAGGAAGACTAACATTCATCTAGACATCAAAAAAGCAAAAAAAAAAACGTTTACAAGCCACTGTCCAGGTTTCTACTACGAACTTTGCCGTGTCAGGTCTCTGAGACAAATTAAGCATCCCATGCAGATATTCCAAAGTTTGATTAAAAACCATCTGATAGTTACTTTTTAAAGGCTATTAAAAGTATTCTAGTCAAGCCATAAGCAGGCTACATGTCTTTTCCTAACTTACAGGGATCCTGTGTCTCAACCTAGTGTCCCATTTGATAAATGCCCTCCCTTCCACGTTTCTTCTTTCGGTGTCTTCAAAGCCTCACACACCCATGTTCTGCCCTCAAAGGACATCTTGTAAGTAGAAAGTAAATCTCTAGCATAGTCAATCACACCAGTATCAGTTTAATACAGAAACCCCAATATGCTGTACTCCTTCCTGTCTAGACATGGAAGGGAAGATCCTCTGTTAGGCTTGCAAGATGTGGGTCTATCCAAACAGATAAGTCAAGAAGCAGAAGCTGGCTCCACAGTACCTTGTCATGAGTTACTTTAGCCATGCCACTATCCTGAAGGGACTGTTATTGATAGCCCTCTGACTTCCTCTTTGCTAATAATGTTTTTGGCTGTCTCTCCTATTTACTGTCACTCTAGTGCACAAATTATTTTTTACCTTTTCTCTTTCAGCACTTTCTTATAATCCCAAAACCACCTCTCACTACTTCCTTTCTTCCAGTGTTTGCTCCTATCTTCATGCCTTCCAATTCTTAGAATTTTCTATGGTATTTTTCTGTTTCTCTCTTTCTCGTCACTACCAAATTTCACAAGAAAAGCACAATACTTTACCAATTTTTCATGTAGTGGAAGTATGCACATTTTTTAGCAGCATGAATTACCCTGTGCCCTGGTGGCATTCCCTATGTTAGCTTATGGATGAACTGAAAAGGGCAACTTCTCCAAATTTAAAGAGCTAACAACAGTAACTGCTAAAGAAAGTAATGTTACCACAAGTTTTCTCCTGACTGTGCTAGTTACTGAAATGTCTCCTGATCCCTTGACAGTCTTCAGTTTAAGCAGAACAGAAATGGACAAAAATGGGGAGCTCTTTCATAAAATCCATAAGCACTGCACACCATTCTGAACTTGTCAGAAACCAATTTATTGACAAATCAGCATCACTGTATGAATAACCTATTTTCACGGCCCCTATTCCCTCAAGTTCACACTTACCTGTGCGTTTTGATGTAGTCATCCTTCAAGGGAAAGAGCTGTTCCTCAACTTTGTCCCAGCGCTCCAGACAGCTCCACAGCCAATCAGGGTTCACAACGTGGAGGTCCTTGCAGTCCTGAGCTTGCCGTACTTTTTCTGTGCCTATTACAGAGTCAAACATAACATAACAGTGTTCCCAGAAACACAGAAGATAAACCAGTGTGTAGTTAAAACTAAGAACATTTTCTGATCAATTGTACAGAAAAAAACCCCAACACTCCTCCCCAACCCAACAAAATAATCACAACTAATAAAAGTAAGAAACTAAAGATGCAGTACCTCAGACTCAAGCTGGATGAAGGTAACTTTCTGAAGAACTGGCACCATGGAAGTAGTCCACTAAGATTTATACAGAAAATCTCTGCATCTTCTCTGCATGTCAGCCCAACAAACAATACAACTTTTGTATTACATCTCCTTCACTTACATTTGTTAGTAGTCTAACAAGAAGCAGCTTTTCAATGCTGTTGAAGCCTGGCTAACTCACCATACTATTTTACACATGGTCCCCTGTTCATACAGTGTGCTACCTTTTAACAGGCTGTCACCCACTCAACCTCCATCTGCCAGAAGTGGAGGCAAAGCAGACAGAACTCCTTTGTGCCAAAACAGGAACAAAGAAGGTGAAGTTAAACATGGCAGGCTAGCATGCAGCCCAGGTGAAACCAACAACAGTGCAGCTTGCAAGTAACAGTTGAACTCAAATTCTGTTCTCTGGGGATACAGAACAAGAGAGAAACTCAATAAAGTTGCTATAAATATGCCAAAAAAGCACAAAAATCAGTGCTGTGGTTTAATCCCAGCCGCTTGTTGACTCCTCCAACCACCCCAGTGGGATGGGGAGGAGAATCAGGGAAAAAACATTAATACTAGTGAGTTAGCAACAGCTAATGAAACAAAGTAAAATATAATAATACTAATAACATGAGCCCTTGTCTGTTTTCACACATGTGAAAACAACAAAGCAATGAGGTCCCCAGAAAAAAAACAAACAACCAAGTTTCAGAACAATTCTGACAAGGAAGCAAGAACACTAAATTAATTTGACATTTTCATCATAGTTCCCTGGAGTTTCATCTTCATTATTGTCATTTAACAACATCATTTCACTTGTTTCAATTAAGAGGAAAATCTTGAAGTACCCATACTTCTTCACATAATTCGAAGATGAGACGAAGCAGCTAATCTCAAATACTTAATGCACTTTGTACAACCTGAACTACAATCCACTGGGACAGACAGATGAACTGAAATGCACTGAGGATTAACCTAATTGTTGGTTAGACAGCTCAGTTTAAGACATCTGTAAATTTAAAAGACTAAATGAACAGAAAGGGCAGGAGATAATTGTCCTTTACCAAACTGCTGAAAGTTATTGTTTCCCTACCTTTCGGCACCCAAACCCAATGGAATACAGGACTAGGGCTACATTTTTCTCTAGAAACATGTAAGTTTTTTCTTCAATTTAGATTAAAAAAACCCCAATGTTGTGTGCACAAATATATTTCTTCTTTTTTCAGCTGTAAACACAAGCAATTGCACAGTTCAGGATGTAAGAGCCATACATATAAAGCTTTACTCCCCACTAGAATCATTGCAAAAAAAAAAAAAGTTAATTTAAGAACCCAAGATAAACACAAACACAAAAATAAGTATTTCAAGACACAGCTCTGTCCAAACCTCTAATGATTTGGACATGTTATATTTTAATTTTTGCCAGGAAATAAAAATAAAACCGCTGTCCAACAAAGATTCAGTGGAAACAATTGCAGAACTGCAACTGTGTTAAATCCAGCACATCTTTGCGGTTCAAGAGGTTTTAATTGGCTAAAACATAAAACCCTAATAAGGGAGGTCAATGCACTCCCTGAAATCATACATGCCCTGATTTAAGAAATCTGTTTTCTAATTAACTATCAGTTATAAAAGGAACTGAGAGAAATTTCATGCAACAGTTGCTGGAAATGAGCCAGTTTACAGTGCCAGAAGGAGCTTTGACTAGAGGTATTATTAATATTTAATTAACCTCAATAGGAATTGTAGAAATACCTGCAGTTAGAAAGAGTTATGTATAAAGCTGTATTTAATTTATACACAGGGTATATTTCAGAGGAAATAAAGCAAAGGTTCTGAAAGAGAATCAGTTTAAGAGATCTGGGAGAAAAAGGATTGAAGAAGTTAAAGCCTTGGCTTGGACATTACTTTCTTTTGAGACTACAGGAGAAAAGCAATGACAACGTAAGAAAAACAAACAGGTAAGAAAACAGCTGTTATAAAGAGGATGCTAAAATCAGGTTCATAAGCATAGGAGTTTGAAGGCAAAAAAAGGCAACAAGAGCAAGAAGTCTCATAAAAGTTTATGTACCTGTGCCTGGTATTAGACACTGAATCAAATATCACACACAGCTGGCAACACTGTCCTGCACGTAACAGCTCTGGAGCTGACTGAATGCAAGACACATTAGCAGTGATTTCACTACTAAGCACACACAACAGTTAATCAGAGCTGGTGATGCTGTTGGATAGATGGGACTATGCTGCTCCTTTTGGACTTCATCCGGAGAAACCTGAACAAAACCATAAAACTGCACCTTCACCTCACGTTAAATCTGTGAAGTTACATGAGAAGATGGCTTCCTCCAACTGTTTTTGAAACTCATGTTTCTGCACTGATGTCAGGTGTTCCATCTTGATGCCCCTTCCTCCCCACCCACACATTCTGCATCCACACATATCTGATTGTTTCATACTGGATGCATGCTGAGGAGCTATGTAAATTCTTCTTCTAGTCAACAGGATTGTAACAGAAAACTTAAACATGAAAGCCAAAATGGCATGATTTTGTATGAAGTTGCAACTGGAACTAGATGGTCTTTAAGATCCCTTACAACCTAAATGTTCTAGGATTCTATGAAAGCTGGTGACACAAACCCACCTTCCAAGAGTCAAAAGTCTTACCTTTCCCACCTCCACAACATCAAGGCTTTCTGCCTCCTCCCCATTTCTAAAGTGCCTATTACACACTCCAGCATACTGAAAACTCCATGAGGGAACATAACTGTGTGCTCTTGGGGAGTGCTTCCTATTCCTAGCTGACATCTTGACAAATCAAGATTTCACATGTATGATGTACTTAAAGCAAGATTTGGTGAAACACCAATTTTAACCGGGAGAAGATACAGCATTGTGGTACTTAATATGTGTGCCTTCTCCTCTCCCTTTGCCCACTGTAACTTCTCCTTTTCAAATTAGTCTTATTGAGACGAAACAGCAGAAAGATTTTAATCCATCCAAGCAACAGTACTTCTGATGCAGCTAAAAACATCTGAATTACCCAGCTGAGCTGAAAATCACTTAGAGAAAAACTGATTTTCCAAACTACTTTTTTGCATTATTGTCATCTAATCACCTTTCCCTACTTCAAATTCTAAAGTTGTTCCAAAAAGTTAAAAAGGCACAGATGATTTTCCACATGAAGCAACCGGGGCCCAAATTCATCACATCTACTCTCTGATGGACACATTTTGAAGCAGATAATATCAGAAAATGTTATTTTCAAAGTCGGGGAAGGTGCTCATCAATTCTACTTCTGAACTTGCTGAAAACAGTGCTCAGCCGACTGTGGCCTCTGATTCATTCTCAGCCCTCAGGAACTCAGTGTGTGTGCTCAAGGCTGTGCCAGGACTAACCAAAGCACACGATGGGGAGAGACCACCAGCGGCACTTGCAGAACTCTCTCCTGATTCCAACACACCAAAATCAACGTATCCTTATGGCAGTTTGCAAACAGGCTGCCAAACATTGCTTGGAAAATCTGATCACTAAAAGTTTATTTCTCTTCAGATAGTCTTTATATATAGATCTTGATTTACAATCAAATCCTGAAGCTCTTCTGCAAGAACTCCGACCTAAGACAAGTGACAGACGTGCTGTTCTGAGGCTATGCCTAAAGTTCAGGTTTAACTCTGCACTGTGCTTTACCAACAAAAGCAACAGGCTTACCGGGTCAGTGGCCAGGTTTAGAGCAATGCTTAACTGGATTATTTTTTTTAAAGACACAGCCCTTGAACATATTTTTCAGGAAAAAATGCTGTTGACACATCACAGGTGTAGGAAATGGCATGGCCTCAAATATATTTTGAAAAATAAAAGAAAAATTCAGGACCAAAACTGATGTATTTCTATTCCTACCACACTACAATAATTTTTGAGAGATCTGAACAGCTTTATCTGCTCCACCAGCAAAAAATCACTACAAAAATCAACTACAGTGTCTTTCATCTGTTCAGGAAGGAACATAAACAAGGTTTATGAAATAGTGTGGTAACTGCTTAGCCAAGTGTGTACACAGCTATAACAACTCATCCTACAGTGCAGTTTACTGATGCTGAAAGCAAACAGCAGTTGTTTCAAAAACTGAAGCAAGATTTATGCAGCCCATAGACAAGTGGAAAGGACTATAGGGTAGCCTTTTCTCAGTCACTCAGATTTACGAAAGCTGATTAGATGATGCAAAGATCCTGTACTTTACAGTAATTCAGGCAGATAGTACTTTCTGCCTGAATTAATGAAGAAAGTCTTAAATTTTTTCAAGAACAAGGATTTATTTAATTTCAGAATTCAGAGTACCTGTGTCTACAGGAAAACAAGCTGCCTATCTGCAGAGAAAGAGACAAGTATATATAAAGAATAAAAGAAATTTAAATTATTTACTCTCATAGGCTGGGAAGAATGCTGTAAAAACAACTTAAAATGGTTTTCAGTAGCTGTTCATTTCAATGCACCAAGCTATGATGGTGCATTCCCACAGGGGAAACCCCATCACTTCAAGACCTAAGGGGTAACTATTTCACACTGACTTCTCCCATTTTATGTCCTCTGCCAAATTCTTCCTTTGCCTTCAAAATGAGAAAGCTAATAGTATTTATCCCCCAAACACTGCTGCAGATTAAGTATATGCCATTCCTTACATCTCAGCTAATGGAAAGTAAACATACATGTTCAGCTGCTTGTCAGAGTCCCAAGTCTGCCATCGTTAGTGGTGTCACCCAGAAAGACTGAACTAAAAGGTATTTTAGAATCACTTTTCAAAAACACGTTAAAAAAAGAAAAAAAAAAGCATAGATAACAATGTTGCCTGGTCTCATGTCATCGACTTCTGAAAAAAACTCAAGAAGCGACATGTTTTTTTTCACCAGCAATTAGACATCAAGCAGTGCTTCAGATGTTTGCCATGGGAGCCAAAGCTGCAATATTTGTATGACTTACTGTCAGCAAGAGGCTTGTAAGAATTTGCTCTCTAACCATGCAAGAATCACTATGAAAATCACATTGACAGATGAACTATCACAAATCCAGCTGTGACAGAACAAAATTTATATCCTTAAAATCTCTGATTAAGAAGTTTCCTTCATGAAATTAGAACGATGCAGCATAACTACTCCCACCTAACCAGAAGTGAGAATAATAGTCTCCAGTCAAAAAAAAACCAAAACCCCATCACAAAACCAGAACCAGTCAATCCACAAGGATCTTAAGAAGGGTTATTGGAGAAGATAGGTTTTTTCACTCTAAATCCCTCTATTTCATTGCCATTGCTACAGAAATAATTATTAAGTGATGATTAAAGACGACAAGATTATTGCCCATTAGGCAGAAATGACTGACCATTTACCTCATTTAGAATTAGTGCAGTATGCAATTTAATCAAAAAACAAAGTTAAAATAGTTTTCACATTAAGATGTACTTTACTGTATGATTCACTAAAAATGTGCAGGTGGCAAATAATTTACCTATAAGAATAGAACACAAGGATGCATAGATGCATCTACATAAACACACAACCCTCAAACTGTACATTCCAAAAATAAACTGAAAAGTCAACTGCTTCTCATTATCACATGACATCTACCTTAATATGTTTTTCAACACTTTTCACTCTAGAGAAATGTGTATGTTTGGGAGGGTCTCATTTACATTCATCCTATCAATTTTACCCCATCACACAATAGTTGCATCTGATGTATAACTACATTCAGAAGTCATCTAGTTTTAGATAAATAAAGCAACTTTGAAATGAAGCATTTTAAGATTTGAAACTGGAAAAACATTTCATATTGACAGCTATTATGTCTCCAGTGAAGTATGATGAACTTGCACAATTTCCTGCTGAAATAAGTATTACTATTTATGAAGTTTTAAAACAGCTGTTCAGCAACTGTAGTAAAACAATGGTGTCCCAAACTGATGTGTCCATTGATTTCAAAACTTCACATTCACTGTTGCAATTATCACATCTCCACAACCCAGAACCCCAGCTAATCTCAATGCATCTAATTCCATCACCTGGGTTTTAGGTTGTTTTTACTACTAAAATGTCTACCTCCATTTATATAATATGCTTTTACTACTTAAATGCCTCTCAACATACGCACTTTCTGCACTTAAGATCACATACACTTTTAAGGAAAGTACCTCCTCTTTAAAATACAAACCAATGAAACCAAGCTGCTTCTGATGTACTAAAACACCACATGAATAGCAGTCAACAAAAAAATCCAATAGGTGGCAGATAATGTATTTCTTTGCTTATGAGATCTAAGCATGTCCTGTAAGTACCTGTAAGTTTTAGATGCTTTAGAAGATGCAGTTTTACTTTTGGATTTCATGGGTTTGACTATCAGATATTTACATTCCATGTAATTTTGAAAGGCCAACAATGAAGGAACCAAGGCTCAGGGTGCACTCAAAAAGTGTGCTAGAAGCTAAAGCTGCTGACCTGTTAGCTCTATGGCAGCTACCAGTGGTACACTGCTATCCATAACAACTATGAAAAAACAGGCAGCTTTGTCAAACACAAACCAAAAGTTATACTAAACTCTCTTACATCTCCTTTGACAAAAAAGTACAGGTTAAACACAGTGCAGTGACAGGGTATTAGCAGTCTTAAAATAGTTTGAATTCCATACCAAGTGAAACTGAACCATGAGAAGTGAATCTGAGAAATGGAGAAAGAGAGCACAGCTACACCTTTACAGCAAGCCCACCATAAACCTTTCTTTGACACAAATGTTCGAAAGTTTCTATTCAACAACTCTGAGTCTTTGACTATTTGTATCACCAATTCTTAACAAAAACCCGAGACATCATACATTACATCAGAGGGTATTTAGTGTGTCCTACTTCTAATCATTAAAAGCCACATTTGAGTAAAATGAAGAGAAAAATCCTTTTAAAAAGGCTGCTAAATTGTTTTAGGAAGAATCTTTCCTTTGATTTCAGTTCTAATCTCAGTTACATTAAAGTCTGTAGATTATACAAAAAAGAGCTCAAGCCATGAACTGTAACAGACTAAAAGCTGCTGAAAAACTCAAATTTCAAATACCTACCTGTCCTTGCTGCAATGAGATGTGTTGCTTTATCAGGATCATCAGCACTCAGTACAAGATTCTTCACAATTTTAGCTCCAAGTGCTGTGGCATGATAGTGTTCCCGTGTCTTTTCAATAGGGAAGTTCGTCGGGTAAAGTCCGCTAAATATTATGGTTACATCTGCCAACACTTTACTTTTTAGTTCTGGTACTATTTTTCTGATGTCTGGAATTTCCTCAATCTCTTTTTTCAGATATTTATCATACTTTGTGTAATAATCAGTGTGAACTCGCACAAGAATCTCCTCGAGGTATATTAAATGGTCATCGTCATCTGTATCATCTTCCTCCTCTTCCTCCTCCATGCTCTGGTCTAAGGACTCACCCATTGTAATTCCAGACTGTTCACTAATCTGAGATTCTGTTTCAGCTTCTTTCTTGTCTCCAGACCCATTTCCTAAATCACAAAGGCTTTCCTGTTCACTTTCCTCTTGTGCTTCAAGATCAATTTTGTCCTGGATATTTTCACTAGGTAAAGATTGTGTGTCCCCAGAATGGTTCACCAGACCATCCTTTTTCTCACTCACATCAGTGCAACTCTCTTGCTGCAAATTTTCATCCTGCAGAGGTTGTTTGGATTTCTTCCAACTTCTCTTTTCCTCATTCTCACTATCCGATACAGAAGTGGATGACTTTTTGGTATCTAATCCATCGTCACTTTCACTGTCGCTAGACAGTTCAAAGTCCAAGTCATTTGTTGTCTTCTCTTGCATTTGCTGCTTCTCTGTAACTGTTATATCAACCTGTTCTGAAAAAATCTGAGATTCTTTTGTATTTGCCAAATCATCAGTGACCTCACTGTCCATTTTGTGATCAGTGCTATCATTTAAGGAGTCCTGGGTATTAACCTTATCATGAGAGTTCACATCCCCATCAGATGTTTCACTGCTTACAGAAGTACTTCCATTTGCAGTGCAAGTGTCCTTTGCAGTTTTCTTGAGACCACTACTGCGCTCTTCTACACATATAACATTCTTTATTTCTTCAACATCTTTTGCTGAAATCACTGCTGAATCCAACGCTTCAGGTTTTGTAGAGTGGTTTGCTAAGACATGAGCAAGAAAGAAAACATATACATATTTTCCCTTTTTATCCTTTTTTCAGGATTAATCAAAATTTAATTTTCTTTAACCTTAAACACAGAGTTTACATATGGACTTAGACTTCATTATGCTTGGAAGTGATCACTAGGCTTTTCAAAGTTGTTAAAATCCTCTAGGTGTCAGTGATTACTAGAAAGGACTGTCAAACCTAACAACCATTACTTTTGTAAAGAAGTTACATAAGCAGCTTCTTTTTTTCCTTTAAGTCACAGGTTGTAAGTGATTATTTGTTAATTTTGCAAGCATTAGAGGATTTATCTTGTAGTGTAAGTTTTATGACTACATCTTAGAGCAATGAAAATAAACGGGGGGGAGACAGGCAGAATTTGCTTTGTAAGGTCCTAATCCAGAACTACAGTACAAGAACTTCATTTATAAACAGCCACGTCTTTCATATTGCCTAATTTTCATAACAAAATAACTGTACTTTAGTACTTGAAAAGATATATCTTTTAGCAACACAAAGATGTCTTTCAAGCTCAATTTATGACTGATGGAATGCAAGTAAAAAGGTAATGGAGTCAAAAGCAGAAGAAATAGTTTTAGGATGTGACTGCAGACGTCTGCAGAAGTAGAGAGACAATTAAAGAAACGGCAGACATCCAAAACTTTGCACACAAAAGTTCACTGGGAACATTGAGTGAAATCACGCTACTTTGTCTCCCTTTTGTGTGCATGTTCCTGCCCTGCAAGTAACAACCGAAGCAAGTGTAGAGGTCCCACATCACAGTGGGATTGAGGTGACCTGACTGAGCGAGACCTGATTGAGGTTGATCATACTATTCCTATTTTCGTATTGGACACTCCTATTTCAACAAGGGAAAGAGAGCAACGTCACAAGTATTAAATTTAAAAAAACCTCCAAACCCTTGGCTAAACTGGAAAAAGCCCGGAAATTCTTTCTTATGACATTGTGTTTCAAATACATTTTGCCCCCAAATAATTACCAATCTAGTGATGTGTACTTTCTAAATCCATTATGTGTATTATACTATTGAGCCTTTTGAACATAAGGTTCTTGTGTCAAATGCCAGAACACCATGTTCAGTAGGCGCTAAAAATTCACACTAATTTTATTAGCACAATTTAGACCGGGAGGCAAGCAGAGATCAACATTCATTTTCAGCAGTGTGTTGAGGCTGGAGTTTATTACCTATTCCTCCAAGTCCCAAGGGCAAGGAAGGGGACTGAAGAGGTGAAACCTATAGAGAAGAAAAAAATCAGCATGTTTTACATGGGGGTGTGACCCCCTCTACATATTCCTGAACAGTTTGGTGTATTGCCAAATCGGCTCTCAGCCACAACACTTATTAGGACTCCACTTCTGCTCTGGTTGCTGCCAAAAGGAACACTCCCAGTAAGAGCAGTCCAGTTTTACCAAGCTACTCACATTTGTGCCATCAACTTCAATAGTCTGGGATTGCCCATCTGAGCACAACTGCAGTATTAGTAAGACCACCTCAATGACTTACATCAATCATGTTTGAAAAGCGGACAAAGTTATAAATGTGGTGTAAAAACAATCTAATTACCTTTCTTCTTCATTTGCATTTCTCTTGATCCAGGAGGTGCATTAATATCTCCTATCCCCTGAAAGTATACATATTTCTTCACAGTTATCAAATTGGGTGCAAACTTCCAAACATCCTCTCTGTCATCAATGATGCAAACCATGGAATCTCCACATGGAAAGAGATCTCTAAGAGACAGAACAGTTGATAAATTAAGACAGTTTTAGAAATTTATATAGCAATGAATGCAATTTCTGGTGATGCTCTTGTTTATTATGAGCATGTCTGCAGAACATGGAACTTACAAAAAGAACTTTAAAAAAGTCAGTAATATTAAAACTATGGAATTCAAAATACAAACTTCGAACAAAATAAAGTCAGTGGGAAAAAAGGAAACAGCTCTTTCAAAATCTCTGTCCCAAAGGCTAGAAGCAGAAAACAAGAAACCTCTCCAAGAACAAACCATTACAATATTTCAGTCTAGTTTTCACTGTTTTTTGTCAACCTATAGCCCAAAGTCAACTATCACAAGATCAATACACTATCTATATATGGATAGGAAAAAGACACAAGGAGAGTTTTTAAAGAGTAGATTCACTCAATCCAAGATAAAGGAAAGAGAAGTACTAGTATCACCCATCACCTAGGAGGGAAGAGTACTTAAGATGCATATAAAAAACCGAGCAAGAAAAGAAAAAAAGCTTCTCATTTGCTACAGTAAGGTGTGGAGGGGCAATAATTTTTAGTATTTCATAAAGCTGGATTAAACATATCTGTCTTAGAAAAAGTCTTGGCTTTATACTCTGAAAAAGATCAGAATGTGAATTTCGACTAGAATATGAATTCAAGGCTCTAAATGACCTAATTTCAAGAAACACTAGGAACAGAAGGTGCTTTTAGCACACTTGAAAGCCAGAATACTAGGTATTCAATTATGTATTAAACTCAAACTGAGAATTTCGGTTTAATCTAAAAAGCCACAACATACAAGTTGTCATTATACAAGTCACAAGACAAAGTGGAAATATGGTTTTTATTACAAGAATGAGAAGTGTAAGTGAAAACATGATGCCATTGCATCACGCTCTTACTGTTCTGCTACCACAGAACCCATTAAGTAGAGGAAATGCTGCAATGCCCAACACCTCAGTTTTACTGAGATGGTGTTGATATTTAAGAGGCAGACAAAGAAGGATATAAACACATTAAGTGCAGAGGGAGTAATTTTTATTTTATTTAGCATATTTTCTCTGTTTCTTGTCCCATTTTGTATAATGCTTAAGACTCATATACATACCTAAGATTCCCAGTTTTAGAAAATGGATCGATACATTCATCCCTTGACAATATCCGATGGGAAAAAAGCTTCTTTTCAGGGTCCAAAAATCCTTTTGGAAGAAAAAATTAAGAAGTTAATGTTCAAGATGTTTGTTCCTTGTTTATGTTTTATATACTTCAGCTATTTTAATTTGTACAACAGCAGTTTAACAGACCATTTTAAGGCACGAGATCATATGGGCGAAAGTACAGTGGATCAAGTATTTGCAGCTAATTCAGTGAGATTAATTTTAAAAATTGCATCTAATTTTCTTTCAAGATGGCAACAAAACTGAATTTATGATAAATAAGGCTGAAAGACATACAGCAGATGATAGATAAACGATTTTTGCAACTTACATTTATCTCTCTATAGTTGGTTCTTTAAAGCTAAATGCGCTCCTTAGCTCATTATGCCTAGGGACTGCAGAGAAGTCTCACAAGAGTCGGCAATGTGCTGCAATACTTAAGCACAGTGGGAAGTTAAGGGGCAGTTCCAGCCGGAGCTCTTGCATTTGTAGGTTTTAAGTTGTACCTCTAACAACTACTTCAATACATTTACACATAATGAATATATCCTGGGACTTTCAGAAATATTTAGGCCCAGTTGTAGTAACTTTCCGGACTGCACTCTTTAAAACAAACAAACAAGCAAAAAAACGACCCAAAACCAAAACAGAAGCTGTGCTAGCTGATCTTAAAGCAAGATAAAGTGCCATTATTTAGGAAAATGGTGACTTGGGTGTACAAACATACATGCACATGCTTCTGAACCTAGTCTCCAATAACGAAGTTCACCTTCATGAGCAGATCACAGCCACTTAATTGCTTAGAAAGAAACTGGCACATTATATACTAACCTGTATTTTTCATTTTACTGAATTTGTACTGAAGCCAGTATCAACTTCTCATTCTTATGAATAACACAAGGCAGTCAATACTTACTTGGGAACAATCTTTTCAAGTTTTACTGTCTTTTATTTTAAATGGTGGCCATAGCCAGAAACAGAGTTCAAAATGACTACAGACTCTATGGACCAACCTTAATTTTCTTTCAAGGAGCTCAGATTTGCACAGAACATATGTTCAACTCCTTTTAACAGTCTAGCCCCCAAGAGTTCCTTAAGTTGGGACTTCAAAAACAAAGTTTAAAAAAAAAATCAGTCATCACTTCTGAAAGTTGATCCTGTATGTATTTAATATTAATGTGTAATTGGAATAACTTAAAACCCATAAAAGCAAGAAAATTCTGAGTTAAGGACAGAGGTTCAACCTTAACTCACCCGACTATGCTTAAGAATTGCTGCAAACTCGTAGAATCATCCCCTGTAGTGAGACCCTTGCAGTACCTAGGCATAATGAATTGAGAGAATTAGCTACAAAGATTTATTGCTGTACACACAGATACTTTGACAAACCACAAAAGCTGTCATACAAATTGCTGTTCTCCCCAACAAAATTCTCTTCTACTAATTGTCTGAATACACAGGAACTCTCTACACTGAATTAGACAGAAGTGCACTGATTACATGGCAAAACTTCAACGAGGCACTCAGCTGCAATGTTGCCGAGCTAAAACTGTAAGAAAGCGAAGCTGAACTAAAAAAGTCCAAATGCAGAAAGCCTGGCTGCCAGGGATTAGAGATAAGGTAGCATTCCAAAGCTTCACAGTAATGTTTTATCTATAAACTAAAAATACACTGAGGATAGAGCTCATCAAAGATTCATCTGCAAAGATATAAGCGCACCTTAGGAGAGTACAAAGCTAAGCTACCTGAGTAGCAACACAGAAAACAGCACTGGTCTCTTTTTAAAGAATTCTTTCCAGGTCAAACTGTTTGGTTTCTTTTAGATGTTCCCCAGTCAACTAAATCAACATAACAAGCAATTTGATGTTTTCACATCTCAGGGAAAGGGCACATAACATTTCATACATCATTTGTTTTCTTCAGCACACCAGGCACCCACCAGAGCTGCTCTCTCACTCTCCTCTGCAGCAGAACAGGGGAGAGAAAATATAACAAAGGGTTCATGTGTTGAGATAAGGACCAGGAGAGAACGGAACAAACTGAGCTTCCATTTGGTCTCATAAATTAGACACTGTGCTAGGTATGACCCCAAGTTTCTTGAACAAACTGAAGACACTATCACTATCCTTTGCCACATTAGGAAGGACTATCAAGTAGACTCACCTAGCAGAGACTATTCCCCCAGTTGTTTGTTTCCCATTATCTCACACTGGGTCTTTGCACGTAAGACTAACCAAGCATTATTTCCTGCTCTTACACAGACTCTCTTAAAAAAGAAAATTTGTAAATAAGTAAAAACTGAGTTAAACCATCAGAAGATACAATGTTGAAAACTAACTCATATTGGGGACATCTCAAATCTCAGAAAAAGACTGAGTTAAATAGCAATTCCCAGGAGAAATTATGTAACAGTTGGAACCAACATGGTTTTGAAGAAGTCCTTTTATAAATAAAACCAAAACTGAATTTCTGAAGAATAAGGTTACCTTCAGTTCTACTTGAGATTCTACTTCACAACCTGGAAAGAGCTGTTGGCCAATCTTTCAAAAGCTGGGACAACTTCAGACACTGGTGATTATACATACACATTGTATACATTCTGTAATACACTTGCTGTAACGAACCATACATATGAATGCCCTCAACTTGGTCCTACTTTCTAAATTTCATTGTAAATCTGGAGTGATTTGACATTGCTTTATCGTTGCCTAATAGCTTTTGAACTCATAATTCACTGCGGCATTTTACAACTAGCTTTTAAGCTGACATCAGTTTTAAATATAGCAAACTTCTCTTATGTAGAGCAGAAAAATAGTAACAATTGCCCAAAATAATTACTTAGTAGAGAAATACTCCAGGGAGCTCTAGCTAATAAAATCCAAAGCTCATCTTCATAAACATACTACCAGATAACACTTTGTAAACATGTCAAACTAAGAAAGGGTTTAGGATGAATTATTTCAGCAGACATAAATGGTGTTTACAAATATCAGCTAATCCTACTTAACAGCTGGCAAGAGTCTGCTGAGATGAGAGAAAAGGACTGACAAGATGTCATCTCTTTTCAAAAGCCTTCTACGACATGAAAGGAGCAGCTTAGAGTTCAGAAATACAGGATGTATACAGAGGACCTAAGCAAACAACCTTTTTCTTATGAAAAAGATCCTCAGCATTTTATTACAAGTTCTTTCTTTACATAACACAGGGATAACAATAAAATATCAAACTGACAGCTCTGAGAGAAACCATTTAACCAATACTGCCATCAAGTGTTCTCTGTATGTATCAGCTATGTATTTCTCTAGTATTGCATCTTGGCTGCACAGGTGGACCAAAGGCTGTAACCAGTGTTGGTACACAGATTTCAGCTGAAACTATCACCAGCACTGCACAAATAACTCACTAGCAGTTTGAATGCTTTTGATGAGGTTTAACAGCTTCAGGCAGAAATCCAGAAGTCTGTGGGTGTCAGGAAGCAGCAATACCCTAATTTGCTAATTTGGTGGCTAATAAACGAGGTAGCTTCAATATGATGACCGCAGTAAGTGTCAGCCTGTGGCAGCACAGGGACTGCAGGGTAATCCACATTGGGGCTCAGGGATTAAAATGGGCAGAGGCCCAAATCACACATTGGGAGACGACAGGGAAAGCACTTAGACATCATGAGTTAACTACTTCTGCAACTCTTCCCTGGCTCTGAAGGCCACTTGCTACACAGCTTCTGACCTTAGGCCACATCTCAGCACACAGATCCAGGAGAGGAAGATTGCCTCCCCACCTTCTGACTAGCACATATTTAAACCTAGTGCATAAGAAAACTATTCCTCTTTTACCACAGAAGACAAAAACGCACTCTAAAGAAGGATGGAAGGGTACAGAATTGTTAATGCTTTAGCAGTACCCAACACTTAATCCAACAGCAAGACTGACAAAGCTTTAGAAGATTCTCCAAACTTCAGTCAAATACTGAGTGACACAGAAACATTCACTTGGATGGGCAGAACAGGACATGCCTCAAACCTTTCAAGGAGAATTAGCTGGAGACCACAAACAAGCATCATGTTCTGATTACAGAAATACTGTATGTTGTCATTCAGAAGTCTCTTATACTTGTCATTGCAAGCCCCTTGTATGGCATTTCACATGCGTAAGAATTATTTGATTATATATATATTTTTCTAAAGTGCTTTAGAGTAAACTAGGATAGCTAGCTCTCTATTTTGGAATCTTCCTTTCTTGCCAAGAACTGTGATTTCTGGGATGTTGTTATTCAAAGCACTTCTGGCAATATGACACACACAAAAAGCAAATGTGAAAGACAACTTAAAAGCTACGAGACATGGAACAGTAGCGTGGATAGTTTGACAACCAGAGCCATAACCCAAAATATTGTTAATTATATTGTCTTTGACCAAGAGACTTGATAAGGGGAAGTGTGAGGAGAGAATGCTCTTCTGACAGGGAAGACTAAAATTGGCTTTTACCCCATCTTGACAGTTTAAACACATGGTGTCCCTCCTAACACGATTCAGACCCAGACCCGTACACTTGCGTAACCAGGACAGATTTCTTTTATGCTTCTTGGAAAAAAGAAAATATTTCAGCCAGTGACCCACACAACAGACTACTATTGTTATAATTCAAATACAAGTTTTCACTTACAAGGAGAAAATATTTTTAAGTTCTTGAGAAAAATATGTGAAAATACAGCTAGATTTCTGTTTTTCATTAAGTAAGTGCATCTCAGCTCCAGGACACAAACAGAACTGCTGCAAATTGATTTATAGCAGCAGAACTTCCTTTGGTGAAAGGAAACAATGCGGGGGGTGGTGTTTCCCACAGGACGAGATAATGTCACATTGCTGAGTTTTATGCAATGGTTACATTAGATTTGTAAGACAAGTGAAGTTGCAGATCATTGTTCGGATCCACCAACATAATTTCTTACTTAGTAAGAAGGCACTAGTTAACAATCCGATTCTCTAACCATCAGCAAAGCAAAGCACATCTGATGTGGAAAAAAAAGGATTATTTCTAAAATTACAGGCCATACAGGCACTGCCTTGTAAACAAGCTAAGAATTCTACTTACAGGACTATTTAGGAGGTGGCTTTGCACACAACAAAGAACGAATGCTTGAAAACTACTGCATAAAGAGAATTAATTATATGAGTAGGAAGGCAGGGTAGGTAAATATTGTTAAATGTAACACACTACTCACCTGCAATTGTATGTGCATACAGTCTGCTGCCAAAAGTAAAAACATGTAATTCATAGAGCTTGGCAATTTTTTCCAGGAATTCCTTACAATGAGGACGCAAACGTGTGTGCAACATAGGCTCACCTCGACCTAACTGGAAATGAAATATTCCCTAGAAGAAAAAGCATGTTGAATATTATCAAAATAGCAAACAAAAATGCCAGCATTCCAGAACTACCCTCTTCTCTCACTTCAACTTTATTTGGTCCAACTAGACCAAAGCAAGTTTTGGCCACAAGATTATGTGGATGAATAAAATCCAAAGCACATTTCTGCTCTGTACCAGGCAGTCCAACA
Source organism: Pachycephala philippinensis (assembly GCA_013397055.1). Taxonomy (NCBI): domain Eukaryota; kingdom Metazoa; phylum Chordata; class Aves; order Passeriformes; genus Pachycephala; species Pachycephala philippinensis. Next base: position 364,355 of record VWZT01000748.1, read on the forward strand.
ATAACGTTTTCAAATTCAGGAAGCTGTACTGTTGAAAAATTTATGACGCGGATGGTTTTCATTCAAATCTTTACTTATGGCAAACCAATCTGAGAAAAATTGAGAAATTTCTCAACCTGCTTGTTTCAGAGAAGTTCGGGATCTCACTACAATCAATACCTCTCAGTGAACTTCTGACAGATTCATTTCAATATGCATTGAGCTCAGAAAGTATTTTCTTCAGCCAACAAAGTCTATGTGTATGGAAACATAGCATCAGAGTGCAAACCAGGAAGGAAACTTGCAGATAAAGATCCCAGTTAAAACCCTAACCGTAAAAACCTCAAAATATTTTTACAAGTATTTTTCTTCAAACCATGCATTTATACACATAGAGGCATAGCCCTTCAGACATACAAATGTTTTTAATCCTTAATGGTTCCCTTTCCTCTTAATTGCAATATACATTTCTAGCTTGTTTTTTCCTAGCAATTGTGAACATATGCTGAGCCTACTGGACATGAAAGAATGGCAAGAGGAAAGAAAAGAACTAAGCAATCACAATTCGCATGACACTGATGTTTGAGTTTGCATCCTCTTGGACACTGATGTTTGAGTTTGCATCCTCTTGTTCAAGATACTGTCCACATTTCAACACGTTTCTTATTTTAGAGCTTCCAAATTAGAAATGTTACAAGCCAATAGCCCTTTCCAGTTCAATAGGAAGTATTTAATGGAGAAATTAAACAACAACACACAACCTCTCCCCTCCTCACTCCCCCCGAAAAAGGTTTAAAAAAAATCACCACACATACTCATGGAATGACAGACACAGCAACACACAGGATTGCTCAAAAAGGGACTTTGCACAGTAATTCACTGTATCTGCCTCAGACTCGGAGGGAAAATAGTTTCATTACTGAGTACTCAGCTTGTGAATTGCAGACGAAGGAAAGCAGAGATTAAAAATAGCTACCTGAAACATCTCTCAAAATGATTAGAAAGGAATTAAGTGCAGGAAAGCACGAATGGAAGAAAGAAGAACATCAATTTAAATGTAGATTAAAAGGAACATATTGCAGAAGACTTGTTTCTCATTTTCTTTTACTCTTCAACTACAATTTTACCTAACCACAGGATGTTCTTTTAAAGAACCATCATTTAAATATTGTTAGAAACATTCCTGTTGCTACATTGGCTTGCAAGTTAACCCCAAATACCTTATTGGACATTTGCTGGCAGTGCTGTTCTGTAGTATGGATCAATGTCTGGTCCAAATCTACCATGAGTACCAGTTTTCTATTTCGATGTAGTCGCTGTTGATCTTCTCTTCCCAGCTGCTCAGCTTGCTGTAACAGAAATATTCACTGCTAAGCTTAGCTTCATAGAAATAAATTAGGTTTATTGCCTTTTCTGTATTGTAAAAGTGAGAAGCACTTCTGCTACAAACTAACTGCACAAGAAATGGTGCCTCAGCATAACTGTAGCAATGGCAGCTGCAGAGCAATTTTTTTTACACAAAAAAAATGCTCTCAAAGTCTACTCTCAGATCTCTGTGACACTATTAACTCTTAAAATTCATGAACACAACACAAAACTTTCAAATTTAACAAATAAGTAACCACTGATTTAATTTAAGGCCGAGTGTCTTCACAAGAAATAGCAGTAGCTTTGAACACGAAGGAAAATTCGTCAGAAGGTCTGAGAACTTTTGACTGCTACGTCCAGCAGTTTTGCATCATTAAGGACAATACGTCTGACAACCCCACACTGAGTATAAAACCGAAGCTGCTGGTGACAGAAATTATATCTGTCAGCTTCAGACTACAGAATGTACGCCTTCAGACATAAATAGTTAAGATTATGCAGTTCCACATGGGCACTAACAACAAAGACGTTATAATCCAGTAAACATGAGTGAAGTTTACTCCTCTTGCACGTATTTACAAACTTTCCAAGTACCACGTGAAGCTCTGTGCTCACTCGATCCACTTCTGATAGCAAGTTGCAGCGTTACCCTCAAGACAGTTGAACTTAAAAGTAAAGTTAAGTTAGAGCACTACGAAGCAGCAAGGATCAAGTGCAACCTGCCCTTTGAAACACTCCTGTAGGATGGGGACACCTCTAGCTGCTTACATCTTCACAGTTCCCCTCATTGGTGTTCTTTGAAAAATTACCAGGAAAAAAAAAATCAAGTAGCAACATAAAAAAGTGAAAACAGATCAGGTCGACAAAGAAGATAAACAGAATGTTCAACTTTAAAATAAACACGCTCTTTCCCCCTACACAAACTGCGGGATAAACAAGCATATTTTGATAACTCAGATGAATATCTGAAATATTCATTAATTCGGAATATTTGGAATATTTGAAAAATAATGAAATAATTTTGCTATACAGGTAAGTTTTAAACAAACTAGCTTCAGTATACCTAGTGGGTCAATTTCAAGGTGAAAGTTAAAGCTACGTTTCAGAGACATTGCAAGCTTTGAAAAGATTTCAGCTAAGGGAAATTTTCACTAACTATTCACTCTTAGTGACAAAAATGTTCAACTAGTAAGTTTATAGGCTGCTGTCGAAGTGCCATCTTTTCAGTACACAGCTCTAAAAAACAAAACAGTGTAAAATCTGATAAAAATCAATCTACACTAAGATAAACTCACAAAAACCTGGGGCTACTAATGTTCAGCCCCAAATTCCTCTTCAAAGAGAAGCCAAACTTCCTGTACGCAACATTTCAGAAATTACTATAATTAAGTTTCTGAACTGTGGAGCTACTGTGAAAGGTGTGAACAAAGAAAGCATGATGGTACTTACCTCAGAGCTAACTTTCAGTTCTGGGACACTGTGAACCATTGATACAGTTGCTGTGGATAATGGCACGCTCTGTTTTCCATTTTTGCTTCGTATCCTAATCAAATAGGGAAAAGAAGCATCACATGAGAGAGTAATAGTTTAGTGAAATGTTGAACAGACTGAAATCTGTAGTCTCAAACTAATCACCACCAAAAATTAATTAAAAAGAGCTATTTTAACTATTATTTAGTTATTAGAGCTATTTAACACACTCTTTCAAATTCTTGCTAATGCAAATTACTAGACAAAATAGTTAGAGATCAAAGAAGCTCACCAGAAAAAAAACCTGCAAAAAGTCACTTTAATAAGTTATACTTCCACACAATTATTTCATTACACATGACACTAAGATGAAACACATCTAAGTACTGATTTGCATAAAAAAAAAGCTATAAACTAGGTATAACTACCAAACCATTCAAATTTAAAACTATTCTGCTACTTTTTTTTTTTTTTTTGGCAATCACTCAGCATGCAATTATATGCTTTTTTTTCCAAGCCAGAGCATGAAAAATTTAAGCAAAGGACAGGCAAAGGTACTCTCTGCACATAGAGTGACTTACAGGTGACTGCTGCTTCAAAAATACCATCCAAAAAAAATCCCTGTACATGCTCTTCCCATTGACAAAAACAGAGTGAGGAACTCTTTGTATGCTTGTGTTTATTTTATTTATGTGTGTATTATACACACAGTCTTATTGGTATACAGATGTGTGCATATACAGATACCAACACAGAATAGGTGTCACCCTCGTGTGCATACATATATATATGAGACAGAGTGTGTGTGAGTGCACACACGAGTAACAAATTCTTGAAAACTGACCAAGCAACCCTTTATAGGATCCCTTTCACTAGCTTACAGCTTACATCAACCAATTTATTGGGAATTCTGACATCTAACTGATGATTCACCAATATTAAAAAATACTACCGTACAAATTTTGTCCTAGGTGACACATGCACATGTTTTAACTCTCCTACGTACCAGTCCTATTAAGGACAAGGTTTGGTATCAGCTCTATAAGAGTTAAACTAGATTTCACTTTGTGACAAGCAAACTTCTGAGGAACAACTGCACTGAGCTGAGCTGAGGGAGACACAACCACAGACAGGTACCTTTCACTGTACCATAGTGCATGGCAGCATTGATGTCCAGGAACAAAAGGTATTATTTGGTCTGAAGTTTACATGTACATTTTAGCATCTTACATCCTTTGCTTCAGAGTTCAGAACACCTCATATACAACCCTGAGAAGTATTTTAAATGAGCCTTTAAAAATTATTACCTGCTTTCAGACTATTAGTTGAATGACTCCTAAGAACAATGTACTTGCTTTTCTCCAAGCAAGAAAAGCATCAATGCTTTCGAATTGTCTTCTGATGTAGGCACAACAGACATAACACAGTATTTCAGACGTATAAGCCATTTTGTATAAAATGAAGACACATACATAAGACATACTAAGAAGTACTAAGTGAAAAAAACTTAATTCACTGGATACCTTGAATTTCTCTGGATTTTTCATGAAACGATAGCAGTAGAGCAATATTTAGATGTGACTGTATTCAAACCTCAAATCAAGTATTCACTCAGGACAGACAAAGCCCTATTCATGATTATCCTAACTTTGCTAGGTTTGCCAAATAATACTGATTTACACATTATTAACATTCAACTTTTTACTTAAAGTTATATCCAAACATTAACCAGGCTACTTTTTGCATAGCACTCTCAATATTCAGTCCACTTGCACTAGTTTGTGGGATAATGTTCACAAAATAATTCTTAACAATGAGCGTGAGTTAAAATGAAACTAAAGTATTTCCAGCCAAATGAAATGAGTATGCAACATTAATTTACAAAATCCAGGCAACTATACAGCCTGTTTTGGAACAGCTGTTGAATTAGTAATTTGATATGCATAAGAAACATTCTCTTTACTAAGCAATGAGAGCAAAGGAGAAATACAATCATCTCTTGAATTTGCTTTCTTTTTTGCCTAAGGCTTAAATTCCTTTAGTTCCATGGCAGAATGTTTCACAAAAAATTGAAAACAGTTAAGAAGCCTTAAATTGAAAGCACTGGAGACAAGCTAGCTCCCATTCAGACACAGTACAAGTGAAGCAAGGTCGTATGAATGAGACTGCTATTACCTCTCAGCTATTTGCACCTGCACACATAAAGCTCTCAGGTTTACTAAGCCACTGTTGACACACCATACAACTCTCAGTCTCAGTGGTGAGTAGATGGAAAGCAAAGTGTGATGAGAATTTACCCCTCTACACATGCTCCTTATATTTTCTACCTAAGTTACCCTACATTGTCTCCACGAAAACAGAGCATGCACAGTTCTTAAATCCTAAATGAGAGGAGACCGCAGAGCAGCCTTCCAGTACCTGAAGGGCTTAAAAGGGACCTGGAGAGGAACCACTTACAAGGGCATGTAGAGACAGGACAAGGGGGAATGGCTTTAAATGAAAAAAGCATAGGTTTCATTAGCTGTAAGATTGTTCTCTGTGAGAGTGGTGAGGCACTGGAACAGGTTGCCCAGAGAAGCTGCGGATGCCCCATCCCTGGAAGTGTTTAAGGCCAGACTGGATGGGACCTTGAGCAGCTTGGTCTAGTGGAAGGTCTCCCTCCTTATGGCAAGGGGCTTGGAACTAGATGACCTCCAAGCCCCTTCCAGCTCAGGATATTTCATGACTATATTAGATGAGAGAAGGAAGACCTTGAACCCCTAATCGGAAGCAAGGAGAAGTTGGAAAAAAGAGCTGACAGTACTCACTGAGTTAAATCCTGGCCACATTCTGCACACAAGCCTTTCATAACAACAGGATGGCTGCATCCTTCCAGTCTCACCAAGACAGTCCTGAAAAAGATGTAGGCATTCCATTTACAGCAGGTAGACTACAGACATGTAGATTAGTAACCCAGAGATTGAATGAATTCAAAGAATAAATTCTGTTTATGACTTGAGTGTCAGCCCCTTAAGATATGTGCTTTTGCCACAACATGCCAAAAAGGACAACCATCTAAATTTTCAAATTATTAATCTTCACAACTTTAAAAGTCACTGAATCATATACTAAGGTCAATTTCTAACCATAATTTAGCCAGGAGGTTCAACAAGAATGAGTATTGTTTGTCCAGAAACATTTTACATTCACTTAGATACAACTCCCCATTAATACCCTACTGAACTACACAGTAATGAAAACTAAATGCAGAAATTTCAACATCACAGAACAGCTCAGATTCTCTTCTTTAAAATCACTGAGTCCAACCACTAACCTAACACCGCCAAGCCCACCACTAAACCATGTCCCTAAGCACCACATCTGCATGTCTTAAATTCATCCAGGGATGGTGTCTTGACCCCTTCCCCAGGCAGCCCATTCCAATGCCTGACAACCCTTTCCGTGAAGAAATTTCTCCTCATATCCAGTATAAACCACCTCTAGCAACTTGAGGTAATTTCCCTCATCCTACTGCTTGATACTTGGAAGAAGCAACTCCCACCAGGCTACAGCCTCCTTTCACGCAGTTGCAGAGAGTGAAAAGGTCCCTCCTTGCACCTCCTTTTCTCCAGACTGAACGGCCCCAGCTCCCTCAGCTGTTCCTCATCAGACTCGTGCAGCAGATCCTTCACCAGCTTCACTGCCCTCCTCTGGACATACTCCAGGACTTCAATGTCCTTCTTCTACTGAGAAGTCCAGAATTTAACCCAGGATTTGAGGTGCAGCCTCAACACTGCCAAACACAGCAGCAGACAAGTTCAATACCAAACTCGGTTTACTACTTTCATGGCAGACATATATTGTTTCAATCTTCTCATAAAAAAATTTTAATTTCTGATCCTTAAGTCTTGAATCGACACATCTTAAAATAAAGACATAGAAAAGGATATTTTATTCTTTCTTTTAAACACTGGCTAAACCAAACCAGAAATTAGAGCTGGAAACAGAGAAGTGCAACATTCACTATTCTGAAGTGTTTAAAAGATAAACTCTACTTTTCAGCTGAATAGTCCAACTAAAGTATTCCTCGTCCAGTTATCAAAATTCCAGGTCTCGAAAATATCATTATTTATTTTCTCTCAAACACTAAACAGCCATTATAAGACACCTGTTTTCTTCAATACAGTTGGAGGAACTGATCTTTCAGACTTATTTAAAAAAATTTTAGTAAGTAGATATAGTTTAGCTACTACAAAATTTCACCAACTCTGTGATAATGAGCTACAGCATCCCCCTAATATTTAAAAAAAATTAAAAGGTCAAGCAGCTAAAAAAAACCCCAACCAAAAAGCAAAAAACAACAAAACTCGAGCTCTTTCATAAACTGGCTGTAGTGTTTTAAGTGTGCCTTCAAACCTGTACTGCAATAAGCAGACTGCAACAGGAAGAAAACTGTTTTGCATGCTCAAATTTCGCATTCATATATCTGACTAAGTGTTTGGGAATTCCAAGCAGAAATCCACTTTCTAAATAATACCTGCAACTGCTTACTTGCAGCATGTCCCTTATTCTTTAACAACCAGAAGAACGATGACTCTACTAACAAAACTGCAGTTTGTGCCCATAATGAGGATTATTTTCCTCTTTGAGAGCAAAAATTAGATGCAGATCAGGTTTATTACAAAAGAAGTCTTCACAAGCCATCATACTACCAGTATTCCCATTTACAAAAGTGCAGACCTATGCCCTTCTCACTGGCAGACATTATCTGCTTGGAAATTACACCTCCTCTTCCTGTGTAGGCATCTCAGATCTTCTCTTTTTAAACATGGTAAGTGTTTCACAGAAAACAAATAATCAGTCTTGGCTTTTTAAAAGAACTGCACAAGATAAAGTATTTTTGTGGCCCTTCACTAGTGGCAATTCACTGTGTGATTATTTCACAGATTTCACAGAATTTAGGTCTCCTCTCATCCCCCTATGTTTGCATTATTTAATTTTACTCCTCTTCCCACTCCCTTTGACAATATGTCTATCTTTCTGTCTTTTACATTGACTCACTGCTAAGCTGCTTTTTAGGCTACCAACTCACACTAATGACCATGTCAGAATTTTTCATCCTCACCATGTGTTCAGTGCATGAATCAGAAATTACAGACACACCTAAAAGGCCAAAAACCCACCCCACAGTACAAGCTACAGAAACATGCTTAAGAGATTACAGTGACTGAGTTTATACCCTAAATGAATTGGTTTTCAATAGTTCAGGAGAAAAAAGACTTTCAATGCCAGCTTAGAAGCCACAATATCTCTAGACATTCTCTACTTGGCAGTCAAGGTAACCTCAGACTCCAGGTATGCAACAGGAGAAGCTGGCATACTCTTGGGCTGAGGTGTGATTCAAAATTGGACATGCAAGAACAAAGATTTTTATTAGAAAATTAGAGTTCTAAATTATTCATTGATACTGTCCCTAAAATTTCTCATACCAAGCATGACCACTAAATAACAGTTTTGCACCTGCAAAATCTGAATATAACCAGAACTCCTAGCCACACTTAGATGTGCTGGAGATAAAATAAAAAGCACATGATACCAAGTCCTCTGTCATACCGTTCTCAGTGATGTTTAACCCAAAGGACAGAGGAAGAACTCCAGAGCGCTGATAAAATTCTGAGCAACATACAACCAAATGGTCAACTTTTAATTACAACCATCAGGATCCTAGGCAAGTTTCTCTCAGGCAAAAAGCCCAACACTACTTAGTGCTGCAGAAAGAAAGCCTGAACTTCACTAATGCCTAGGCATACTTAAATTTTAGCACATGTGCTTTAGTTACTAAAAAGAAACAAACACAGAACTCAAGTAGAATGATTTTTGTTCATTTCACACCTGGAAGCTCTTCTTTTACTGTTGAAGTGAGGGATTTTCAAAATGTAATGGCCAAGATCGAAGCCAATTATCAGAGAAAAGTGAGCTGAATCAAAGTGTGCATGTCTGGTTCTAAATGGCTGCATATACCAAACATGGGTTCAGGTTTCTGTCTGTTCTCTTCTTCGGGTCCTAAGTGAAACTCACTTAAAAGAACACAGCCTTTCCCTACTCCATTTCTACAAAGAATAAACAGATTCCCCCTCCCGCCCCCTCCAAATATGAGGAATTACAGCACACTTTACTGCTGGCAACATTAACAGCATCTTCCTCTTCTTCAGGACCGACCTGGTGATAAGCAGAGCTCAACTGGCTACTTCAACAATAGCATTCCAAGGAAAATGCCACAAAAGATGCAGAATCTTTTTCTACTTTTACAAACTGTCCCAAGTGTGCAGATGAGCTGGGTGAAGCAACTGGGTAAGAACCACTGTGCTGTGACAAGCACACTTTTTCTTTCTGGGCGACTGTGGAGGTGGTAGATCATTCCAATACCCAGCCTGATAGCTAAATGACTGCAAGAGAACCACAAACTACCTATGTGGTTTTCTTTGGTACAATGAAACTTGAACTAGTAAATAAGGAAACCCACTGTGGGCCCTTATTCACATTCCTTCCAGATGTGCTCGAAAACAAAAGAGAAATCAGGTGTGTCATTAAAGCAAAATTTTATTTTTTGTGGCCCCAATCATGAATAGAAACAGACATTTACCAAGAGCCTCAAGATGCAGGTGACTATAATGTCACCACTGTTCTCCCAGTACTTGCACACTTACATCCTGTTTCTAAATCATGTCTTTTAATAATACCTTCTTTAAGTCAGCAGCATGGGAAAGAAAAAAAAGGGAAAGCTTTCACGAAATCCAATATGAGTGTTTTGCTTTTAGTAACAGAGGAAGCCAATGCCTGTGCTAATCCTAAGGCCTGGTCATTACTGCTGACTCCAAATGGCAGAACTTCGTATCAAGCATCTGTGGCACTTGTTACTAGTAATTTAATTACACTGGAAAGCCAAAACAGAGTTCTCATGTCTGTGCTACTCCTCCGTTGTACCAACCAGTTTACCAAATCACTGAAGGGAACCCACTGCAAACAAAGTGCAATCCCCTAAAGGTTTTATTATTGCTTAATTTTTTTTTTTTTGGTTGGTTGGTTGTTTTTTTAAAGCATGATCTAACACTTCTAGCAGCAAGTGCAGGAGTTACAGGAGAACAGAAACAAAAACTTCTTGAGATGTTTCTTTCCATGGTAAGTTAACTACCTCCATCAGGAGGGGCTGGCCAGCTGCAGCACATGAGTACAATGGCCATGAGATCTCTTTGTAATTGTCTTCAGTAAAGCTCTGTATCTTAAGGATACTCAGCATAACACAGGAATAGAGAGGTTCCCTCTGTTACTCAGAACTAGTCTAACCTGACTGTACATTAGCCACGGCCTTCTATTACAGCCTGGCTTCACTTCCAGAGGCAACTGCTCCAATGACATGCTGCGAGAGAACGGCAATGGCCTACTTTCTTTACTCCCCACCCTCATGTTTCTTCTCAAAGCCCACCCCCTCCTCTGACACTTCCAGAAAGGACTATTTCAGTACACTGCAAGATAGAACTCACCAGTCCTAACCAAGTTTTCTGCTGGTTTTAGAGTCAAGCAGCTGAAAAGAGCAGTCCAGCAAGGGTGACTGATCAAAGCTGCAAATGTTTTAGAAACAGGGCTAAGACTGGGGAAAGAGAGACACAGTTTGAACAACTCACATTTTCTCTCCACAGTAACCAGGCCACTTTGTCTGCATTTATCTTGCCTACCTGTCAAGACTACCTTGGACAACTCCAAGCCATGGAAACATAAGTTTCACTTATTATCTTAAAGTCTGTTTCAAGGTATCATGCATCGGCATTGAAAATATAGTGCAATATAGTGCAAATTTACAAGATGAAGCTACTGCCTGGTGCTGACTTGTGTCTCACGCAAGTGTTGGCAGTCAAGCAATTGCTGGGCTTCCTCAGATCTGTTTGGTATAAAGAGAGACATCAAATACCACAAGAAACACACAGACCAAGTTGTCACTGTGATCACTTAAAGCTGCTGTCCTCAATCTGATGCCATATGCCCTTCCAATTAGCACTAGAAGATGTCTAAATGTACCAATGCAGCAAAAGGAGATCCTGGTGTGCAAGTGAACAGAAGTCACTGCCCTGGTTCTGCAGAATGTTCAAGGGGGTGTTACTGGGAAACTGTCAAGGGGTAAAAATACCAAATGAACACATCTTCAGATCAATGATTATTAGTACCAAACATTACCAAATCAACCAACCAATCTAGAACAAATATGAGCACAAAATCTTTTAGATGTCAGATGAAGTTAGATTCAACCTAAAGCCTGCTTCTACAGTTTCATTAGTCGGATTTCTGAAACACTGACATTTTTGTTTGCTTATCCCAGAACAGTATTTTGTGGTGTGTGTCTGCAGCATTTAGAACCACTACTAAGAGTCCTTAAGACCAGTTTACATCAAACCACACCCTTTGTTACATAGGACTCTGGTTTTGTAGCAAGGATTGTTTCAAAGCCTGAATCACCTTGGTCTCACCATGTAAGAGTATTTAACAACTGGATTTATCTATTTATTTAACCCTCATTAATATCTGTGAGGAAGCTGAGAGAATCCTTGAATAATTGATTAAAAATACCAAGGATTCACAAGGACACATGCCCCTTGTTGCTACAGGCAACACACGGCCTACAGCCTCTTTAAGCTGCTGGAAGAAACATCAGTCCAGTACAGCAGCCACTTGACTTACATTCAAGGACAGCAAACACAGACAGCAGTACTTCAAATACACATGAGCCCCAAAGGCCTCACCCAAACAAGTCAGGCCTTTTAATAAAATCCCCCAAAACCCAAGCAAACCCCCACGCCCTAGCCTAGATAACTACATAACTGCCGTGAGCAGTAGCTCACAGAGAGCACAGTCCACACTTCAAGGCATCATCTCAGTTCTCCAAAGCTAATGGGGAAATTAAGGGTCTTGAGATAATTTTTCCTCTGTTAAATACAAACTATTCACAACTATGAGTTAAAGTGTTGTGAACTTTTTTTTTCTACTTTTCAGGCAAAATACCTATTCAGGTTTAGACTAGGGTCATGAATGACAAGAGAAACACAGGCCCAGAGTTTCTGGGTTTTATTTATAATCCAAGAAACATCTTAAGGTTGAAGTAAGGCTATTTCCATGATTTGCATGGCTTTAAGTATCTCCATTTATTTCCGGAGAAGAGTTTGCATTACAAGCAAAGAGGTAACCCTCTTTCACCTTCTATGCAGACATCTATGAACAGCTTCTGGCATGTTTCAAAAAAAACACTGTTAAGAGTTAACAATGTATAATAAAAAGGTATATAAAAAAAAAGCAAATGGACTCGCAGTGCCCTTTGCATAAGATCTAGTAAATCTCTCAAATACTATTTGCAATGTGGTTTTAATTTTATTTAGAACATTTTAAACCAGAAGTATTATTATATAGGAGAATTCAAAACTAATTTTTTTTTAAAGGGAAAAGGTGAAAATACAGTTCTCAATGCTTTTACATAGAACCCCTTCAAAACAAAATGAAATTCACACAGAATGAATACAGAAGTGGAAAGATGCAAGCTTGGAACTCTGTAACTTGTTTCTTTAGCATTAAGTACTTCTAATAATCACAGAAGAAAACAGGCTGTCATATCTCAGTAATTCACTAAATCAATAAACAGTTCTGCAGCCCACTCCCTCCATTACTGTTGTCAACTATTGATACTACTTTTATGCATTTGCTTTTCTATTGCCACTTCTCTCTGGCTGCAGTCATAGCAGTCATGCAGCAGTTCCCAAATACTTGCTGCAAAACTCCACCTGAGAGTTGAGGAATATCCATCTGACAGCAGGATCAATCCAAATCTATGCATAGGAAATAAATATATGTGATGAACCCTGGCAACCTAAATGGCACTTATTCAAAAAGTTGAAGTGACTGAGTAGTGACTGAATAGCCTTCTAATTGACAGAACAATAATTAACCTAAACCTCCAGTTTTCTCAAACCACACTTCAACTTTCACATCACTTACTAAAGAACGGTACTCGTAGATGAACTGCTGCAAATCCAGGTGACAACAGTCTTGGACTAATCCCACCTCCGACTCATTTTTGTTTTTTTCAGGCATATACCTCTCCTTCAGGTAAAGGCACATAATTCCCCCTTATCTCAGACCAACTTACCACTGCATTCCTCCTACGCCCACCTGTAATTACTGGAACAAATCTGGTTTGCCTCCTGCACCTGTAGGCTCACATCTAGAGAAACAGCAACAGGTGAACACCAAAACAGCCTGGACACCTAAGCAGAGAAAAGTGACTGAGAAAGAGACCATTTCAAACACACACACACAGAGCTGACATCAAAGCTATAAACATGGGCTTTGCCTCTTCCTGTGCAAAGGAATCTGGGAGGATCCTGTGATCTCTCCCCCTTGGCCTTGGAAAGCTGCATCTATTAACAGAATATTACACCTTCTCCAAATATTTCATCACCTTCCCCACTGAAACCATGCACTTAGGCAATCACAGTCCCTTTGTCTGTTACTTCCAAACAACAAATAAAACAGGAAGAGGCTTACTGCAGGATGCACAATCCTCAAGTCTAACAGCTTCCTCCCATCCTTTCCCTTTTTAGATACTGTGGCAAACTTATCTGGACACGACATCCTGCGTGCTTTCCTCTGGGACTTACTGTTAAACCAAATGAACACACTTACATAGGAGAAATTAACAACTCTTAACACCCTTAAGAGCAATTATGAACCAGACTGTCCTAAGTTACACTACAGTGTTCAAACAAGGAGCAGCAGCTCCACATTTGACAATAACCCTATGACAGCAACAGCACCATGTGAGCCCAGAAACCTGACACAGTCTGAAAGCAGAGGACAACAGCTTAGAAAGCTGTCCAGCGTATAAAAGGTAAGTGTGATAAATAGCTGTAAAGTTAATGAAGCTCTCCTCTTGAGCAATGCTTTCCTTGGCTAGGACCACTTGCCCCCCTGGCCCTTTCGTGAATGGGAATCCACAGCGTTCACTCCATTAAGCTTGGACCAAGACCATTTGCCTTTCACATCTTTTCAAATGCTGAGAAGTCTTAGATGTAATTTTTAAACAAGGAAGCACTAAAAAGCAAACAAAGAGGCATTATTCAATTCTGCTGTGTCAATATCACTGCCTTATGCTACAGTTTTCCTCAAAACACCTGTAGAAAAGCGATTTTGATTTTGTTTTTTAAGATATTAGTGCAATAGTGACCTGGCAACATCCCAATTCTTGCCTTAAAAAGGGGAGCATTTCCTTTAACACAGAACGCTGTGTTAAAGGAAACCAAGGAAACCTTTCCATCTCCCAAAGCCTTTTGAAGACTAGTAGTCTCTACTGTTGGTGACAGTTCTATCCTTCCCCTACTTCCAATTCCATAGGTCTAACTTCAGCAAAACCAAACCTAGACAAAAAGTATAATCAAGATCATTGAACTGTAACCTGTAATGCATTACCTGCTGTCCAGGAAGTCACTTCATGCTCCCCTATATGCTTTAAAAGGCAACCACTGCCAATTCAGCTATCCATATACGGTAGAAGACCTTAAATTAACATTTAATATTTTTAACTACACAAAACAGATACCCGTAAGAATATTTCATAAGTGACAATTTACAATGAATTGTCTATTACCACTTTCCAAAAGAGGTCCCAAAAATTAAAGGCTGGCAGCTCTTTACTAAGCCTTGAGGCTAGTACATCCCATCTGCAAATATTTTTATACATTATTGTTAATGTTTAAGATATTGCAGTACCATCATCCCATACTCACTTTTATTTACCGAGTTCAAATGTTGCGTTAGCCATTTACCTAAGGTGAGTCTTCCACTAGGTAAATCTGACTTTGAAAATCCAAACAGCTGCGACCCCTAGTAGGGCGAGCCCCAAAGTTAACACCAAACACGAAGTCATCAAATCAGAAAGGTCCAAGTAGGCGTGCAAGTTGTACTACTGAGACTGCTCAAGAGAAAAAAACTCCTTGGGTCAAGACAATCTTTCAGAACAATTCAAAGCTAAAGTCACGTTGCCCTCTTCCTTCCTCAAACTTTTCCAATCCCTCCCAGTTCAAATGGCTACGTATTTTACAACATAAAAATTAAGTTTTTATTTCAGTTCTCCCATTAGAATTTTTGTCCATACATTTTCTGTTCAGAAGAGAACAATTAGAGAAAACCATGTGGCAGCTGCTAAGAAGAAACAATACGCACATTTTGCCTTTGAAAAAGACTGGTTTTCTAAACAACTCCAGTATTAAAGTAAAGCTCAAAAATACCCTAAAGAAACTAGACAGCAATAACTAAAAAAGAAAATCCATTACCATTTGGGTAAAAATACAATCTATTTCCAGCACAGACATCTACAAACCTACATTTTTAAAAAACTGCTATAACCTGCTTGTAGTTCTACAATGGGATGCATAACAGTACCATGAGCTATCTCATTGTGTCTGCTGGCCCATCCACTCACACACAGCAGAAAGTCCTTGAGCAACTCAGAGTATGAACTAAGAGAGTAGAAAATCCCCCGCTTTGGGAGAAATCTTGTCAAAACAAGAATGTTACTAAAAACTATCATATAAAATGCCATATGAAACATATACAACCTCAAAAATGTTATTCCCCAGTGTTGACATGCCATTTTATTCCCTTGATGACTCTACTGGCATTTACACAACCACTTTGATCTGACCTATATATGGGCTACTGCTGAAAGGATAAATTACTCCGCCTTTCCCTACACCACACTCCTGTTGCAGCAACTGAACAAAATGAGGGAATTGATTACTGTGGACCATTTTACAGGAGGTTGGGTGGGAAGGACAGAAAGAAAAAAAGATGAGAAACCAAGCCATCTTTAGCTACATGATTTCCAACACCCTGCTCAATGAAAGCTGAAGGCACTCAAGTTGGAGCATCCCTTCCAGCCAGCTCTCGTGTTGGCCTGAAGCAATCAGGAAACCATGGTCTAAGAAAGTCACACTGAGGAACACTGCATACACAAGGCTGCTACAACCACACTACTGGTAAATTCCAAGCCTGATGCCTGTTTCCAACCAAACCTGACTGAGCAGCTTGATTCTCTTAAATAAAGAAGCTCCTACAAGTTTTGTGAAAACATGGTCATGTAAAGAAAAGGAACTTTGTCCTCTACCATTCAGTGCAATGAGCTATACTGTGAGCTTCCAACTTGTTAGGTGCCTAGGAATAGGAGAAAGAGAACACAGTGAAAGACAGAAGCCCTCACTTAGAACTTGCATCTTTTTCAACATCCAGTTCAACCAAACACGAGAGAGATTTTAATGTTCCTTGGTATGACAGTACACGGCAGAAAGGAGAGGGGAAAAATATAAAAAAAAGAGACACAAGAAACAAGTCAGAAAGATGCATACCAAAACTTACTAAAAAAAATAATGGGATGAATTCAGGCATAAAAAGGAGTGAGACAAGATACACAGTACGTTGGGATTGTTAAGTATTATTCAACAATCCTCAATGTTTGGCACAGAGGAGTTTTTTAAAAGACTCTTACAACTTCATTAAGTATTTGTCAGGATATTATGAAAACATTTGTGTCTAACAAACAGCAAGCTGTTTTTCCTGTACTTCGTTGAAAGTGTCACCACTTTAAAATAAACTACAATTCATTAGCACTTTATTCCCTTTGGAAGACTGTAAAACGCATGGTACTGGGATCTGGGGTTAAGTGGGCAGTCAACTAGGCTCTGAGCCTATGTGACATTAGATAACCAAAAGAAGATATTCTTTTTAAAATACATAATCAAATTTCTGGCACAAGAAAATATCATGCGACAACACAAAAATCTACAGTTTTAGAGAACAAATCCCCACCTCTTTCCTGCTATCTTCTCCAAAACCAAAAAATCACAAGTTTTGCTTCACTAGGATCTAGACAGTTTAAACAAGATTTTTATTACAACACAAATATGCTATGTAGAAGAATGTGAATTTTCGCTATTAAAGGTATGTGGTAAGACACAAAGATACCCGGGTTAAATATACAGGTAATAAATATTTCAGAAGACTCTTCTAATGTGAACCAAACAAGACCCTTGCAACAGTCTGTCCCATCAGTAGGGCAATAATTTTATTTTAGAAACGCTTATGTAAATATTTGCATAAAGCATTAATACTGACCCAACCCAGAATCCTGACATACCTGTAGCAGCTTCAGAATGATTAACCTTGATGGGTAACTGGCACTAACAATACACAGAGCAGTGCAGGATTTTTGGCATTTTATTTGTTGCTCCTGCTACCCATCAAAATTATGCTTCATTAACATCAAAGGCCTTTCATTAACTGCTTCCTGTTCTCCCTGTTATTTACAGTCCTAAAAGGTTAGACATCTTTCTCTCTCAAGTTGCAGCCTGACATGTGATGCAAGCCTACCTCTGCTAGAATAAGCAAAAGCTATCTACTGCCTGCCTTGGGCTCTCCCCTGGGGAAAGCCTGCACCCCTGTCAATGCTAAAAAGTGAGTAATCAAACTACAAGAAAATTAAGTGCTATAAATGTGCAAAATTACTTTCACACAGCAAAAGATTTCATTTCATGCCTGATATAAAAGAAAAATAACCAAAAGTTAGAAATGCGTCTTAATTGGGAGACTTGTGCTAAATGATGTCTTTATTTCCAGAAATATTATGACCTAACTGACATAGAAGAAAACTCATCCACTCATATTGTTTATCCTCAAATAAAAAGGTTTGATCAGCTTATCTTTTCATGTTCTAATGAAAAGGAAAAATATTTTGAATAGAAACAGTACTTCTACAGTGTTCAGGGTCTGACAAATACTTGAAATATCTGGTTGATAGAGAATTTGGGGCTAAACTGGCCAAGCTCATTTTCCTGAAGGCAGCATGGCACCTACCATTCTGGATAGTTTGGATTACAAAAAAGGCATCTTCTGCAGATGATGAATAAATTTCCGCTATGTTACTTACTTTATTCACACCTGTGTTTTAATAACACAGAATCTTAACATGTATTGAAATATCGTTGATAGTGAAATACTATTTCAATCCCACAAAACGGGAGGCCACAGCAAGTGATTAAATGCTTGCCAAAAAAACTTTTAAGTGACCAAAGAAATGCAGTTATGTCTTCAATTGCTGACCAGTTCTACTACCCTTAGGTCATGCTTATTCTACCTGTTCACTTGAACTTTTCCCTTGCACTCACACAGTAAATACCACTGCAACATGCAACAGAGGAACCAGACTGAAAAGTCAGAATTCCAGAAGCGTAACACCTAGCAATGGTCAATATCAAATACTGTCTTTCAGTCGTGTAAGATACAAATATTCCAGAAGCCAAGAACAACAGTAATAAAGAACACTATTTATTTTCTAATTATCTCAAAGCAAGGACTTGCTAATTATAATCAAGTGGCTCAAGACTACACAAACCCAGTAAGAACACTGTATAAAAATTGGCGCATTCCAGTCCTGAAGTTGAGCAAAGCTAAAAACTAAAATGCTGCTACATCAGACCCAGACTACTTTAAATTGATTACATTTTCACTTAGAATATTTTTAATTTGGTTTTCCTTCCAAGTGCTTAGCTAACACAATGAAAAAAAACAGATAGTTATCTCCCCTTCTATTCAGAGCTAGTAAGATGAATTTCACGATACATATGGTATTTTAATATTTCAGTCTGTACTTTTAAGATCTTTTTTAGTCTGACCTAGCATTTACAGTACCTTTGTTCTACATCAGGTATTAAAGATTGTCCATGCTGCACCAGATGCAATAGCAGAATGCTGATGTGGCACAAAAGGAAAGCCACAGTCTTATCTCAGAAAGAGATATCTCTATAGCAAGAAACACACAGCTTGTACCTCCTCAGTAGCACATTATATTACTGACTGATACAAAAATGCATCAGACTAGTTTTTTTTCTTGAACCTTTGAGAGCACCCCCATACACAGATGTTTTGCATATACTAGTGAATTTCAGTCCAGAAAGTTTAGACCTGGCTGCTCCCACCTAAAAATCAAGAGAACTGCAATCAAATAAAATAGCTTGCTGTCATAAAACAGAGGAAGTAGAGCGTTTCACTAGTTTCCTGTTGAGAAAAAAAAATCTGCTTAAAGTACAGGGTAGCAGGCTATTAGCCCAATTTAACCTAGAAATCTGAGAGGCCCACTATCTACCAGGCACTTAAGAATCTAAAAGTCAACCAACATTCAGCCTTATCAAGACAAACCCATTGCTAAACTATGGAAAAAAACGTCTCCTTTAGTCCCTTGCTCTTCTCAAAGTAAAATTACAACATCTTGTTTCTATTTGTGAAGCCTTATAGATTAAAACACCTACAGTACTAAAACATTTAGGCTGCCAATATTACGTGTAAGGTACTTTGTAATTTTAAAACACCTTGCCGCACCGCTGCTTCCTATTAAAATTCCTTCTATTGAGCACAAAGTGATCTGTTTGCCCCCCGAGTTTTGCACCAACCTAACTGCCAAGCTAAAAAGAGTACATTAGGACGAGTGGCAGTAGGCAGAAATTGATGCACAGGAAGTTCCACCTGAACACGGGGAACAACTTCTTTATTGTGCTGGTGACCGTGCACTAGAAGAGGTTCCCCAGACTGTGGAGCCTCCCTCACTGGAGATATCCCAGAACCGTCTGGATGCAATCCCATTCAACGTGCCGTAGGACGACCCTGCATGAGCAAGGAGGTTGGACCTATGACCCACTGTGGTCCCCTCCAACCCGACTCATTCTGTGATTTTGTGACTTCCAAGTAGTTTTCGAGTAAGAGCAGTTTTTAGAGAACCCCGACACAGCAGGAGGGGACGCACAGCTCTCTGAGACAGGGCTCACTGCGAAGGGCTCCGCTCTGAAACACAGGAGTGGAGCATGATCCCTTGGCACCTCCCCGGCCGCTTCCTCCTCCGTCTCCTCGCACGGCAGCTTCCCTGCGCAGAGCTCCGGAGGAAGGGCCTTTGTGAGCAGGGCCCAGCCCGGCCCCCTCGGAAGAAGCGCGAAAGCCGCGTCCCGCCACGCGCTGCCCACGCCGCCGCCGCCCGCACTCACCCGGGCGCGAGGACCTGTCCGGGCCGCGCGCAGAGCTCGCGCACCACGCCGGGCCGCTCCGCGCGCAGCCTGCGCTCGGGGCCGCCGCGCTGCGGACGGGGGGAGGCGCCGCTAGCGGCGGGCGGCAA
>VWZT01000748.1:392782-448352 GCA_013397055.1 Pachycephala philippinensis
GAAAGGAAAGGAAAGGAAAGGAAAGGAAAGGAAAGGAAAGGAAAGGAAAGGAAAGGAAAGGAAAGGAAAGGAAAGGAAAGGAAAGGAAAGGAAAGGAAAAAGTTTTTATCAGATCTGAATTTTGGCACTGTCCCTGGCAGGTGGTGGGGCTGAAGTGCTCCCCCAGCCCAGGAGGACTTGCCTTTCTCCACTGTCTTGTTCTAGGAGAGTGTCATAGGGTGGTTCTTAAGGAGAAACAAATATTGAAAATACTGACTAAGATAACGCTTACTTAAACAAGAAAAAAATGTCTATTTAGAGCAACGGAGAAAAAAATCTACTGAACCGGGAAATAAAAATCGTGTTGTTTCCTCTACACAGGCAAAATAGGATGGATAAGATTCAAAGTTCAGAAGAGGATTGAAGGTAATACTTCCCTGCTTCCTGAACTTTTCCTACTTCAGGAAAAGTTCAGAAAACCAGGCAGTTATGTGGGGGCGGGGAAGAAAGAAGCTGTCAATTTAGATTTTTAAGCAAAGACAAAAGTCATAGCACTGCAAAGAAGATAAACAGAATCAAAAGTGATTCATCATGGAGCTGCTGATAGAAGGGACAACAAAAAGTCATTTCGTCTGGTGGCTTGCTGGGGAAAGATGTGCTGGAGACAGAAGTCATTACCAGGTGAGGACGGAGTGAGGCAAGCACCACTTTTTTTTTTTTTTTATTCAAAGCAGGCATGAAAAGAACATCTGAAGAAGAAGGGGGAAGACAGGACAATAAATGATCAAAGAAGATGTTGCATATACTATGTATGAGACAAGCATGGCAGCTTCGTAAGCTGATTTTACAAACCATAAATTATGGCAGTAGCATTAGTTGTGAGCCTCTGAACTGGGAAAAGAGGGGTTCCATGCACATTACTAATAAACCCATAATTATATATTGAAACATGCAGAAACAATGTGGGTGTCTGCACAAGCTGAGAGCTAATCTTTTCCCCCTTTTTACTTCATCTGAAAACTTGTTGTATGGATGGTACTGAGAGGGTTTTTTTCTCATTCAGGGATATTTTGCAGGAAACATTTTTATATTTTGTTCTCAGGAATGCAAAATTTGGACTCCCCCTGATCCTGCTGATGGGCACTTCTAAAACACAGGAGAGAAACTCTTAGTGATATCCTCAATCAGCATCCTCTCTGCTCCGGGTGTCAGCTTTTTATAGCTTTTGATGCATCACACAGGTGGAGAGGCCAGCTCTTGTTGTGCACAGTCCTAGACTGTGAAATTGTTTACAAGGTTAGTCCCCTGACGGGAGACATAGTAAGAACTAAGAAGCCACACTATGCTGGGGTATTCCATCACTGGTTCTTGGAGAAATATATGTGTTCTATTCTTCTCAGTTTGACTAAAATGCTTCTCTCTTAGAAAAGTAAGAGAACAGGGTATGTATCTGGGGCAATGTTCAGTATACTAAGTGCACATTTTTATAGGAGCAAAATCATAGTCTAGTAGAAAAACTAGCATCAGGTGTGATAGCACAAGTCAGAACCATCCTCACACAGAATTCAGATGTGGTCGTAATCTGGTAAACATTTTACTTTTCAACTGCATACTTTGCACACTATTTGCATGACATCTCCTTTTCTCTCTTTCCCTTGTTGGCTGACTTTGTGCCCTTTTGGCTTGTCCCCCCCTTTTTTTTCTTCTTAAGCCTAGTAGTGATTCACTGGAAAAAAATTCCTTTAGCCAGTGAGCAGGAGTTTCTGACCTATTTACAAGTGAACTTCATTATACTTTTCATAGGTCAAAGTCAAGCCCCAAAGTATTCCCCAGACTGCCTGGTAAAGCCCTGTCAAATTCTCAGTGACTTCCCCTCCAGCCCATCTGTGCTTACCTCACCCGGCCTGCTGTGTCATAGGTGCTATTCACTGCTGATCCAGAATATTTTCCCTTAAAAGAACCTATATTCTTGGGGATGGACTGTGTGTCTTCTGAAAGGTCTCTAGAAGATACTGCGTTGCTGGAGGAATAATGAGAGATGTCATTGGAGATTCTACGCTGCTTCCCGGGGTAACACCCAGCATAACTCTTGGTCCTTGAGCTGTTGCTGGCTGTGCTGCGTAGCCTTCGCGTTTCCCAGAGGATCATCTAGGAGCAAAACAACCTCATGTTTTACTAACATTCACCACAGGATGGCAGTGCAAGATTTTAATTGTCAGTCTGTTTCAATGGTATGTGTATGTGCCTTGTGCGTGTGACAGCATAGTTAGACAGAAAATTAAAACCAGTAGTGCTTTTTTCCATTTTGAAAACAAAGATACACTAGTTTCCTTTGAAACAGAGCGGATTGTGAAAACACGGAACCAATAAGAAAACAATGCTGCTGCTGCACGTGAGGTGCTGCCGTATTTCAGAAATGCACCTCAGCTTTCTTTGTATGCTGGCTGTGCATTTAATTAATTTACACCTCCTCCCTTAGTATAAAGTCTGTATTGCGAAGATTGTTTACATGATCTATTCTAAGTGGCTTTTGAATTTAGGGAGCTTTTGTCCTGACATTGCATCTTTGGCCTATGTGCTAAGGCACACTCCCTGCCGGTGTTGTCCCAGAGCATGTCCTGCCAACAGAGCTGCGAGCGATTGTCAGAAGGTCAGTTCAGCCTTCCTCCTCTCTCTCCAGCTTCACCTTCCCATTTTCTTTTTGCATGTCAAATCAGGAAATTTGTTTCGTCTGAAAATGTACCTGACAAAACCAAACAGTTGTTAATTAGGTCCCTGGTCTGGCTTTCAGCTTGGGTGCCAGCACGGGCAAGAGGAGGCAGCAGGGAGCCTGGGATCGTCGTTCTGGCTGCACCTCATGCCCAGGCTGTTTTATGTGATGGCAGAGTTGAAGAAAGCTCTCAGGCCTGGGCTCTGCTGGTTGTTGATTCAATTGACTTGCCATCACTGGTGCTATTTTCTGATTTGGCCTTCACAGTGAGATGCTGATGGTGTTTCTTGCTCCATGACATTTTTGTCAGGATGCAATACAGTAAAGTCTCATCAGGTATATATCATGGCCACAGGCAATTCAAGTTTTAAACATTACATCCTGCTCTGAACTGCTGCTGACACACGCCCACACACTCAACATCTTACTGATACTCGTAATTTCCGTGCTAGTGCATTGCACTGACTGCATGCCTAAATCTATACAAAGACCATGCAGGTGAGCTCCAGGAGACTGAATGCCATATTGATAAATGGCTTAATTTCACAGATACTGTGATTTTTGGTTATTAAGAACTTCATAGTTCAGCAGAAGAGTTGAAAATACGAATTTTCTGTGTCAAAAACATGATGACACTCTTAATTCATAAATCCATTGGGGTGTTGCTTTGAATGCTGGGGACATAATTTATGATTTGTAATTCTTGTTGTTTCTTCCCTTCCACATCATCCCAGTGGGTGAGCAAGGAAGGGTGTTATGGTCTTGGGTTGAATGCAGAGAAGTGAGTGCTGGGCACTCAGCTTTGAACTCTGCCACCCCTGCCCTCATCAGGTGGAAGCTTCGAGAGGCATAACTGTGGGTAATCTTCACCTATTTGCTCAGACTGCTGCTGGAGACAGATAGTTTGATAAACAAAAGCTAAAGGGTTCTCCAAGTAGTATCTATCAGTTAGTGATGCCATTTTTTTAAAGCTTGTGTACATGTGTTTTTAGTAGTCCCAGTAGTCCACTGACAGATAAAAAGTAGAGTTCAGCAGTGCTGCTGGAGGTGTGATAAAGGCTCCACATAAATGCAGCAGAGCAGCAGTTCTGTGTTCTTCCCTTCCCAATAAAGGGCAGTTTTATGTTTCAGAAGGTTTCTGGGATGACTAATATGATCTGATACAGAACCAGCCTGCACTGGAAGACTTAATGGAGGAAAAATGCATTTTCTATAGCTAGCACCCAGCACTCTTAGCCGTATCTGACAGAAGTGCTACTCTTACACTGAGTGTTAGACTTCAGCCTGTATCCGTAACATTTCTGAAACCTGGTATTTTTATTTGCAGTGTAACTTCAGGAAAATACTGATTTTTTCTGAAGAGAAGATTATTTTTCTTTTTTAATTCTTTCAGAACATTTCAATTTCAGAACTTTTCAATTCTTTCTCTCCGTCTATTCTAGTGATATAGCGGTAACTGAAAAGTGGACAGAAATACCTATTTAGTGTGAGATGTGGCTACATTGTCTAAATTGAACTGAGAAAAAACCTGTTCACTCAGAACTATACAAAAGCTCTATCTTCTTTTCCAGACATATAATCTGGGTTTTCTTCTTGCACAGATAGAAACAATAATATATAGTAAATGTATGTGTGAAGCTGGAGTAACTCTTCAAGAACAAACCTTTAGCACTGCAGCTAATATTCAGCTAATATTCTCATATGTTTCCAGGTGCAGTATCCCAAACCAGAGACACTGCAAGTTCACAACTGCACAGACCCTGAGCATGTCACACACACACATTACTTAATTAAGGAATGAAACTTTGCCAAACCCCTGTGGCACAGGGATGGTGATCTCTATTTCCATGGCGGGCAGCGAGTGGGTCCAGCTGCAGCCTTGGTATGAGCTGTGGGCTGGTATGATGGGCTGTGTGGCAGAGGAATTAGGGGCAGAAGGAGAATGGGACGGCATCCCTGTAATCACTACTAGGATGGGAGTCCCAGTAGGCTTGTTGTCCTGTGAGACCATGTAAGAGTAGTAATTTTTTCTTCAGGAGAGTTTGCAATATGAAGAGACCAGACCAGTAGCATGGCTGCAGCATGGTTATCAGGAGCACAGATCCTGTACTGGTGTGTTCATCCATGTGCATGCACTTCACAGTGCCACACTCTGAACACATTCCTTTGGCAGGGGCAGTTTGGGGCTGGAGAGGGGAGGGGAAGAGATGGTCAAAATCAGAATTAAAAATGTGCTAAGGGAATAGGAATATGGGAAGGAGGAAGAAAAAGGGAGGAGGGCAGGAAACACAGGGGCATTAAGAGACTTAAGGTATCAGCTGAGGACTTACAATGGTGGGAGAGGTTCTTAAAAGAACAACAGTAATCAGAGAGCAACAGACGAAGTGGTATTGCTTGTACACAAACACATGCTCACACATATGTCAGAATTGACAGAAAATTGGTATTAGGAGGAGGGGGACTGTCTCACACAGAAGAAGGCAGGGTTAAGACATCTGTGGCTGTTCTGGTTACAAGAAGTCCCCAAACACCTCCTGCTCTGCATGCAGTGGAGCTGCTATGGAAACCCTAAGGCTCTGGAGGTGCCCACAGCTGCTCTGGTGGAGCATGTCTCTGAGAGCATCCTTCAGCTGAGCAGCAGGACAGGCGGGCAGCTGGCAGCAAGGCTCCCCCTGTGTGCTGGCAAGCAGACGGGTCAAGCCGTGCTTCTGTGGGAGCTGGGCAGAGCTGAGAATAAACCCCAGATTTCCTGCGCCTCAGCTCCATCCATGAAGCCGTCGCTTCCCCACGCACTAATCTGACATTACAGAACGTATGGCGATGCAAAGCCACAAAGAAACTAAATTAGGAGAGCAGTAGGCGTATGACTTGCATGCAATGTTTCCCTTTCACTGCAAATTTCTCGTTTACTGTTATTTTTCCATTGGCCCGTGTGACTGAATTCCCATAAAGTGGTCTCCCACACCTCAGGCAGTTGATAGAGCAGGAGGCAGTCACTGGGCCAGTCTGTGCCTGAAAATTAGAGAGTGACAGACACAGACCACGCATCTGAGAAAGAGACAGTGGTGCAGGAAGGGATATATGAACCACTCTGGCACAATTCAGTTAGGCAAATGATTAAAGCTAAAAAGGAGGAAAAATGAACTGCTTCCCTGGTTGTATATATAAGCTGGACATTTGTAGAGAGTGAGCAAGTGGAGTGGTTATCAACAATAAAAGAGTAATAAAAAGATAAGATCTTTGCATTCCAATTAAAAGAAAAATCATTGCAACAGGATCAGATGTTTTCCCTGGCAAAGAGGCAAAGAATTTCTCTCCAAGCAGGAGACAAATACCTATGTCTTTCCTTTTATCAAGTATTAACCCATAGGCCTCTGACAGGAAAAGGCAGAGAACTAGCACAGGGATTTCTATTGGAAATGGGAAAACACTTGTTTTTCTTTTTTTTCTCTTTGTTGAAATTTGAAGAAAGATTGGACCAATGAATCAATGGCATGGACGAAAACTAAGCTATTAGGAGATTAACACCAGGGGAAACCTTCGAGCAAGATGGCTTCTCTGATGGAACTAGGTAAGAAATTAAAGAAACAAATATCAATTTTGCTTCCCCTTCCTGCCACCTTAGCCACATGTTTGCAAAACACACCATGCAGTGTGTGCTGATCCAATGGCAGGGCTCACTTCTGCAAGAAAGCTTTTTCTTACTGAGACTTTCAGCTCCAACCAATGAAAAACAAGTATCAGATGAAATGATCTAATGACAAATTTGCAATATTCAGTGCTGAGGTGGCATATGTACAAATGCTTGAGTCAATGGAACAAAAGTAGGTTTGCCTTTTCTGTGCTGTTTTTTCAAGATTGTTCCAAAGTAGCTAGAGTGATGCCTAAGAGTTAAGCACACGATTTACTGAAGACATTCAGAAGCCACATTCTGGCTTGTCTTCTCACTGTCAGTGCCAGGCAGGTAGATAGATAATCGGGGAGAAAGTTGGTTTCACTGATTAACCTTAAGGATCCATTGTGGAGATTGCAGCTTTTTACAAAGTCAAGAAATGTCATTGATTCAACTGCCCAGGAAGCCTGCTACCTCCTTAACGAAAAGTTTAGGAATTATTTCAAAAATTGAAGTGCTTAATTATTTACTATTGAGTATAGTTTTAAAATCTGATTGTTGCTTGATTTTTTTCAAGTCTGTTTGCAGCGGAAGGCTGAGTTGTTTGTTTTGTGCATGTGCAGTGTAGACCTGAGAAGAGTATCTGTTTATTACCATGGAAAATGTTGACTGTAAAGAATGCCTGAAAAAATAAGGAAATATATCTGAAAATATAAGGGAATGCAGTATTTCAGCCAGTATATTCAAGACGAAATGATTTGAATGTAGCACAGTGGTACCTCTTAGAAAATGTAATGCAGTGACTTGGTTTCCCTGTTCTATGAGCAAGTTTCCTATGCTGGCTTCAGCTCCCATAGTTCTCGGGGAGCCATGATCATGCTGGGGACAGCTGTACGTGCCATAGGAGGTGGGGGCTGATGGCGAGACTTCTTCAGGCAGATGGGACTTCTGGCCCAAAATGAGATACTGAAGTCACATTTACAGATCACAGTTTTGAAATTATTGCTCCTCTGCTGAAAGATGTCAGTTTTCCAGTGGGAAATCTATTCTCCAGATCTTCTGACCAGAACTTATGTTTATCAGTCTCCTAATTCCAAAACCTCTTCTCCAGCACTTCCTTTTCTTTGACAATCCACTAATAGCTTCATTCCCTTCCCTATCATTGGCTCATCTTTCTTCTTATGTGGAAGTGTAGATCAGCTGAAACATGTATATTTCTTGTCTCTTTCCAATAGCAATTTGATTCTTTACATTAACCTTAAATTCAAAGCACGTTGAGGAGAAAGGTAAGAGGCTTCTGTACCTGTAATTTGTTTCAGTATTGGGATCTAAACATAACTTCATTACATCCCCCACTTTTATGCTTTACATACATCATAGAAAATGTTTTAACAGCATTTGGCAGGACGCAATTAGCCAGTGAGCAGACCCTCCTGATAAATATTCATAGGTTCAAATCCGCATGCAGTAGGCTGAATTAATATCTACACCTATTGCATATGCTAAGTATAATGTCATGGAAGTACTTTGGTGAGTATCTAATTCTTAGTGGATGTATATATTCATATAGATATATCTATCTGTATATATGCATATATCTATCTCAAGCTGTAGTTCCAGATAAAGATTCCTCATATGGGTACCCAAGTAGTATCTTGCACTCATTCCTTGTGGTCAGTGAGTATGATGAATACATCCTCAGTGGCAAGATGACAGTTACTTCCTCATGCCAGGGGAATACCCAGAACAGCATTAACAGATGTCTGTTGCAGGAAAATTGTCTGATCCTTTGAACCTTTATGTTTTGCAGAGTAGAGAATTGCTGTTTATTTAAACATTTTTAAAGTTGCATATATTTCATGAGATATGTGTTTTAAAAAGTGGGTTTCTAGTACTGCACAATTTGTCTAAGTAACCTTTTCCTAGTTAACAAGAAAACACCAAGATCCATCTTAATACAGGCCAACAGATGAGCTTCTCAAGGGTACTTTCTAACCTAGGTGTTTCTAATTTAGCTCTAACTTAGGAGTTGAACTTAGTCTCTTGTATTCTGGGTGACTGCCTGAGTGACCAGTCTGCTGGCTAATATGGGAAGGGGTGCTCCACTTAATATCAATAATTAAATACTTATTTGAGAAGGTCTTTGAATTCTGATCTTTGCTGTGTTTCCCAACTAGTGAGCTAGAGAGTCAAGGTGTCTTCTGTCTCCCTGCTATCTTCCCTCTACTTCAATTTCTAGACCAGTGGAGGATGATAATTTATATGAAATAGAACATTTCCAACAGTAAAGATGGAAAGAAACCAACCCCTTGGTAGCTATATCATCTGCAAGTTATGCCACTAAGGGGAGATTTGGGAGAAATTGTTTGGATGCAAGAACTATCTTTAGACAGACAAGAGTTTGGATCAAACACAATTTTTTGATTGAGTTGAACTTAATACTTTTTGGATTTAATCTTTATCTGTCAGCACCCTTATACTGCCCTGACTCTTCCCCATATGGTGAATTTGGGGGGAAATGAGAGAGACTGAGCCATAAGAAAACGTATTAAAAATACTAAAAAGAAATGCGATACTGAGATACATACTGCAACTCTGTTGACTTTACAGTGTCTTTGAAAGATATTACTAAATCTGCTTTCTTTAGTTCATTTTAAATGTTATATTCCCTGGTTATTTCTGTTAGCTGTGTTTCCCTAGTTTTGCTTTTAAAATACAGAATTAAATATTAAAAGGTTAAGGTTTCTTTTTTATGCTTTCCTCCCCCCACCTCTTCTGGTCTAGCCTAAATGCCAGCAGGAGAAAATGCATTCTCAGACTTAACTCAGCTTCTAGCTCTAAGTATTCTGTACTAAATTAAGCACAGAAACAGATACATGGTACTCTGGAAATATGGCTTTGAGCAACAGAATTGTGATGGCTCAGGAAGCTGCACTGACAATCAGCAAGAGCTCTATCCTGATGAATAATGGGGGAGATTTGTCATTGTCTTCTCACACCAAGTATTTACAGATGAACTCTACTTTCAGAACCAATTAGGCATCATATACTTTTGCACATGGGCACATTTTCCTGAACAATATGGGAAGAACAAACTTTTGAATTAAAAAAAAAAAAAAAAAGAGAGAAGTTCAGATCAATCACATGTATTTTAATCTTGCTTTAAACATGCTGTTTCCTTTTTTTCCCTAAATAGATTTTTATGTGGTCACTGAAACATCTTTGTAAGAAAAGCTACAATACTCATACAAGGAAAGTCCCTGGTGGTTTTTAAACATAATTTTTATTAAGATTTCTCAATTTAAAAAGGAAAGATCTAATAAACACTCCACCCCTTATCATTATGACTACTGTTTAAGTTTTATGAAGAGTAACAAAAATGACATCTATGCCATGGGTTGTCTATGGAGGTATCTAAAGTGGTTTGGGAAGGTACATTCCGTAGGAAATATTTTTATATGCAGGGAAATTAGGTCTGAAAGTGTATTGATTAGGCAAGGAGATCAGCCATGCAGATGAGCATTTAAATGTGTAACTGTGAATTGTTTAATGTGCACAGTTACCACAGGAAATACACACATACAACAACATCAGCAGATTAATCGATTAGCTGCAAGAAAAAGGCCTTTCTTTCAAAAGTTTTCTCCTTCCTTTCTTCCAAATGTTTTCTGCTTGTACATCAGTTTTCTCTAAATAATCTTCTAATGATTAAAGCTGACAGCTCTGAAGACTTAGATTTCATGCATGCCCAGTACAGGTAGGTACAACATAGATAACACTATTTGACGATTTCTCTATATCACCATGTATTACTCTCAAGAATTTTTGGCAGACCCTTGAAAATAACTTTGGAAGAACGAGAAAAGACATTTTTCCCTTTGAAATGCATTCGCAGTAGTGTACCAAACCCTCCATAATATTGGGAAGGACCTCAAGATGTTGGTGATGGTAGACAAAGGCTCTGACAGAGCAGGCATACGCATTAAAGATCACAATTACACATCTTTACAGAACCTCTAGTGTTTATTTTGTAGATTTAAATACATCTTCCAGTGTGTGGATGAATTCTGTCAAGCCATGTTTCCTTCAGATAGGACAGGAGGTCAGATTATCTAAACTATGCCAGTTGTCACTTTTACTGTACAAATCACAACCAGGTTCACAGGTGGTAACTCTGGATTACTTTTTAAATCAGGAAGCAGAAGGCATATATGGTATTGGAGCATGTCCAGGGAAGAACAATGGAGATGGGGAAGGGCCTTGAGCACAAGTCTGATAAGGAGTGGCTGAGGGAGCTGGGGTTGTTTAGCCTAGAGAAAAGGAGGCTCAGTGGGGACCTTATCACTCTCTACAATTACCTGAAAGGACGGTGTAGCCAGGTAGGGGTTGGTCTCGTCTCCAAATAACAAGCAATAGGACAAAAGGAAATGACCTCAAATTGTGCCAGCAGAGGTTTAGATTGGATATGAAGAAAAATTTCTTCACAGAAAGGGGTGTCAAGCATTCAAACAGGCTTCCCAGGCAAGTGGTGGAATAGCTGCCCCTGGAACTGTTCAAAGAATGTGCAGGTGTGATGCTTAGGGACATGGTTTAGTGGCAGTGCTGAGTTAATATTTGGACTCAATGGTCTTAAAGGTCTTTTCAAGCCTAAACCATTCCATGATTCTATGAATTCCCATAGGTGTGTGAAGAAAACAGTATGTGTCTTGTGGGCTTCTTTGTTACCAGATCACAGTCTAGCAGAGAAAAACTACCTACTGGAATAACTTTGAGACCCAGCTTTCAATAGATGTAATACCATATCTATTACATAATTTTTGATGACTACGAGATATTGATGACCTCACTGCATCAATTAACCAGGCTGTGCAGGATCAGTTCCTCTCTGTAGTGTTCTGCCACTTGCTTGGTACCCAGCAGTGGGCATCAAGCAGTTGAAGTCAATCAGAAGAATCTGAGGAATAGCTAGAACATTTCTAAAGGCTGTCACCTGTATGACGGCATCCATCCTGTTGCAACTGGTTTAATGCAAGGGGGTTTCCAGGGTTCTAAAGAGTTGTCTTTGTCTTCCTTCCCCTATCTACCAATTGAATATGGGAACAAATTTAATGTATGGTCAGAAACAACTTCTTTCAACTTGAAAATGTTGGAAGATAGAGCCTTCACATCTCATTACAGGAGTTCACATCTAGCATTACTGTAAATCATGGAATCATAGAATGCTTTGGGTTGGAAAGGTCCTTTGACATCATTTAGTTCCAACCCCCTGCCACAAACAGGGATGCCACCCACTAGATCAGGTTTCTCAGGGCCCCATCCAACCTGGCCTTGAACACTTCCAGGGATGGGGCATCCACAACTTCTCCAGGCAACCAGTAGACTGCTGTAGGGGCTGCCTTGTGGAGTGCGGGTTGTGCGTAACTTGGCAGGATGACAGCATGCAGTGCTCTGGCTGTGAATCAGCAGTGCCACACTGCTTGGAAAGCTGTGCTCACTACTTGCCTCTGATAGGGCTGACAGCAAACACAGAACCATTGTAGCATGCAAAACTGAAAAAGTATCAGGCAAATCTGTAGTGTTGTTTGTTGACCTACTCATTATTGTGGTGATTAAGATCAGATGAGTTGAAAGAAGAGTTAACACTGGCACGGTGTCATCCTGAAAAGATGGGTGTTGACTTCCAGTGATTTTTAACTGTTTCCACATACTCATGAAAATTTTCCACATATATGTGCAAGCAGCCCAGGTTCCTTTCTCCTGCCATATGAACTGCTTGGAGCTAGTGACCAAGGGTATTTAAGTGTGTGTAGTGTTGCTAGATGTTTACTTTAAGCACATTCAGGTACTCTGGAAAGGTTATACCTACCTATACAGACAGGATAAATTTATGATTGTTCTGCTTACTGGACAAGGCTGGGGTTTTTTCCTTTAAACTCTTTTTTTCAATTATATTTGAGGTAAGCACTCAGAGGCCTTAAGGCAGGAATCCCTTCTTTACTAACTTGTAATTAGCCCTGATTGTTCCTTTTCATGTCTCTTATGAGCAGGAAGCACAGAAGTTCAGAACATGTGTTACTATGTGATGACTATTCAGTGTCTTTTCAGTCTTGGGGAAAATGCACAGTCTCCTCATAGGACAGCTCATTCAAATATACAGTGTTATGCCACCAGAGGAAGTACTCTTGCTTATTATTAAAAGGCAGCTACGAGGCTGTGTAGGTATTAATTTCATATTCCCCATAATTACCAAATGCTCGCCTCTGCTTGTGAAAAAGGTAGTGAGTCACCTTCCAAACCTTCCTCTTCCTGTCACTTAGGCCCTGTGCTACATCACCCTCAGTTCAACAAGAGAAAAATCACCAGGCAAAGCTGACTTTCAGCAGTGACTTTTAAGGCTTCTTTTACAATGAAGCTGAGAAATGAAATCATAGTCTTTTGTTTTCTCGAGTTTCCCCCAGTCCATTCTCAGTGGCCTCCTTCGGTGTGCAAATTAAGCGTGGCTCTTGTGGTTCAGCCTCTTTTCAGCATGGCTGTAGTTAGCAGTTGGCTGAACACCCAGCACTGTCGCTTTGTTTCGTAGCTTTGCCGTCAGTAAATGACAATTATAAACCAGCTTTTTTAGCTTGTTCTTCAGGTGCCTTCCCAAGACTGGAAGCCTAGTATTTGAATCAGTAAGATTTTTTTTCTAAATTAGCATCCCTAAAAAAACCCCAAAACCTTAGCCACAGAACACAAAAATTCTGAGCCTGGCTGTCCCACCTCACATGCTCTGGTAAAGCAGGGTGCTCCATTAGGACAGAGGCATGAGCTGAGCTATCAAGATATGGCAGCAACAAGAGATGCAGGTTACTTCTTGTGCATTAGACAGGAGTCTTGAAGTCAATCTCCTAAAGCATTTCTAGGGTTACAGTTAATAAATTTTTGAAGGGTAAATGGAACAAGTATCATCATCTCATGTGGCCTCTAAGCCACAGTTTTCACCTGTACTCTGCGTTGGACCATGTCACTGAAGCTGAACTTTAGTGTTTGTTCAGACTGCTGGGACTTTGTCTGTAGAACTTAAAGACTACAGGCATCTGCAGAGGAGGCAGGAGTGCTCAGCTGCTGCCTCTGTGCCATCACAACCTTAAACATTAAAGTTCCAGACTTAAACTTCTCCCATGTATAAGTAGCCCTTGGACTGGGGGAGCGGTTTCAGTGGGGTATATGCTAACCATGTGCTAAGCCAGCTTCACATGGCAAAGTCCCCTTCTCCATGCAATGGAACTGGATGTGCATCACCAACAAAGCTGGTGCAGTTTAAGTTGATGTCTCCTCTCTGCTTCACTGGTTTGTTACTGCTTCTTATCTGAGTATCATCACTGGCAATACGAGGACTCTGTGTCTGCTTTAGTGCAGAAGAGAAAACCATCAAGGCTGAACAGGATCATACCACTAATAATTTTCAGACAGTGCTTTCCAGTGACATAACTCACCTTCTGGATTATCGAAGTTACCTGAAGAGGTTAGATTAAAAGAATAAAATAAAAACACAAGAAAGGCAGCATCAGCATTAAGGGAATTTGTTAAATTGTGATTGTGGAATTAATGAAAGCGTAAATTCGCTGAACTGATGAATGAAGGGACACACAACAGATTGGCTGACTCTTCTACTCTACATAATCTCCTCTGCACAAAGTACTCTTCCTCTGAGGTATCTGTGGAGTCTGGGAAGGGGAAATGTTCAACTTGCTCTTCCTTTAAGTCCTAGTACAGCTAGATAAGAGATTTTGTAAAGGAAAAAGAAAAAGAAAGCAAAGCCCACAGCACATTTAAGCACTCCAACAATGCTAGGAAATGGAGATGCCTGTTCTAGAGTGTTAATATCTCATGTTTCTTCCCCCCAGCTTCCACACACAGAATGGGCACAGACCACACTCCTGTTGGAATGCCTCCTGCCTTCTTTTCCCTGGAGAAGCCCTGTCCTCTGACACAGGGCAACACCAGGGCTTTCCTCCTGGGCCTGTCTGCACAGATTCACCTGCTGCCTTTCTCCTATTTTTCTCAACATCAGGAAACAAACTGCTTTCTCCTCTCCTTCATCTTCCTGGTGTTTTTCCAATATTTTTGGTTTCGCTGTTCCAGACAGTACTTAATATAGTGAAATTTCAGAGTGGGTGAGAATATCAGTTCTTTAACTTTCTGAGTGTCCTTGCACTGAAAAAGTGTATCTCATTTGCGAGTGTTGGTGTAAGAAACATGAATGCAATTTCCTGAACTTTTGCATGAGACATGTGGGAGCAACAACATACCTTTCATATCCTGCCAACTTGATTTCGTTAGGGCTTGGAGAATGTTGACCCTAGGGACAGTTGATAGCCAACTTATTATTTTGTATAGCTGATAGTTTTTATGTGACCTTTACGTGAGCAGGTCTTACTGTATATAAACAGTGTGTATATATATATATATATAGGTATATATGTATATATATAAAATATGTGTGTGCTTCTCTCTCTGCCCATGGCCTATGTGTTAAATCCTTCTTAAAGGCAAATGATATACCACATCCTTCCTTTGAAGATAGTCGGTTCTGTAGCAGCTGTCCAGCAGAGTAAAAAGACTAATTCCTAAATGAATTACTTCTCACTTAGATGGCATAATAAGTTTAACAAGGACTCTTCCCCTTCACCCCATAGCAGAAAACATAAATTACTGGGTACTAGGTGGGAAAAGCAGCTGCTAGCATGCTTAGAAGGAATGACCAAGTTAGATTAAAAGTGTAAGTGCTATTTAATGTGGGTCCCATTATCCTTTCCCCAAATGCTCAAAGCTTTACCATTTATTGAACATAAATTTTTATAGCATCCTTGTTAGGCAGCAGGGGAGACAAACATTATTATCTTTACATTACAGAATGAATGGAGGCAGACAAGTCTCTGCGGATATGTCTATACTAATCATCCTATTAATACAGACATAAATAATTAGTGTACAATAATTCTATACTAATATAAAATGATAATAAAATGGGCTATTTCCAATTCCCTGACACCAACTTGACTGATGCAACATATTTCATGTCCATATGATGGTGAAACACTTCAGTCAAAATAGGTTGGCCACTTTCAAATTGCCTACCAGGAAAGATTTCTAGTCTATGTTTATAGCAGAAAAAATGTCTGCAAGTCTAGAAGAGTGTTAGCTTGCTCAGGTCAAAATGTGCTACAGATAATTTCCCAGTGCGCCCTGGCCCATGGTTCATGAGTACAGACCTAACCAAAGGATTTTACCTAGTGCCATGCAACAGCTATATTGCTGTACATAATTTTGGCGTCATCTTTTGCTTCTGTGAAATCTGACTTTTGCCTCCGCCTCTGTTGCTCTCCTCCTCTTCCAGCCTGGCTAGGGTGTGTTGCCACTGGGGGGCAGGTCTCCAGAGCAAACAAGCATGCTTCTTTCCCGCAGGCTTACTTCTAACAGGGCAGAGAGCCTTGGCAGCAATTTGGCATTTTGCAGATGTTTCTACCAACATTTAAGTTATGATGAACTGCAGTAAGGACTCCTGTGTAAAGACTGGATTCTGTCACCTGTACAGTCTTGAAGCAGCACCTGTGTGCAATCATCTGTTGAAAGCAATAAGGCAAGATACTGCTCATTGTTAGGAAGGATAGGAGACTGTAGCCATAAAGTGTTATGTTATAGAGAATAACATAAATAAACCACAGGCAAAATTCAAATTAAAGCAAAAGTGACAGACCGTAACTCTGCTACTGTCTCTGTCAAAGTCTCAGTTTTGGGTAAGTGGAAACTGGTGCAGCCCTGTATCGAATGTGTAGGAATCCTGCAACACTACACTATAAGGGAGCTTAATATCCTTCGTTATACAAAGTACGTGCAATGTGGACCAAATTAATCTCTGGCTCAGTTCTATCCAATGCATTAAAATCCCTTGGTTTATTAATTAGTCCCAGACCTAAATATTTTTCCACCATTCTGTCTACCACTATCGGAACAGCAAGATTTTCATTAATTTTCATGCAACACAGCAGATTACTTCCTAGAATTTAAATACTCATTTATCTTGTAAAAGTCAGAGCCTTTGAAGAATATGTGAGTTGAGCCAACATTAGTGGGACATTATATTCCAAAAAAGCTGCATGTCACCTAAGGTGCCCTTTTCTGTACACAACTCATCTACTGCTGTGGACAACATTCAAGTCTGTTAGCATAATATATTATTTTCTGAGTGTCTATTCTAACTGGCTGGAACAATAGCAGCAATCTGCAATCAAGACCCAAACAAAATCTCCCTGCATCCATCTTGCAGACAGGAGAGATGAAATAGAACATTCACTACCAGTCCAGGGCAGAAATCAGAATCCCTTGGACAGTGTGAAGGTACATATAGGCAGTCAGAGCAAACTCCTAGCAGTTGTAGAGAAACGAAATGCTACTCATTCCATCCCCAGAATACCTAACATCAAATCACTTCAATGCACTTAGCAGCCGTAGCTCACGTGCTGCAGTTCAGAAGGTGCATATGCATTTTAATTTCCATTCCACAATTTGTAATCTACCTGGAATAACAAAAAATTCCTCTAAATGGAACTTGCTAAGTTTCTTCACAGTCTTGTCACCTCAAGATTAGCTTCCTGTAATATTCTTTCCTTTTGGCTGTTGCTTGAGATCATTCAGAGCCTGAAGGAAGTCAGGAATGCAGCAGTCACATATTAATCAGATCTTAGATTTGCAGCATGTCACACCAGCGCGCTCTGAGCTGCCTTGGCTGCCAGCAGGATTCAAGGTATTGGTGCTGACCTTTAAAACTCTGGATGCAGGCTCTCTCCTCAAAGCACACTACTAGACAGCCGTCAATGGAAGCATTTGGGAGGCAGCTCTGCTTGATAGCAAGGACTGCCAGGAGGGCAACATTTGCCAAAGCCACCTTGGCTCTTCAAATCACTGCACTAAACTGCCAGACATGCTGCTTGAGCTCTTTTTTTTTTTAAATTTTAACGATTTAGGAAAAGATAATCTAAGGGATGGACTGTCTTTCCTCTTTTATGAGCTGATTCCAAAGGGTAATATGGGTGTACCTTATAAATAACTCTGAAATAGATTAAAATGCACTTGCAGTTAGCACCTGAGATGCAGGCCTACTGTACTTGCAGGCTTGACATACTCATCTAAGTGGAACCTCTGTTTTACCTTACAAAGTACTAAAGAGCAAATCTAATTACTGTGCTTCAATGAGAAATGTCTGTATCACGTCAATGGGACACAAGAGACAGGCATTGAGTGCTGGTTCCAAACCTGGCCTGTGGAAAAACAGGACCTAAGCTAGTTAACGTAAAGTCCAGTTATAGCACAGTGTTTTCTCCTGGGTGCTAGAAACAGCTGAACATTCAAGCATCTGTATGTTGGCAGTAAATGAATTGTGTAAGTGACCCTGGCTATACCACCGGATTTTACCATCCACCGTGCTAATAGAAAATGCACTGATGCATATTAGTGAAGGAGAGTCCTGAATATGAAGTAGCAATAGAGTTAGAAACAATCCTCAGGCCATTGTACAAGGCAGGAACTGATAGCAATAACGAAGGCTTCTGCTCCCTGAAAGGGGCTTCTCTTAAGTGACAAGTGAAGTGCAGTGGCAGTCGCGTGCCAAAGCATGCACAGGGACTGACTTATGGTGATGCAGCTGTAACAAAATCCCATTTGTAATGAAGCTGAATTGAAGTGTGAAATTATTTCATAAGCTCTTTGGATGGTTTGGAGGAGATGGTTCCCATTATCTCAGGCTGTCTTTTGTGAGGGCTCAAGAAGTATGCGGCTCCTGTTCTGCCCTAAGCGACCATCATGGCTGTGAAAAAGTAATCATGGATGCTCTCTACAGGAGAATCACCACTGCTCTTTGCAGTGCTCTGAGGCTGCATGAAGGTGCTGTTATTTGATAACTTTTGTGCCTCTTACCCATTCATAGAAGCACACATTGCTATGTTTAAGGCAAAATTTAAAACACTAGAAAGGATCAGTAATTTTTAAAATCCTTGCTCAATAAATAGTTATGTATTGCGACGTGAATGTGCATTCATTAAGCTGTATTTTTTAGAGAGAGTGGATAAGTATGATATTTGAAAATAATGCCACACAGAGCTAGTTTTTTCAATGACTATCTACTATTAGAAGTTTTATCATTCTAAGCAAATTTGGTGGCAGTGACACTGGTGCTTTGCAAATCTCCTTCTACTTTGCTATATTGATTTACTTAATATTTTTCCATGTTATACATACCGAGCCTTAAAGACTGTGTGTAAATAGTCTCTCCGTTGCAGAAAATAATAAGCAGGAGTCATTGACTGCATCCCCTGGTCCTTAGTGCTCGCCTGAATGGCTTTCCTATTCACAGTTATCACTATGCCAAAAGTAAAAGAAACATTACCACAGCTTTTATGTCTTATCTGGTTGCCCTATGGGATTATTCAAGTAGGTAAGGAATGCAGCAGCAAGTCCAAAACCTAGCTCTTTCTGATACAAAAGAACAAAAAAAGTATAAAAAAAAAAAGTTCTGTGTGACTGCTGGGAACTGAGACCACTCTGCACCTTGCAGGATTAGGTCCTGTGACAGAGAATGCTTCTGCGGTAAGAGGAACTTGTGTAAGAACCCCCCGCCTACACATCTCAAACCCGATCAAGAGGAAAACACATCTGTCAAACAGTGAAGTGTTTTAATGCAAACAGAACAAGGTTCTCTATTTGCAGATGGAATCACTACTCAGCTATGGGCAAAATTGTGAAATTTCTCAGTTCTAGACTGCAGCCTAATTTTTTACAGAGAAGTTTCCCTATTTTTGTAGCTATGGAAACAGGCTTTTGTTTCTTTAGAAATAAGCCAAGAATTAGGGGCCAGGCCACAAAATATTCTGTTTTATTACAAAACCACCAAAACGTGATTTCTCACCAATTTAACTGGCAGCAAGAATATTTCACACAGCAGTACCATGTACTGATGCTCTCCTGGGGAAGCTCGGCAGCAGTAACTTTGGCTGAGAGTTAGGACTATTTTTGGAAGCTTCAAAAGTATCCAGGGAAAGTACTTCTCACTTTTATTCATATAAACA
The DNA here is from genome assembly GCA_013397055.1 of Pachycephala philippinensis. Lineage (NCBI taxonomy): Eukaryota > Metazoa > Chordata > Aves > Passeriformes > Pachycephala > Pachycephala philippinensis. Next base: position 412,188 of record VWZT01000748.1, read on the forward strand.
GTATCTCTATTTATTAAAAAAGTGAGAAATGGCTTCTCCTCAACTTCAAATGGCTTTGACAATAAAATTCTGCTTATGTCAAGGTCTTGGGAGACACATGAAGCTTTGTGACAAACGGGGTGTTTGGATGATGAAGAGATGACTTGAAGACTCAGGAAGAGACGTTTCAGACTCCTGCCCCTGGAGCACAGTGAAATAAAGGTGAGCGCACTTAGATCCCAGCTCTGTGTTGCCTACCCCTTTAATCTCTCATGGCTGTGTGGGGATGGACTATGATGAACTATACAGTCTTTTCCATCTTCAATTACTAAAAGGCTAAGTAAGTCATTCCTGCTGTGAAAAGAAGGAAAAAAACCCTATGTAAATGTTTAGATTCCTAAGTACAGGCTTAAATCTTATTGAAGTCCATAGAATTTAAAGTGCTTAAGTGTTTTGCTGAATAGGGAAATGTTGCTGAATCATGGCCAAGACTTTTTAACTTGATGTACTGTTACCCATGAAATTACTAATATGCTCAATATCAACCCTGTACTTAAATGCATTGTTAAAGGGGAATAGACTTTTTCAGGGCTTCTGGTTCATCCTCTGGAAGAGCATCTGGCTGAATCAGGGATTCAGAATAAAGTCAATGAGTAAAAAGGTTAGAAAACATAAAGCCTAACCAGAGCAGGAAATTGTGGAATGAGCAAGGCCAAGAGTTTTCTAGAAAACTATGCTGCTATTACAACTTCAAAATTCAGTACTCTCTGCTGTGGTGTTACCACTCATTGTGAAATTTGCTTTCCATTGAACTGAAAGCAAGATTGGGAATTTTACTGGAAGTGTATCATCTTCATCGGTATAGACTACCTGATTCCCATCCCTTTGTGTCCATTACCTAAAGATGTGCCCAAATGTTTCCATTAGCAGCAAGCTAAATCTTGTGGTATGAACAGGAAATATAGTAGAGTAACACTGTCTGTCACTGCATATTAATTTCCAGTACCCTTTTCTAACTTTCTTTTTCTGTCTTCTACCATTTCTGCAATAAACTCTGATCTACCAACATGTCAAACCTGCAATGCAATCAGATGCTCTTGCTGCAAGCTGTGGGTTGGTGTATTTGTTTGCAGTTAAGCACACATACTCTGAGACAATTTACTGGTTATGGCTGGGGTGATCAGCAGTGATGAGATTAAACCAAAATTTTTGAATACATCATTGATGAAAACATCAATGGACCTTTAGACATCAAAGATGGTCTTGAACACATTGCCTCTAAATGTCAAGAAAGACCAGGCTTGAGGTCAAACATTGTAACCTGGGGCTGTTCAAGAGAAAAACTGCAATGAGGTGTTGTGTCTGTCACTCCTTATCAGAAGCACCTGTCTCAGCTGTGGGGCAGTACATTTTACCATTCTGTGAGGTGATGTGCTATTCTTTGCCCTCAGTTTCTCTCCTTTTTAGCATTGATGACTTTCTGGAGGTGGGACCTCACAAAAAATTGTTGGGAGTTGATTTCTGAATCCAGGCCATTCAGAGAGCAAACTCACATGTTAAAGAACTAAGAAAATACCATGCATTAGGTGTGCTGGGTGGGTGTTGCTGCCACCAGCCACCCTTTCCCACCAAGCGTCACTGCCACCAAGGTCCCCACTCGACCCCAGACTGGAGTGGCCACTGCACCCGTGCCTGGCTCCTTGGCATATGCGCTTTTGAAAAAGAGCTATGGGAAAAATGCCCCACTTCAAATGACCACAGGCTGCTGTCCATGGAGTGGAAACAAGAGGCTCCATCCAGCCTCTCTTTTCACTGCACGCATCTCTGCTCTGGAGCACTTTTTGTTGCTCTTTCAGTAGCCTTCCTTTGCCAACAAATAACAGGCATTAAGGATAGAAAAGCAATAAAATTACATGAGGAGAGAGCAACAATCAGTACACAAAGATAAACATCAGCAATAAACACTTGCAGCTGCCAGCCCTACAACATACATAAATGACAGAGGGGTGCATGTGAGGGAAGGGAACAGAAGTGGTGTGTACAGAACCAGGAAGGGATGGTGCAAAGGCTCCTGGCAGAAGCTTGGGAAAGCCCATGTGGTTCAAGAATGCTGGAACCACAAATAGCCTATGCACAAGAGCTGACTGTGCCCAAATGCCACATCACTATGAGTCTCTTTGGCTTCTTGGAGTTGAAAATCGAGCTTTAGGATTAATGTGGTGTGTCAAATGTCCAGGAAGGAAAAGTGGCACAAATGCCATAAAGCTGACCCTCTGAGGGCCAAAGAGGAAAAAAATATTTTTTTCCCCCTCTCTATGGTATTTTAGTCTACAAATAGAATAAAATGCTTCATGTTTATGAGACAAGAGGGGCTTTGCTATGTCCTCACTAGAGATATTTCTCACTGTATAGTATTCACTTCTAGATGGCAGGTCTTAGCTTTGTCATTCTTCTCCCAATATCAATACTGTCCCGCCTAAATCTCAAGTTGCTATTATTTTGAGAAGGAAGATTTTGAATCTGGTTAAAAGAGCAACACTTCTTGCAACAGATTGATTGGAGGAGAAAAGAACTTGCTGTTTGATGCTGTTTTGAAGTCTGGGTGGCCCAGCAGAAGAGGAAAGTGATGGGCTGAATGCAGGTGACGTGGTGAGGAGCACATGCTGAATTCAGTTTGCCCAAGCTGCACTGTAGCTGGCAGCTCAGATGGCCCCTGCAGCCAGAACCAGAATTTCTGAGCCAGCTCTCTGTTTTTCATTTCTTTCTTTGGTGTTGGATGTTTTTTGGTTTTTTTTCCTTTTCATCTTGTTTTACCTCTTGACACTAACACAGAGTTTCACAACTGTGCACAGTTTCAGCTTAACTTTCCACGTGTGAGAAGTGGTGGCTGGCAACAGATATTCTCTAGGGTACAAAACTCCTGCAACAACTGCCCCCTGAAGTAAAAGTCTGGTGTTTTAACTGCTTCCCTGCTGTTAAAACTGATGGGCACTCAGCTTAATAGCACTCTCCCTTGCTTTGTTTCAGAGTTACAGCCCAGACAGTGCCATTTTGCAACTAACAAAGATAATTTTGGAATTATTAATTTATTAAAGAGATTAAGGGAAGTAGCTACTACAGTGAGGAGCCGTTTGACTTGGTGTCCAAGGGTCTCCTTTCCAGACAGATACAGGCCCACTGTCAGTGGAGAGGTACTATTGTTGATTAGGTCAGGTGTGCTCAACTGTGAGGACCACTGCAGATGGAAGGGCAGACATGGAGATCCTGTTGCCCTCAAACACTCCAAATAGATAAGTCCTATTTTCCCAGCATCTGGAACCTCAGAGGGAAAACGGAACCATCATCCATATGACAGGAGATTTGTCATGCACGGACTTAAGGTACAGCTTTCATGGAACAACAGTAGGATTTAATCTGATTCAAGGCATCACGTGCTATGGAAAAGCACTATAGCTTATCCAAGACAGACCAGTCCGTCTTTAGCTCAAATTGTTGCTTCGATAAAGAGGCACGGATACAAAACCATGGAACAAATCCTGCCATCTGCTTTAAAGGAATGCTAATATGAAATGGAAAAAGTAACTCCTGATGAAATTCAAGGACTGTCATAATGAGGAAATATTTTCATCTTTGATCAAATAGAAATGGTGCTTTTCAGTGCTTGAGACAGACACAACTAAGCTTGCACAGCAGAAAACTGGACAGCAGTTTGAAAATACTTCAAACACATTAGCAGTGTTGGCTATAGAGGTCCTTTAAATGTATTTCTGTATCTCTGAAATGAGGCTTTATCAATTTTTTTTAACCTGGTAGCTCAAAGATGTGACTTTTTTAGGGTCACACAACAGATTAGTGGCAAAGACAAACAGTAGAAACAGCATCCCAGTTCACTTAGGTGGCCTAAACCACCTTTCCTATTCATTTTTTTGTGGGGTCTTACAGCCCCCTAGCTAGTGCATTTTGCCCATTTTTCTCCAACATTATACTAAGTACTGAGGGTCAAAACCAGAAGTTACTCCACATACTCTTTAAACTGGAAGTTGTTTTAGTTAACTCTTCAGAGTGTCTGTTGTTTGGGTCTTTTTTTGCCTATTGACAAGGTTTTTCAACTAATCCAGTGTCCCAGTTTTAGCAGAAACCAGTGGTAAAAGCAATACTGATGTTAAATGGAGTGTTATAGACTACAGGATGCAGTTCTATTCCTGCATGAAAAACTGCCAGTCACTTAATCTCTCTGTGGGTGTCTGGTGTAGCACAGCAACACCTGAGCTAGCTTTAAATTAGCTGAGTGTGACGGCATTAGCACATGCTCTGTAGCGGCGCAAGGCTCAGCACTGGGAGTTTGGCTCAGCTGGGAAGCTTATGTTTGGTATGGAGTGGAGCCCTCAATACTTGTGGTGAAAGCATGCAATTAATATCTCTGTTTAATGAAACACTGTTCTTAAAATCTCATTATACTTGGTACGGCTAGATAAAGCTGGATGCATGTCACGTGCACTTCCTTTTTTAGTCTGGAAATGGAGAAGTTAGTACAGTGAAAAACTGGCCAAGGAACTGATGGTCTGATGCTTCAGAAAGCCAGCACACGCCGCCTTACCCTTCCTTTCAGGTCATAATTAGTACAAGATTCTAGGACAAGCCATTGATGGGTAATGTACACATGAGGAAGTTGGAAATATTCAGCTCTGCCTCATCATTTGCTGTACACCCGCATTGAGTGTCACTCAGCTTAACCACATAGAGCCCAGCCTGGAGTACTTTATTGCCAGGCATCAGGAATGGCCCACGCACAAGGAATCTAATTAAACTTCTCAAACTTCAGAATAACATTCGTTTTGACACTTCTTGGCTGCATTTTGCAGTTTATTTTCTTCTTTAGAAAGAGGCAAGATGACCATAAGTAGGCATAGTTCACCTTCAAGAATCATGAGAAACCAGCACGAGGTTTATCAACCACCTCAAGAAGAAAGACCAAGAGCAGCCCATATTTGATAATCTGCTTGCACACTCTAGTGTGTCTTTTATGGATGAATCATGAAATTTAAGCCTGGCCAGTTGTCAATAGACCATCTGTAAACAAGTTACAATAGTTTCAATTTTCCCAAGTGAACTTTTTAATAAATGCTTCCTCCTCCCAGTGAAAAAGTAAATAAACAAACTGAGCTTACAATAGATGTCTTTTAGAAACACAGACAGTAAAAGAGAATTACATTTTTTTAGATACACTTTTTGCCACTGGGACAAAAGGCAGAATCTCTGTCTTTCACTCTCTTTCTGACAAAACGCCCTGTTTAAATGTTGTTGAGATACATGATACAACAAAGTTGTTTTATCCCCATCAGGGAAAACCCTTATCTGTACTGGAGGTCATAACCACTCCTTGAAAGGAAAATAGGCACTATGTTTCCAAGCTGTGAGAAAACACATCTAATAATTTTTTAGTAACTCATCAGGATAGTTAAATATTGAAGTGATAATGAAATAATCTCATAACTTTTTGCTCTTGGGTTATGACAGGCCAGTCAACAAAATTGAATAGTTCTACTATCACACGGGAAACAATTCCTGCTTTATACTAAACTGGGAAGAAGCACTATTATTAGCTGTTCACAAAAGCTGCAGTTTTACAGCAAGGATCATATCTCCAGCTGTAATGCTTTCCAGCAGAAGACACAGCCGTGGTGAGTCCCTCTCTCTGGCCTTCTAGGTGGTCTTTCCTTCAGGTCTAATGATAGGCCTGTCAGAGTGATTTATGGTGCTTATCCATGCCTCCGTGTTTTCCTCCTCGGCTTTGGGTCAGCTTTGGCCTCCAGCGCTCTGTGGTTGTTCTTAACACGTATTCAGTAATCTCACAGACCAAGACTTTGTTTTTCTACATTTGTGTTTTCTTTCATTCTGCCTGTCTTAGAGTTTTCAATAACACTCGTCACCACAGGACACTACTTCCATATTTCATCCATCAGTAAAGCTGGTGTTAATCATGTGCCACTAGCAGCCCTCTCTGCTGGCTCATGTTTACATGCATGCACACAAACTCAAACTAAAAATGTATCATTGCGTTACTGCTAGTTCTGGATCCTGGTGGCCCCTGTGCTTGATCCATATCCCATTAAAATCGGTAGGAAGTTTACCATAAACGTTAACAGGAATTTTAATAAGGCCACTTTAGCTAATGTGGGGATGGACTGAGTTCTGCTATATGTTGCACAGACGGAAATAATCTATCATATAAAGACCACTTCCATGCTTCTCCTTGCATGCACTTGCACAATATGAAGGGCTGGTTACCAATTTCTGAGAGAAAAACAGCCCGAGCAGGGCTGTGGCAGGAAGAAATTCTCTGCTCCACATTCCTGGGGCACTTTGGTCACTTCATCATAGTGTAAGCAAAATTCCTCCAGGACTTGGATTGCACATCCCTCCAGAATGTGGGAGCCGCAGAGAGTAAAACGCATGAGAAAGCCCATAGCCTGGGACTCCTTCATATGATAATCTTCTGTTATACTTGGCTCGCTAATAATAAATCACACATCACTTACTGCACAGATGCCGAGCAGGGCACCACCCATTCTTTTTTATTTAGAAACAGTTTCTGAACAATGCTGCTTTATCTGATCATAGTTCTAAAAACCAAAACATCTCTGAGATAGGTATTTTTTATAGGAACAGTAAAATATTAGGGGTCTGTGTAGGGTAGTCTAAGACATTTATGTTGAAAAATGTATAAAATTCTGAATTCAAGTGAAGGAACAGCAGATAAAAAGAAGTCAGACCACTGTGTTAGTTTTAATTAAATGGGAAGAAGAAAGGGCTGCCATGTTTTACAGACAGACTAAAACCCTACAGCTTCTCTGAAGGCAAAAATTCATCTCAGGTCAATGTGAGTTTTGCCCTAACTGCAGAATCATGCTGGTATTTACATTTCTTTGCACATCTGAGACTGTATTTCATGATTAAATGAAATTCCAATGAATGGGAGCTCTGTCCAAATAGGAAGCTTCCTGTCCTCAGTGGTTACCCAAAATGTCATTTCTCCCCATCATTTTAGAAAAATACTAGCTTTGGAAAGCAGCAGCCATGAAAAGAAGCAAGCAAGCAAACAAACAGTTAAAATAGATGAGAATACAACTGTCATGGTGCTTTATCCAAGATGTTTCACCACCACCCGAGAGCCATGGTCTGCAAGAAATTACATTGGAGTAGCCAGTGGAGAGCAAAGTGCAACTCAGAACAAATTATGAGCTAAAAATTTCCAGGAAGTGTCCAAGATTTGTTTCATATTTTAACTTGGGTTGTAGGAGAGATAGCAGGAAGTTTAATTAATTTGCAACAGGAGAAAAGTAAAGAACCTAGAAGACACTGTATTTTCTGAAAATTCTGAGATGTCATAAGAGACAAGGAACAAACCAAGGTGAGGCACCTCATGCTGTGCTGATAGGGGTAATTGTAGCTGACTGAGGCAGCTCAATGTTGATTTGTGAGCACAAAGCTAACAGGGTTTTTCTCTTAGTCTGCACTTGACTGACAATGGACAAGAAACCTTTTCACTGAGCAATCTTACTTCAGTTGGGGCCTTTTCCTTACTTCTATTCTTGCCCTAAGGATAGGAACTCTAAATCCTTCTCTCCTATGAGATTAGCTGTCTCAGTCTTCATATAGATGTGAAACAAGAGACTCCATCTCATCCCAACACTTTCCACATCTCATAATAAGTATCTTCTGGCTGGACCCAGGAAGGAAGAAAATCAGGGAAGTAGGGGGTTCCTCTGTGCAGGACTAGCCAAGTGTGAGCCCAAAGGCTAACAGGTGGAGGAACATTATAAGAGGCTCTAAGCTTTTTGGTAGACTTGCACAGGTGGCCTACAAAGTCCTGAGGCCTAACTCCAGTTTTCTTCCATCAAGGGTAAGTAAGGGAGAGCAGTTGCTCTCAGGTAAAGGTAGCAGACAGAAAAATCGAAGACATTTATTTCAGAATTTTCGTATGGTTTTCTCTTCAGGAGACGCAACAGGTTTGGAAGTTCCAAAGGTGTGACCTTGCAGAAATAATGTGCTTGAGCATTGTGGTGAACCTCTGTTTACTAACCTTTGCTAGTGTTCTGGAGCTGAGACTGTGTCCTGGCACTGGTAGGACAAAAGGCTTCTGCAGGATGGTGGGAAGCAGCACCACACATCCTCTCCCTACCAGAGTAACAGCATCACCTTGGTTTACAGAAGTATTCTTGTAGCTGATGGTGCCAGTTATCCAGCTCAGATATTGATCTTGAATGTCAGGAATGACAGATTGCTGCCCTGATCCTGTGATCAGGGCTTTGGCTCAGCTCCTTCTGAAAACTACCCCAGAGAGATACAAACTGAATAACCCTACTGGACTAAGTAGTACTCAGTGTGCTACCGAGAAGCCATAAAGTCTAAACTGTGATGAACTGCAAAGTAACATTAGTTGACTTCAGACTTTATGTCCCTGCCTTTTGGAAATCTACTTCAGTTAAATAATAATTCTTTGGTTGGGAGAGCTCATGTGATTTAAAAAACTATCAAAATACAAGTGACATCTAGCTGTTTCAGGTAGTGACAGACTACAGTGGCAGAATACAGGATTTCCAATGTTAAAGTGGCTGAAACACTTGAGTGACATCTATTCTGCTTCCAGTGAACCTGTGTGGAAAGTATTTGGTGGTTCCACACTTCAGCAATGCAGGTAGCCAAGCCTGCCAGCTGGGAGGGAGAAAAATGGGCATCAGTAAAGAGATGTCAAGAAAGTTGTGCTGGTCCCTTCCAGAAGTTATCACAGTGGTAACAACTGGCTCGAAGCAGGTTCAGGGAAGGTCAAAATAGCAGGTAACAACAGGAATGAATAGCAGCTTACAAGACAGGCCAAGAAGTCTGGGAGAAGATAGCCTGCAATTGTAAATGGATGGTCCAGCTGTGTTTGTCCAGAGTGAGGTATTCAATCACACATCCCTAGTGACATCACTAAAACCATGGGTCCTTTTCTGCACACCTTGTTTGCAGACACTGCAGCCCAGACAGGCACGTGGTGCTGCTTATTTCCTTTTAGCTGGCTGCTCTTTTGGGGAGCTGTGCCACATCAGAGAGACCCACGCTGCTGGGCTGGGTGCTCTGGGCCTCGCTGGAGTTTGCATGTGTGACATTTAACCCAGACTGAGCATTTTTCAGGTGACAGACCACTTCCAAACCCTGATAATGTTGCTGGGTAGACTAAAAGCAGAATGTGGTTTGCAAATATGGGACCTGCTCACTTTGCTTGTACATCACTCTTAAAACTGCCCTTAACTTTTGTGTTTGTAGTATCTGAACCTTTACAATCTGCTGAACTCTGTGTAATCAGTTCATGGCAAAGAAAGTCTTACTCAGCACATCTGGAAAACACTTCACTGGAATAGTTTGGTAGCACTCTATAATTTCATTGAGCCTCATTCCCTGCATTTGCTCCTGTGGTCAGTTGGAAAACCTCAAATGCAGGGAAAAAGGTAGTTTTCCCTTTTCTTCTGTCTAATACACCATTACATTAAACTTATCACCTTATTTTAAGGGGAACTGTGCTCCAGATGAAAATGGCTCTTGGGACTGTAAGTCCTCACTTAGTGGCTGAGGAGCTTCTTATAACCCCCCTGGAGGCTAAATTGCCTGCTGTTGTCAGAGAAGCAGGTGCTTCTATGCACAAGAGGTAGAGGTTACTGAGAGGACAACCAAGAATAATGGAGCTACTTGTGGACTGCATCTGGCATGTGTAGATACACATGTGAGGTTTTTTCCTATGCTTTTCGGATTTCCAGGCAGCACTACTGTTTTCTCCTCTCCAAGAAAATAGTAGTTAAAAAGAAAAAAAAAAAGTTTTCAGTACAACAGAGATCCCAGGTTTCTGCTTTTACAATAGACAGAGCTCTGAATATGTGCACTAGAGCAGATCATGAGTAAACAAGCTGCATGAGCACAGAAGGGCTGTCTATCATGGCCCGAGAGAAAGCTGCCAAGTACTTATCTTCCTTCAAGTGACTCTTCTTTCCAAGGAAAGACTAAAAAACATACAACACATAGAGTGGAATGATGAAAGGAAATGCATGGCTGGGAAACATGTCCAAATGAAAGGGAATTTCCATAGCCTGTAATGAGTTATCAGATTTCCATTGAACTTACATGCTCTGAATAAATGTTTGAGGATGTACAGAGCTATGGCTTCAGAAGAATTTTGATCCATCTGGAATACCAGAATCTCATTAGGAACTAAAAGACCCAGCAAGTTCCTTGCTGTGGTATCCTCTGGGTTGGGTAGCAGAGGATAATTTACAGTCCATTCCAAAACTGCTGAGTCTAGACCATGACTTAAGGAGACTGTGTAGAAAGACTAGTCAGCCCTGGCTGTGTTCCTATTCAGGATGGAAGAAAGGAAAGCTGCACAAGCCCAACAGACTGAATAAAGATTTCCCTCAAATGTGCATTTTTGCAGTGTGTCAGGGGTCTAAGTGACTCATACCATTTAGCATTTGCCATGCCACTAGATAAGCTGGGCTCTTCTCACCACAACCTTAAACATGGACTGCAAGGCTCCTAAACACTGTCTGTGTGTCTTGCACTTCCATGGGTCAGAAAACACTGAACTTAGCCTGATCTCATTGAATACTGAATTGCTGCAACAGTAGACGTGAGCAAGTCTATCCCTTCACTGAAGTTTCCTGGAATAACTGCTGGTTGAGAACACAACTGCACTTCTAGAATTACTTTAGAAATAAATCTTTTTTGTTATGCACTGCTGTTTATGGCTGTGTTAATGGTCAGATGAACAATTAAATCAGATCAGAAATGCAAGGTTAAGGGAGGATGTGAAAAAAAGGGGGTTCCAACCGAGGCGGGGGGAATGTGTTGATTTTCGTGGCTTGTCACAATGTGAGGATGGGTCACAGTCACCTCATGTATGGACAATTATGTGTAATAGGAAAACAACCCTGGGAGAATACCCCAAGAGACAGTAAGAAAAAAGAGAAGTCATTAAAATCAAAGGCAGGCATGATACCAAAGTGGAGATGGAGGGAGTGAATGTGGAAACATTAGAAATAAAGAAGAAAGGGGGAGAATGAAATGGAAGCACTGCAGAAGCAGTAAATTAAGGATAGGATTTTCAAAAGTGCCTCCCTGTCCAAAAAAGTTGTAATTACTTTCCCATTGATGCTGGCAACAAAAATAAGTAGAGGTGGCAATGTCAGGCTAGCAATGAGCACCTTAAAAAAACCTCAGCTTAGAATTTCGTTGCTTTCTTACAACTTCTGCCTGCAACAATGACATCAAGCAATACTCATGGCTACTAAATTACAGCCAGTGTCCCCTTAGATATTCTGGGAAACCTCAAATGTCTGCGGCATTAAGACACCCAGCAGAAATTACCACACAGGAAGTTTTTGAGGCCCTCAGAGGCTGGTTGGGAAACTCACTTACTTTAAATAATGTAAAAATATTCATTATTGTGGAGCGTAGAAAAATCTGTTTCTCAGGATAATTAAAATGAAAACCCTGAAAGTCAAATTGCGTTTACAAACTGCTTAGGCTTCTATGCGCTCTTTCATTATTCGTGTTTCTGAAGTGTAGCACTCAGGAAAAGTGCCAAGTTTATGTCTCTGTGGACTGGGCTTCTCCCTGTTTATCAGAGGTTGATCAGAGAGGAGGGAGCGGCACCATGCGCTTCCCGGTGCTGCCCTGCCAGCAAGCCCCAGCCCTGACCTGGAGGGACCATCACAGGGCGTGAGAAGGCGGCTCAGGCTCCACACCTTTGAAACGTTTGGCATCTCTGCTGAGCCTCATGCGAAAGCAGCCAGTACTGCCGGTGATGTCTGTGATGTGTCCTTTTATCCCCAGGAGACTATCGCGGTTCGTTCCTTTTCACGTTTTCCTTAGGTGATTGAATAACTTGCTAATGGTGACTGTTTTGGTCACTACTACCTTGAATTTGGTTCATTCAACTGCTTTAGTATCTCAGTTTAATCTCTGGACTCAAATGAGCACCAAAGAGTTTAGGGTCCTAAGACATAACTCATTTGCATTTCCGCAGGGATCAAATTTTAAGTCTAACAAATGACATGTTGTACCACTAGGACATCTTGGAAAGCTCAGATCCTTTTGTTTATTAGTTCAGAGTGCAATTATTAGATGGAGAGAAGCACAACTGCAATCAAAAAGAGAGCCAAATAAAACCCACCTACACAGATTTCTCACACTGGGCCCTGGGCATGACTCACTGGTTATGTATTAGGCGTTGTGGGTGGGTACTCTAATTTGTATGTGTTCCATTGTTTGGATGTGTTTTGCACACACTAATTCTGACTTTCTGTTTTGGCAAAATCTTACAAAAAAACCCAAACCCACCACCACCCTCTTGGGCCATAGTCATGAAAGGCAGCTGCATTACCTCACCCACCTATCTTGGGATCAGGGTGGGCTCTGGAGGGAAAAGGGATCAGTGCTTGCTCGGGATGCCAGGAGGAAGCACATCATGTGCAGCCACAGATGCTGGCTGGCCATGGAGGAGTTTTAGCAGCATCTTACCCACTGTGCAGAGAGTCACTTTGCATTCTTTTCAGGCCACATTTCCACGACCAGAAAATTACTTTGGTTCTTTAAAGCATTCACAGGAGAAATAACTTGGCCTGTAGTTTGCAATGTGTTTTTGAGCTCTAACATGCCAGCAGACAAGAATATATTAAATGTTAAATGAAGAGGACTTTTAACACTGAAGAAAAAGTGCATCCTTTCAAAATATTTTAATGTCTGTGCATGTCTGAGCATAAGAAACATTATTTGAAAAAGTCATGAGAAAATGATTAGAAGTGAAAGTATTTTCCTGGCATTGGATCATCAATAACTACCTTCATTTGTGGAACATGAACTAGAAAAAGGAATTCAAATGGTAGTTATATAAATTATACAATATATGAGTAATAAAAATATATAAATATATTATTTCTATTAATAATAGGATTGTTTATGTGGCACTTGTCACCATGAAGTGAGAGAGGCGAATAGGAGAGCTTGAAGAATGAAATCTGATGATGACTAGAAAAATACCGTGATATATCTGGGAAGCTGACTAGAGCTACTAACCATTTTGGTCACTCAGGAAAGCCCTCTCCCGCTTTCACCTTACTACGTGTCTCTGTGACAGCCCAATGCATGTCCCCAACTACATTCTCAGGAAAACTCTCCTGGCTATGCTGTGAAGCTTGGCAGGAACCGTCGGCTGTGTAAACAACCGTGATGTGTAAACAACCATGACTGTCACTGTCGAGGAGTAACCCTGCAGTGAGTAAAACAGACGCTGTGACACTGTGGTGGCTATCACACGTCGCTGGGTGACAGGGGTGGAGAGGACTGCCTTTGGAGAGTTCATGCACTTTCTGCCAATGCAAGGCCTATCAAACGTATGCAGGGAGACCAGAGGAGTCAAAAATCTCCTGCAGAACAGAAGGAGTTGGCAAAGCCCCACAAGTGCAAAGCTACACCCTTACAGAATATCTAAAGACCCAAATGCTCTGACCTATGTGCCCTTTGGCTTCTTTGGGCTTCCCACACCTCAGCATCCTGGCATCCCCCTGAATGCCACAAACTTTGAGGAGACCCCACAGCTGCATCTGACCTCACAGTCATCCCTGACAATACTGACGCAAAACTTTGCAGGAGACAGAGGCTAGATCAAAATCATAAGCCTTGATAGTCCACAGCTACCAAAAGGAGGTACTCAACACACCAACATTTGCTTCCCTTGTTTACTTCACTCACAAAATATGCAACTTTCTTGACCTTAAGTACACTGCTTAGGAGTGTTCAGGCTGAAAGGGGCCAAAAATAAGCATGGCTGACCTTAATAACTGCTTTCCTTCAATCACAAGGGAAACACCAATGCTACACCATGTGCATCACTTTTCCTTTAACGCCTACGTTTGCAGTGAAAGAACTGTGCAAGTTAACCCTTTCACAGCTGCTACTGATGCAAAAGCTGACAGGTTTGAGCAGGGTCTTCAACAGTCTCTCAGGTTTGTTTTTAAAGCGATACTTGTGGGATAATACAAGTCATTCAAATTTTCCACTACATCACAAAATGACACTCATGCTTGTTCCCACTATTTGTTTAAATATAAACCAGCACTCAACTTTCCAGCAGCAGCTTCCTGTTTAACAAGTATTTAAATGAATGGCTGAGTAGATTTTGCCAAGCACACTTGGCAGCCCTAGAGGTGCACAGCTCAGTGTCTAAACAGCAAACAGGGCTTGCAGGTGCTGTTGAGGCAAACAGCAGGTAGATGGGGCATAGTGATGATGCTGTCCCATGTGTGCTGCAGGCAGGGCTTGCTGGCAGGTTGTCTGCAAGGAAACGGAGGAAATCACAGAAGCAGAAAGCCAGGGAGGCTAAATGGCCCAAAATGAATCTAGAAGAGGAACAGCAGACTTCCTCCTCACAGAACCACAGAATATTCTGAGTTGGAAGGGACCCACAAGGGTCATCTAGTCCAACTTTTTAGTGAATGGCCCATACAGGCATTGAACCCATGACCTCGGCATTATTAGCACCATGCTCTGACCAACACAGCCAAAGAAAGAAGGTACCTCATTGCTCAGACACCCCCAAGTAGCTGAGTGGGAATAAAATGCGGCCCTTTATCTTGCTGCTCCCTGTTAACAGGGGGCATTGGCTTCCAAACCAGCCTCTGAACTGAACTAAATAGGCAGGGGAAAGGGGATGTTTGGCCAAAAGGGACGGTACATTTTGGCTTGACAGGGTGTGAGTTTTCTGTGTTTCTCGCTGTTATATCCAATGTGATTTCTGTGAAGTCTAAGAAATTATGCCAGAATTAAAGAGGTGCAATGTACAGCAGAATTTCATTTTTACTATTTAATACTGATTCTTCTTAATTAATTCATTATGCCAAGACCAAAAGCATGCTAGGTGCCTGTAACATTCTCATTTACCTCTCTATTTCTCCTAATTTTATTTCATACTGCAAAAACATTTCCTGTAATTGGACCTCCGGATACCTATTGACTTTACATAAAACTGGCTGAAAACTACCACTCCGTTCTTAAATTTTCACCGATATTTATTCAACTGTAGGTTCCTTAATGTTTTAATTGGTTGCAGCAGCTCATATATATGAATGGCTCTCAGGCAGAAAACATTCTTCCAATGAAATTTCATATCAAGGCAGTTACTGCACTGGGATGAGATCAGAAGCCTTGTTAGAGGTATATGGAATTCAATTAAATGCAAAATATATACCACTGTACTAATTGACAAAATTGCAGGAACAGACCATAGCATCCCCTTGATGTAAATAATAAGAGTAGTGAATTGGCAAACAAAGACCAGTCCAAATTAAGATAAAGTGTCAGAATTTCTGGAACCAAAATGAGATGCAGCACAATACTAACATTAAAAAGTTATGGCCAATTATTGCATTTGTCATTACAGAGTCTTACAACAAATGATTTGCCATTCAACATCCCAGAAGGCAGAGCAACGATTTTATTCCATATCACTATGATGAACTTAAGCTGCTGAGAAAAAAAGCCTATATTTGGGAAAGCAGCCATTGATTCAGGTTGTCTCTGGGGTGGTTTGATACTTTTGCGGTCTGATATTAGCAGTTTTGGGTTCTAAGAATTCCTGTATTAGTTTCTGGAAGGAACTCATGAGAGATACTAAAACCCAAATGAGACTCCAGAGCTCCTGACCACATGGTTTGAACTTGCAGGATAGCAGAAACTATGAGTGGACTTGTGTTTAGCTCATTTTGCAGTCAGAGAGGACTGGGGTCTGTTTAAAATCAAGCCACTGGTCGCACAGAACTAGAAATAAAGTTCTGATTGCCTACAGCCTTACCCTGCCATTCAAAATTTTGTTGGGCTAGCTAAAGTGTCTGTGTAACTGTCTGATTAAAATACATTAAAACCTCTGTGAAGGAAAAAAAGCCCCAATCTTTAAAGGCACATTTTTTAAATCACTCATACCTTGTGTTTTAAGGGTTCATGGGCTAAAGCATTGTTGCCCCTGGCCCGGCTGATCATGGGCTACTTCAGCTGCCCCACTGCAGAAGAAATGCTGGGAAGAGGAGAGTTGGGGTCAGGCTGCTGTTCTAAAAGATTTGCTGCCTGTGGTTAAAAAAATAGCAGTAATGTTTGCTTTTGGAGTTCTGGCAATGAGAGCCAAGTTATACTCTCTTTTAGTTATTAAGTCTTAACCAATAAATGATGACAGATACTGAAAAGAGAGGAATGGAAACCACACACAACAATCTTGATAATGAACCCTTCTCTCTCTTGCTCTCGGATCAGCTCTTTTGGAAACTGTGTTATGGAGTTTCTGTCTACCCATTCAAACCCAGTGTTTTTAACAAAACCATTTCCTCACACAAGGCACGGCAGCTCATACCAGGAGCCATTCAGCTGGTAACTTGAGGCTATGATTGAGAGAGCCCTGGTCACAGCTCCTGGGCCAAGTACAGCTCTTGTCCTTCCTGCCTTCCAGCTGCATCTGCTCAGATCGTAACCTGCAGCTGCTCCCTTGAGGTGGTGTCAGGCACAGCTTGTATCCCTTTCTCACTAAGTGTGACTGTCTCAGCAGCCTGACTTGCCTCAGCATCTGTGGGTTTAGGTGTTGTGACAATGGCAGTCAGGAAATCAAACTGACTTTCCAAACCAGAGATTTAAAAAAACAAAAACATGAGATAGAAGAGCAGCATGTTACAAATCTCTCTGCTAGATGTTCCTCCATAGCTCCTCAGCAGCTGTCTCAACCATCGTCTCATAGAACCACAGAATCATTAATTTTGGAAAAGACCTCTGAGATCACTGAAACCAACTGTTAACCCAGCCCCACTGTGTTCACCACTAAACCATGTCACCAAGTGACACATTCATATGCCTTCTGAACACTTCCAAGGATGGTGATTCCACCACTTCCATGGGAAGCCTCTCCTAATGCCTGCCTACACTTTCAGTGAAGAAATTTTTCCAAAGATCCTATATGAACCTCGCCTGGTTCAGCTTGAGGCTGTTTCTTCTTGTTCTACCACTTCTTACCTTGGAGACCAAAGTCTACCTGGCTACAGCCTCGTTCCAGGCAGTTGTACAGAGTGATGAGGCCTCCCCTGAGCCTCCTTTTCTCCAGACTAAACACCCCCAGCTCCCTCAGCCAATCCTCATCAGGCTTCTACTCATAAAAGAGGTTTTCTAAGTATCCAGTGATCTTTCAAAATCTAGGTTTTCAAGTTAGCAATACATGTACTTTTTTTTACTAGAGTCAAAAAGCCCTGATCTCCAGCTTTGCTTACTCCCCTCTCAAGCCTAACACACTGTTTGTGTCTTTGGAGATACTGCATTCACTTATAGCCTCTAGGATACACCAAATCCAGTTCATGGATAAATCACATAAATTATTACCATCCATAATGTTGATTATTACAAATCAACTTTATATTAGCTGAAAGACCGCTTTGGATAATACATATATGAGACCCTAAGAAGATGCTAAGAGTAATGAAGACATTAAAGACCGTGTGTCACTATAGAGAGTAAAAGAATAACAAACAGGAAAAATCATGTGGGTTTAGAGAAAGAAAAAGCGAAGAGCAAGAACCAATGTAAGCAGGAGAGTTACTTACAGAGGGAAATTGAAGTTTAACTCCATCACTTGCAATAACACTGAAAATGTATTGGCTTTGCAAATATAGACACAGAAATTTTTCTATTTCTACTTCAGACTGATAAAATATTAGATTGCTTCATTTTTTTCTCAATAAATCAGAAGGTTATGATTTACTACCAACAAACTTAAGCTGGTTTTGCCTGCCTTATGAAAGAGATCACCTGTCTTAATGAACTAAAAGCAATGTATATAAAGTCTAGAAAATGCGAGCGGCAACAGCAGCAGCGTGTCCTTGCATGGTGTTAAATGAATGAAGACATCATCTGCTTGAGCAGACAGACTGCAAATAAGCCCATTTAATAGCTTTATGTAGAAGTCCTGGCTACCTGTGCACCCTGTTGCTCTGGCAGACTCTGGGGGTTTTAGCATGGGGCCCCATTAGATGACCCCTGGCTATTTAGAGGTTCTGCCTAACAGAAAGGGAACATGAGAAGAATTTTTTGAAATTCTGCCTATACCAACTGCCTTTCTCATTTCCCTGTGTAATCTGCACAATATTAAAGCTTTATAAATGCTTCTCTCTCCTTTACTGCATCAGAAATCCAAGCAACAGAGAGAACCAAGAGACCTGGCTGCAGAAAAAGGGTTGAGAAGGAAAGGAAGCCAAGGGAAAATACACAAGCCTTTCTCTAGATCATTCAGTTTGGCAACATCAGCACCAGAGGTAAAGCATACTCAGAAAGTAATTCCTTTTGTGAGTTGACTGCTTCTCTTTACATTTTCCCCCTGTGACATTGCTAGTCTCGGTCAGAAGGCTTTAGTGAAATGTTTCTGTTTTGACAAAGGCATTTATATTTTGCTCACTGGTACAGTACCTTCTGGCCTGCCTGCTCCTGGTAAGCCCACAAGTTTCCTTTGTGCATGACAAAGGTAGGAAGGAGCCTGCTCAGGGAACAAGGTTTCCTGCTGACCTGCTGGTGCCACCAGCAACACAAACCCTTTTCCTGGTGAGCTGGCTTCCAGAGATCTGCTCTCTGCCAAGCCATTTGCTGTGGCCACATGCTGCCACTGGAGTTTAATTACACCCTTCATCACACAAAAGCAGTTAATTCATGCTATAAATCATATCCCGACATGCAAAACGTCTAGTGTCTCATTTTGTTTGTGTGAAATTGTTTAATGCAAGTGACTTTGAGGTCAGGAACTCTTTTATGTTGTTGATATTTAGAGAAAGATTAATAGATAATTTGTTACTGGTTTAATAAATGCACTCCACAAACTACAATCAACTGTCTCCTGTTCATTTCACTGCTCCTAATTGGCTCCCGGTACAGGTTCCACTTCCACTCTGAAGTGCTAAGTTTATGTTTATTGAAACATAATTACCTTAATGTAATTGTTTTGGATTATTACATCTCCATTAAGGAGGACATAGTTGAAATAAATAAAAACATTCCTTGATCAGAGCTGATTTTCTAACCAGTTATGGAAATGACCACAGGACAAAAAACAACAACAAACTTCATACTTCAAATGATGTTGCTTTCCTCATATTTAATTAATCACAGTCTTTGTACTCCCATTGAGACTGTACTTAAAAATGATTCTTTCACCTATAGTTTCTGCATCACTCCACAGACTTCAAAATATACAAACTTTGCAATTTTAGGGGCGTGAGTTCAGGCTCTTCCCATTGCTCAAAAGGCTTTAAAAGCAAAGACTGAATTAAGTGAATGTCTCTTTTTTTTGTGTCACCAAACTCCAGACTCAAACCAATATCAGAAACCTCAAGTTCATGAAGAGTATTTAGCAAGTAAAGTTTAAGTATTTCAGCACATTGGGGGTTTCCAAAAGCCAAAACTGGTTCCAAATATGCATTTTGCAGTTTTCTTCTATCTTTAATAATGTACACACAGAGGCCAAGTCTTTAATGGATGGCAGGAAGAGGGAAGAAAAGATAATCAACTAGACTAGAGTTTGAACTGTTTAAAAATTGGCTTGCAGTGGTAAATTTTGAACTCATTTCTAATTTCCAGGAAACTTGTCTGACCAAATTCAGATGCTTTACATAAATTCCATCTTCCAATTAAGCTATGTTTGAAGGCCTGGTTGAATTTTCACTTGTACAAAACCTGAGGAGTAAGGCTCACAAGCCAGCCTGTCTTACTCCTGTAATGAATCCAGGTCACTGAGACTTCAGTGCTCTGGGTTTCTCTGGGTAGAGACATCCATCCAAAGAGAGGCAGGGATCTTCCTGTAAAATTTTTTTCTACGGTCATTTTACTACAACATTTGCTCTTCTCTGCCCCCAAAGCTACAGAAGCAAATTGATTCCTTGTGTCCCATAGCCTATTCGGAATAAGCTCTCCTAGAACCACAACAGTGTTTATGGCATTTTAGATATTGGGTAGTTTGTTCACATAGTAGAGACAATAAGTATTGCACCAGAAAATAAGACTTGCCAGCATCACACATTCAGGGTATCTGGGAGCAGTGTCGTATGACTTTCCCTGTTCAACAAGGACATCAAGCAAAGGTCCCAATTCCAGCTTAGCTTTCTTTTTCCAGGTCCTCTGCTCACACTGAAGATGGCACTAGGTAGCAATGCTGTGAAGCTGGGGTGTGTGAAGCAATGTAAATTGTTGTGATTTCAAGGCTGACAGTGCTCCTGATTTAACCACAAATCTCCCAGTATTCAAAGTCTTAATTAGAACTCCAGCTCCTGGATTTACTTCTTCTTGCAGACCTCATGGATACTGAGAAGAGGTTTGAACATTGATCTGAGAGCCACCTAAAAAAAAGTATAAAAGTGTAATAATTTTTAAAAGCAAGTAAAAAGAAACCCGTGTTTATTTTTATTAAATCTCATGATCATTAAGTGAGTTCCATGATTTTTCAAGACCTGACTCATGTGTTTTGAGCATAAGGGTGTAGCCAAAGAACTGCTATGAATTAGGTCTCCCAGGCTGTGCAGTCCATGGGCGGTGTAACAAACTCAGGTGCACAGTCCCTGTGTACAGCTGGGAAGCCGAGGGCTGACTCAGTGTTACCTAAGACTGAGCCGTGACAGTTTTCCAGAGACCAGAAAAGGAAGGGCAGCAGAGGAGGGGACAGTGCTTAAACCAAGTTGGAAGGGCAGTGTCTTTGGGCAGGGCAGGGTGCTCCCTGTATGGACTGCTCCCAGCATGGGAGAGAGAGGTGGACTCAATGGCCTGGGGGGTCTGTCGCAGCTCTCGAGCCTGAGGCCTGGTATACCTGCCACACAGTTTAGTGCTCTATTTTCAGGAAGCTCTTCAAAGCTTTTAAGGAAGATTTAGTGCACTGCCAGAATGGAATTTCTAATGTCATTACCTGTCCAGTCATTCACACCCTTTTATTTTCCTTTTCTCCCTGAAGGGAGGTGAGGGAGGCTGACAGGCACAGGCAGCAGTGGGTGGCAGGCTGGAAGGAGCCCCACTGCCAGTGGGGCAGTGGAGTCACCCTCACAGGGAGGAGGGAGCTGTGAGCGCCAAAAAGGGGTTGATGTGTTCAGGAAAGACCTGTTGGCTTCCTGCTGGCCACAGTGCAAGGGCTGTGGTAAGGCCGTGGAGGAAGGCAGGAGGTGACGTGGAGTGAAAGCAGCCCTGGAATCCGGAGAGACGGGGAGCTGCCTGTAAACACGGTTGGCTTTGGCAATGTGGCCATCGAGCACTCAGCAAAAGACTTTTCTTCCCAGATAAACCCCGCCCAGTGCTATACTCCTATCTACCCAATCTACCTAGATGGGAGTAAAAATGCCAGGTACTAAACAGGCTGTAAAGCCCTGGGCTCAGCTGGACCTTTCTGTACACTTTCTGTATGGTCACCAGTGATATCTGGAGCAACAGCAAACTTGTACATGTGATTTGTGATGTACATGGAAAGTTGCCCTTCCCAGGTCTCAAATACTGTAACTGCAGGACCCTCAATACTTGCTGGGAAGGTGCTTAGCTCTCATTGACTACCTGGCCAAACCAATCAAAATGAATGTTTTGGAGAAAGCAGAAGCTTTGGTCATTTTGGCTTCAGAGCCCATGGCATCTGAGTGGCCTACTGCAAGTGGGATGGTGAGGACTGCTCTGAAGAGTTCCAGCTGCTGAACAGCAAAACTGATAAAATTTGGTGTAAATTCCACTTAGGATAAAAAGGACAAAAATTGTGATCTCAGACAAATTCCTTGTTTAGCTGCAAGGCCGGGTGACTCTTGGAGGGGAATACATGGAAACACTGGCTGAAGTGAGGCTTGGAACAGGGCTTCCTTCTTTTTTGTAAAAACGGGATGAGCAACAAAACCTGAGGAGCTGAAACAGCAGATTTTTTTTTTTTTTTNNNCGAGTGTAGAAAAAAATATTTTTTTTTTTTTTTTTTTTTTTTTTAATGTGAATGTAAGTAAAACATAGCATGATGAAATGCAGGCAAACTTCTAGAGGATTTAGATGAAAAATAAAAGTTTCTGACTTCTGGGGATATGACAACTGATTATCAGGCTTCCGTGCAGCAATAAGTTCCTTCTAAATGAGGGCAAAACAGTTACAGGTAGTTATCATTTTCCACCAACTATTGGTAGAATAAAAATCAGAAAGAAACCCTAAATCAAAGGATAAAACTGTTCAAAGGAACAGGAACAGTCTGTATCCTTACATGTGCTGCCCAAAACTCCATAGTGAGACAAGAAACACAATTTAGGCAATCCAAAGAACCTATGCATTTGCTCACTTGCAGAAAACAGAAGAAGAAAAATATGGGATATGCCAGCTAATCGTCATGACATTTTGTTCCAACTTGAGGACCTTTAATTCAATAAAAATAAAATTTCAGAAGAGGGGCAACTGAGGGTGAAACCTGCTGAGAGGTTTACGTTGCTGTTTGGTGATGTTACAGGCAACCATTTCAACAACAGCAGTGGGGTACTTGACACTGGTTATATTTATTTGCTCAGAGAGAGGGATCTTCAAGAGTTTTGGTTTCTCAGCTGCTGAGTGAGTGATTTCCCACTGTCTGGGACTGAGTACTCAGCAAATGCTCTTCTACACAACCACAACTGCCCCCACCAGCTCCTGAAGGACCAATGGTCAGTGGATGTGGTGCAGGGAAACAGGAGATGAGAGGAAGCGCTGAAGAGTAGGCTGAGGCTTTGCAGCCCTGTTGGTTGGGCAGTGGCCATCCCCTCTGATATGGCATGCCATCGTAATAAGGGAAATCTATCCAGATTAGACTACACTGACAGTTAAAGAAATGGCTCATCCCCTCTACACACCTCATAGATAGCCTTCCAAATTATTTTTCTATCTGTCCTCAATGCAGCAATGACTCTTTTTTCCAAAGAAGCTGTAAAATCGTACACTTCATAAAGACCCATATCACTCTTGAATGGGGATGGTAAAATCTTCGCCAAGGTATATACAAATAGCACCTTTTCTGACATCCATTATGCACGCTGACCAGACAGGGTAACCCCTCCAGAGGCAGGCCAAGAATAACATAAGGAGGTTATTAAATATTATTCATTACCTTTAGTGGAACAAAATAGAAGCCTAATTCGCAGTCTTGGATCCAAGAAAACATTTGATAGGATCCCAAGGGATTTTTTTGTTCTTTCCTTTAGAAGTTTTTAATTTTGGCTTGGAGTTTATATCATGGATAAAAATGTTTTTCCTGAAAACTATGCCTTGGTGATAACAGCTTGAAATCTCTCCCACCTTGCTTCTTGATTTAAGAGGAATGAGGCAAGAATGCCTCCTCTCCTCCCACTATGTGTGCCGTCTTAGCCATGCTCACTAGGTCATAGGCGAATAACTGGGAGGCAGCCATGCCAAAAGTTGTTGTGTCATGTTGTCTTGGAAAACAAACTCAGTCCTCCCTGAAGCATTACCCATGTCACAGCTAGGGCTCATATCCAATCTACCATAAATCAGAGCCCATTCCTTTTGTCCCAACCAGTGAATTCCTAGGTGAAATGAGTTTGAAATATTTTAGTGTAAAGATTTTAGTAGAACTACATCATACTTTTCAAGAAAACGTACTTACTCTGTTAAAAAATCACTGAATGCAGACATCTGGCAAAAACTTTGTAACAACATATAGCCTTATATCCTCCTCAAACCCGAAGCATGTTTTTTAACCCCTGCTCCTTCACTCATTCAAAATCACAGATAAAAACATGAAATGTGAAACAAAGCAGAAAATTTCTGTGGAAAGTCAACCATAAAAATGAAGTATATTAAAAAAAAGAAGAAGAAATAGAAGGCCATTTCAGGTGGTAAAGCCCTGCCATCCAAGTGGTTTTTTGCACGTTCCAGTATTACCAGTATTTTCCTCTTCTGAAAGAAAATGCCCCTGCTCACTTGTGAAACTTGAAAAAAACAGCTGGGGGAGTTATGAAGACTGTGATCCGGCAAATGACAATTAAGAGCAGCAGCTCACATGAGTGAAGCTCTTTAGAGCTAGGACGTGTTGAACAGCCATGACTGCACCTTACACCTGGAAGTCACAGCTCCAGCTGCATGCTAAATTGATTCTTGGCTTATACATTCCTTTTAAACAACAACAAAACAAAAAATATTAAGGTAGAAGCCAATCACATCCTGGGCTGCACCAAAAGTAACATGGTTGGAAGGACAAGGGAGGGGATTCTGCCCCTCTGCTCTGCACTGGTGAGACCTCACCTGGAGTGCTGCGTCCAGCTCTGGGATCCACAGCACAGGAAGGACACTGACCTGTTGGACCGAGTCCAGAGGAGGCCACCAAGATGATTATAGGGATGGAGCACCTTTCCTATGAAGAAAGGCTGAGAGAATTGGGATTGTTGAGCCCAGAGAAGAGAAGTGTTTGAGATGTGGCTGAATTGTGGCCTTCCAGTACCTGAAGGGAACCAACAAGAAAGATGGAGAGAGGCTTTTTACAGGGGCATGTAGTGACAGGACAAGGGGGAATGGCTTCAAACTGAAAGAGAGTAGGTTTAGATTAGACGTTAGGAAGAAATTTTTGACAGCGAGTGTGGTGAGGCACTGGAAGAGGTTGCCTAGTGAAGTTGTTTCCGTCCCTGGCAGTGTTCAAGGCCAGGCTGGATGGGGCTCTGAGCAACCTGGTCTAGTGGAAGATGTCCCTGCCGTGGGTAGGGGAGATGGAACTAGGTGATCTATAAGGTACCTTCCAATCCAAACCATTCTATGATTCTATGGTAAGTGCTAATGGAGCCAATCAACTGCCACCAAAAGAAAACAGAGGGTTTTCTCAGCCAGCATTGTTCACCTCAGGAATACTTTTGTTGCCTGATGTCTTGAGGACGTTTGTGGCATTACTTTTGAAGCAAACCAGCAGGATTATGGGAAAGGCTTGAAGGCAGAAAAGACAGAACTGTCCTGGAGACTGTGCTCTAACTGTAAGGACAGCTGACCATATGTTTCCATTACTGGAAACAGGTACTAAACTGGCACTTGAAGACACTAGAGTCATCTCATGCTGCCTCTTAATCAATTTGTATCATTCATGCCAATTCCAAATGTGGGTGAGGTAAAAGATCCAGCTCATAAGTTAAGGCCCGAGTGGTCATGACTGAGGTGACATTTCATTACCTATTAACTTGATTTTGATGAAAAATTATTTATGCATGAAATTATTGATGTAATTGATTCTTAGGTTCACTAGTTAACATACGTTGACAGATTCCAACAGTGATAGAATAAATGTATACATAGAGAGGTTTCAGAAAATTAAGAGATAGCAGCACTATCTTCTTAGCTCTTGGCTTGGTAGTAAATATGGCTGGATGTAACATTTCCAGATAGTGCAACATGGTTTAGTGTCCTAAGCATGTTAAACAAGGAATATTTGAAACTGGTGCAGAATCTAGATAATTTATTTTAACTGACTAAATATTAGGCGCCACGTTTTATTCATCTTTTTACTCTGTGTTCTTACTGAATTACAGAGCCATTCTCAAAGAGGACAAGTTGCACAATATTATTCATTTCAGCATTGCAAATTGGGTGTCTGAACTGTGGAGCTTTGAATGACCACCTCAGTGTCTGAGCTGTGGAGAACCCTGTCCTCTGCAGTCTGCGAGCCTCTGTGGTCTCAAGGCCATCCCTGGAGTTAGTGCTGGGACCAGCTGACTTTCATCTGCTTAATCTTGAGTTGAGCAGCACAAGATCGATGGCAGTGGGGAGCTCCCCATGATGGGACGGACAAAGTGTGCACAGCTGACACCCCACCTCATACAGCGACTGGGATATCTACTGCTCCAAAGACAGCTTGTCCATGCACTTTCTCTTTTCTCTGCACCGTAGTTATCTGTGATTATACATTACCTACCTAGCCTGTTTCCATTTACCTTCTGAGTCCCAATCTATGACTTTGGTATCATGATTAGAAAAGATGTATCAGGGTTTTGTTAAGCCTGATTGTGAATGGGATTAACTGTTAAGTAGAAACCTTAACTGACAAGATTTCAGATATAAAAGCAAGCAAATGTCTGTTCTATTGAAAGCAATAGTTAACTACTCAGAGTTTTTTGAACTACCAAAAGTAACATAACTACAAAGGGGTTATCCTGCCAGATTCTAAGAGACAAATTACCTTGATTTGTAACAGCTAAATCCAGCAAACCTGAGGAGTTCTCTATAATTCCACTGATGGAACCACTTTAAGAAAAAAACCCTCGTACAAAATTATGTTTCTACTGCACTGAGATTTGCAGAAGCCACCCTTGAGCACACTACAGACACCTCAACCCTACAGAAGTGTATCAGCAGAAGCAGCAGTCCAGATGACCCACATCTTAGCAAGACATTAATAAGAAGCAGATAATAAATCTGTACATGTGTTGGGGGATGGATGTATTATTGGTTTGAACAAAGTGTCAAAGACCAGATTTTTACCTCACCAGTCAGATGAAGGGAAGGGGCAATTTCCCGGGGCAATTTCCCTTTGGAGACCTCTAAAGTGATCTGTTTAGTTACTCGGTGTAGACAGCAGGCAGACCAATTCCAAGGAGTGGTAGAGAGGATCATGGAAAAAGGCAAATTTGAGAAAAGGAGAACAGTAAGCATTTTTATTAAAGAACAGAATGTAAAAATGTTGGGGAGTGAGTGGGTTGGAGGATAGCCCGGGCATCATAGTAACTCAGCTAGATGTCTCATTCCAGTGTGTGCGTTAGCAGAAGATATTTAGGAGCTGAAGTCTCCTCCAGCCAATTAGCCTGCAAGTTATGGTATATTTAGGCACTCCACAATGATGAGGAGTCCTGGGCAGGCATTCTCAGAGAGTTACTGCTTTCTCTGCAGCCCTTACATCACCATCCAAACTCCGCAGTCATCATCTAGAAATTTATACCTCACAGCTAACTACTGTTTCTGTGGAGCAAACACTACACTATTTCTTACCAAGAAGACAGCTTGTGATGATATGCAGCTTTTAAGTGTCTTGTGAGATCCTGAGTATATGATAATGCACTGCTGGCAGCTTGTCAAAGAGAGAACTGCAAAAGCAGTCATGTTGCTTTGAGGAAGAGACAACGATTAAAGTTTGGTTTCTGTGGCTTCATGAAGAACTGACAGTGAGAACAAAAATTATGAGGCCAAGCACATAGTTGATATAAAATTACCAACACTTCATTTACTTATCCTCAAAACAACCACTAGAGATCTCTTACTTACTGAAATAGTTAAAAATAAAACCTCTAAGAACATTTAAAGCTGGCTACAGGCATTTCACGGAAGTCGGTGTTTCCCAGCTCCCCAAAAGCCATTAGGGCTTCCCTCCTACACCTTGACATGCTTCACTTAGAAACAGCTGAAGGCACTAAGCTTTTAAACAAGAATCTATTTACGTGAAGCTTTTTTGGTCTGCAATTTTCCGCTGGCAGTAGCAATGATGGGAGTCAGAGTAGGCAGGGCCCCAGGCAGTTTAAGCATCTGTCTCTGCTGAGAGCACATCTGCACAAGACGGTGCTGGAAAGGCCAGCGGCTCACAAAGCACCATCTTCCTCCCCATCCTTCTCATGACTGCTGCTTCAGCAGGCAGAGGGCCAGGCCTCTGGGGGGAAATGAGCCTCAGGACTAGAGGCATCAGTCCTGTGGGGCAGGTGAATCTTCTGGATATATTGGTTCTGCCTACAAAACTAGCACACTTTGTGGGGTTTCTATTCTTTGAATGTTTTTTCCAGTGCTGGTGTAGTCATTCTCTTGTACGATGTGAGATACCGTGCCCTATGCACCCTTCTGCAAGGGCTGACAGCCAGGTGTGAAGGCAGGCAATGGTACACATTTTGTTCTCAATACCTTTGAATCAGACTGAGCAATTACGAACGCGAGTGTACTCTCTGTGACTAATAGTCTTAATTATATAATATGTTTTGTGATACTGACTGGGCAATATCTCTAAGTACACAGAAGACCAAAGATGGCTTTAAACATAGACGATTTTCAATCAGTTTGTCTGCTTTACTATATTAAATAACATTGCTGACCTTGCCAGTTTAGCTTGGCCACAGAAGTGAACTGATTTGAGGATTGCTGCAAATATTTAATGGGTTACCCCAGCCTTAGCTTATGCCCAAACCTTTTCCTAAATCTCTAAGGCAAGCGAGGGTGAGCTCCTGCTGGTCAAACAGGGTGAAAAGGCATAGGCACTCTAGTTTTCTGGATAGCTGTATCACATTGTCACCCCTGATGACTACAGAGCACCTCTCCAGCAGATGTGGCAGCTTGCCTCCTTCCATGTGCTCAGACTATGCAGAAGGTAGATGCAAAACAGCTGAGAAACTGCTGAATCCAGATGCTTTGCTTGGCCCAACCATCTCCTGTTCGTGAACTTGCTCTGAAACTCCCCAAACCACCTGACATGATCGATCTGTTTCTGGCTGAGGAGACTGGGACAAACCAGATAGAAAAGGAGGAATGTGGGAAAAAGACACAGAAGAAGAAGAAGGATGGAGGTCATGAACAGAATAAAAATGTGGGAGGGGAGAAGAAAGCAGAGGGAAAGAGGAAGAAAAAGTATTAATACTGTACAATATTCAAGAACAAGGAAAATTATGTGGAGGGAAAACAGACATTGGAAAAGACCCAAGAAAGGAGAAGAGGAGGTGAGGACTTGGCAGGGGAGATAAGCAACATCAACAAAAGCAGTAGATTTCTTATTTTATTTTCCAAAAAACTGCTGCCAAAATAAGATAATACTCAGCTATAATCAGCATTATTAATACATGTATGTGGACACTGTGAAGGTGAAGAGGAGATTGTCAAAGAACGTAGCTCTGGCGAGATGCCAGGCACCAGGGAAACTCACAAGAGAACCATGCAACAGTTTTCCTGAAGGGAATGGAAATTGTCTAGGGTGACCTGAGTAGAAAGTTTGGAGCATAGGCCTGTTGCCTCTGCTCACCTCTGGAGGAGGAAGGGCTGAGCAGGTGATCGGAACGGCCTGCTGCCTTTTCCAGTCTCATGTCAGGTTTGGGTGAGGATGCCACACTCAGGTGGAACAGACCATTTTCACAGCATATTTTGGGTCAGAGAAACCCAATTTCTTTTGTAGGCTGCGTTCCAATATTGGTGGCAGTTCAACAGTGCTTTTGCAGCTGAATCATCATTCGCAGTTAGTATGATCTACTCGATTCAGCTTTGCAGCAGCAGGATATTGTTGTTATTCCTGGCTGGTGTACTGGGCAGCCTTAAGCATGTGAAATTCCCTGTCTGTTCCTTAGTTTCCCCATCCATAAATCGGGTAGTGGTGCTCACAGATTCGCTAAGGTACTTTGAGATCCACAAGAGAAAAGCACTAAGTAAGAGCTGGGTGTGACTAAAATTACCCTTTCCCACCATGCACAGAGAATTAATTTTCTTCTTCATTTTCGAGCCTTTCATATGGTCTACATTGCTTTTCTGTTCTGCTTAGTAGCTTGATCACATCAATGAATTTATCTTCTTGCTTGGTTTTCTTCTTCGTAAAACTGTAGCTATTTCATAGCTGAGTTCTAAAGTAAAAGAGTGAGGAATATGAAGTAGAAGAGTAATAGTAATGTCATGAAAGACCCCAGAAAAATAAAAAAACGCTTTCCTCTTAATCCAGGTATAATCTGCTAAATCCCTTTGCCCTGCTTTGGAAATAGGTACTGAGTTTCAGTGTTCATTAGGGAGTATGGAGAGGTCAGAGGCCCTCCACAATACACATTCCACATCCCACATCCAGCTATCTTTAAGAATAGTGGAAAACATCATGAGTTGTGTATAACTTGTTTAAATCTTAAATTTAGTTCTATATAATTATATATTAATTATATATTTTCCTACAGATTCTATTGCCCTGGCATTTTGAAGGTATTAGCTTTGCCAGGAAGCCTATTTTTAAAAACTGTTTTAAAATATCCTCCCCACTACACACAAGCACCTATGAAAACCTCCTTTTGTTGTACCCTGAGGCTTCTACACACTATCAAAGATCTAAAATATCCCACCTACTTGCCCCTTATATTTGTAAGCATTAGTGAAATTGTTAGTCCCCTCAATTTATCCAGTACAAGCAATAGACCACCTTCCAGTTATATTCACCTATAAAAATAGGAATGTAGCTCAGCCCTATAGCTGCTACATTCAGTAGGATTTTCCCTAGTGGTGGCTAGCCATTCCTAGGAGCCTATTAGGCTCCTCTTACAGTGTAGGGGAGGAAATGACAGATGTCTATCAATCAAATGAAGATCAGTCCTGAAAGGGGGAGATGGAACTAAACAAGTCAAACAATAAAATTTGATAATATGTTTGTAATTAAAAAGTTATGAGTGGCTTCCAGATATCAAAGAAGGGGAAAAAAAAGTAATTATTTATATTTGGCATGATTTTCAAAGTTGTCATTGGACTCACAGGTTCTCATTGAAGTCACTGTAAACTGTGGGTACATAGCACCTTTGAAAACCTTGCCAAAATTGCCTTTAGACTGTAAGCTCCTTAGGGCAGAGACCTGTTACTCATTTGGCAAATTGTATTGCAAAGTTCCTTTGCCCAAACAGGGCTGCTTGCGTAATAATAATAATAATAATAATAGATAACAGATTTGTGCTGGAATTCAGAAATATCTGATGTGGTTCTGTAGCCTTCTTATTAACACAGTATTTCAAAGCATTAAATAAAAGCTCATTTTATAGGCAAATCACCAAGGAAGTACGACCAAAGGAAGCTGGCTGAAAACAATTTAGAATCAGAGAGGTGTTTGCTTGGTCAAACATGGAATTTCCCTTCCACCACACCTTTCAGTTTCACATTATTTGACTCATAGGTTGTCATTTGGGAGCCCTGTTGAACAGGTAGGCCATGAAATATGCATCTGCCTGTGGTTGGTTTAGAGCATAGAATAGATTCATGTAAGTACATACATCAGTGCACACCCTCAGCCCTGGGGGTGTTGCTACACTCCTCAAATTCATGTGCAATCCCTCTGCCTGTGCCAGAGACAGCTACGAATGAGGGTTGACTCACTTTGCTTGGGAAGTGCCAGAGCATTAGGTTTCAAATTCTAAGGGTATCAGCAGAGCAGCTATTATTCTCTGCTCTTACTTCAGAAATCTTGCTCATTTCAGCAACTCAGCCTAACCCAGCTGTAACTCAGTACAGTATTTTGCAGTTTAATTTACAAAGTAAACTAATTACACACCTTCTCAATAGACTTATGAAAAGCCAGCAGTGACAGACACATCACTCTCACCCAGGAATTTCAGGGAAGCTGCAAGTAGCCCACACCTTCTCAAAACTGTCGGCTGATTCCCTTAAGCCCGGCTTTCCTCCAGCTGTTCTTCAACTGCAGAGTGTGGGTAATGGTACCCACTTTTCCGAAGGGCTTGGAGGTGGATGGGGAAGACCTCTGCCCAAGGAAGGTGTGTGGCACCATCAGAGGAACATCTGCTGCACCGCTGGATTGGCACCACCGTGGCTCCAGGTGCTGGCTATGTCAGCAGCCAGCATTGCAAAACCCCTTTCATAGTAATATTTATCCAGAAGATAATTATGAGGAAAAGGAAAGAAAACTGACCAGTCCTAATAAATACCAGCCCTTTCAGGAATGAATTTGAAAGCTATTTTTCTAGGTATCAGATGATAGGAATCATAAAGTTAAGCATGAGCTTACTTTAATGAACCCGGTCAAAAGCGCTGTCTGGAGTGTTTATTTATTAATTCATTTTTACTTGAGTAGACAAAGTAAATCTAACTTTGGTTTTCATAAAATCTTTCTTGCTACATTTTATTTAGTTTAAGTTGGCATCTATTTGATTTAACATGGAAAGCTCAGCCAAATCCAATTAGTGTCATTGAAACTCATGGAGTTCACTTTTTCTCTTTTTTACCCTCACTTTAACAACCCAGAAAAAGAATTCCAGAGACCAAAATTTGAAAGTGTTCCAATTTCTCACCTGCACAAGGGATGAGAGGGAGGGGAATAAATAATAATAATGTCAGAAGTACAAGGCCACGTTGCACAGGGCTTTAAGCAATCTGTTCTAGCGGAAGATGTCCCTACCCATGGCAGAGGGGTTGAAGCTAGATGGACTTAAGGTCCCTTCCAATTCAAATCAGTCCATGATTCTATGAGAAGTAAAAAAAAACCAAACCCGTCTGTGTAGCCCATGTTTGCCTGGCTGGCTGGTTGGTTTTCCCCTCTCGCTACAATACTGCATTTATTTCTGTTAAAACTCCTGAGCAGCCCATCTCAAATCCCACTGGACTCAGATGCACGAGGCAAGCCATGGCGCTGCTGCTTTTACCCACAGACCTCAGTGTGCTGCTCACAAGCAGGGAACCTGGGGCAGCACCTGTTTCTTCTGGCTCCTCCCATCCCTCCCTCTGCCACTGGAAAGCTCCACATGGAGCCTGGGCTGGCGAAGGACAACAGAGCGTGGTCTGGCAGCCACAGGGAAGTGTGCAGTCCCCGTCTCAGCTCCTCCACCCTGGCAGGTCCACAGGCCTCCCCGGGTCTCCGGCTGCCCCCACAGGCACAACTTCTGCCTTGGGGAATAAGGCAGTTTCTCCGTCAGCTCCCGGCTGAGGTGGCTCACTC
This sequence comes from Pachycephala philippinensis, assembly GCA_013397055.1. Taxonomy (NCBI): domain Eukaryota; kingdom Metazoa; phylum Chordata; class Aves; order Passeriformes; genus Pachycephala; species Pachycephala philippinensis. The sequence continues at coordinate 444,874 of VWZT01000748.1, forward strand.
CGCTTCCCAAAAGGGTGTAGCGGGTGGCAGAGAAAAAGTTAATTTTGCTCACAAAAGCTTCAGTGGCTTATTACAGAAATGGAGCCTTCAAAAATATTGCTAAAATATGAATGTTTTGCAGGGGTTGCCACAGAAACTTGTAGAGCATATAATCCAAAATAGGATGTCTAGACAAACTCCTACTGTCTGACCTTTTATGTATTTCCTAATCCAGCCAATCTTGCCAAGCAAATTGGTGACTAAGCAGCAATTCCCTTTACATGGTGTCGTAAAGGCCTGACAAGGCCCAGGTCACGGTTATAAATTTCAGTCTGGCTACTTCAGCAACTCTCGGCTTCCTTTACCAGCACGGCTCCCGTGTGGTTTCTGGGCTATGATGTGTGCTCTGGATCATCGTGAAGTAATTTTGGGGCTGTAAAATCCAAAAGCCACAGCTCCGCTGCGAAACAGAGAGCACTTTCATCCGGCAGGACCCCAGAGTTTACATAAAATTGTAAAATAGGGAGGCTGCAGAGAGTCTCGGGTGAAAGAGGAATGAAAGACAGCGGCACTGGAGCCTGCAGCAGCTGCCTTCTTCTGGGGGCCCAGGGCTAGCTACACCCCTTTTCCCAGAACCCCAGGTGCTGACTGCCTGGAGCCAGCAGCACCAGCATGTCGTGGAGGTCCTCCTGCTCCAGGTTCCCATTTTCTTCTCCTTGAAGAAGACCTTTTGTTTTTCTTTGTTTTCCAGAAGTAGCCCTACACAAAAAGGCTTCCATCCTCCCATCACAGCAGAAAATAAACAAAGTGCCCTTCAGTGATGTGTAATTTATCAGCACGATCAGATTCCAAAAGAATCAAAAAAATGGCAATAAAAATATGGAAGGAGGGAAGGAGCATTGACTCAGTACTCAGTAGCCCTTAAGAAACTGTGTAGTACGTAGGTGTAACTCAGGATAGTCTGTGATTCAGTAGTAGTTTCTGTGATACAGAAGTATGCAGCTCTCTCTACATACACACATGCACATGTGTGCATACATGCATTTGTGTACATACAGATCACAGAACCATAGAATGTCTTGGGTTGGAAGGGACCTTAAAGGCCATCTTGTTCCAACTCCTCTGCCATGGGCAAGGACACCTTCCACTAGACCACATTGCTAAGAGCCCTGTCCAGCCTGGCCTTGAACACTTCCAGGGATGGAGCACCATTCTGGGCAACATGTTTCAGTGCCTCACCATCCTCTGAGAAAAGAACTTCTTCCAAGAATTTCACCTGAATCTCTCATCTTTTAGTTTAAAACCATTGCCCCCTTGTTCTGTCACTATCTGCTCTTGTAAAAATTCTGTCCCCCTCCTTTTTGGAGGCCCTCTTTAAGTACTGAAAGGTGCTGTAAGGTCGCCCCGGAACCTTCTCTTCTCCTGGCTGAACAACCTCAACTCTCTCAGCTTGTCCTCGTAGGAGAGGTGCTCCTTCCCTCTGATCAATTTTCATGTCCCTGCTCTGGACCTGCTCTAAGATGTCCATGTTGTTCTTGTGCTGAGGACCCCAGATGTGGTGATGCACAGGTTTGTAAAGGTGAATAGATTTTTACAACAAAAATAATCTGAAGCAGAAAATTTTGGTTTTTTAATATTTTGTTCCACATTGCCCATTCCTCTCTTACAATAGAGCAAGATTTAGGGCTGTGCTTAGCCTGAAGCTAGGAAGGCTGCCATAGGCAGTGGTCTGAAACTGAAAGTATTGGTGTTCCTGAGTTAAGTTGTCCCAGGTACATGTTCTGCTAAGCTTAAGGAAGTCTCGTGCACACCTCAGGGACAGGGCTGTGCAACACATATGTTACTACCGAGCAGAAAGCAAGTGTGAGAGAGAGAAAAGAGGGCTATTGTCAGAAGGAAATAGGAGGGAATTAGTAAGAAAAAAGAAGTGAAATTAATTGCAATTTAATCAGCACATTAATAGTATAGTGTGCTGTACAGTATTATGTAGTGCTAATTATGCACTGTGTATTAAACAGTGGTAAGAATTAACAACTTAATATCTGGCCTCTCCATATAGCTTGTTATAGAGAGGTGTTGGATGTTATATATATTTTCTGTGAACTTTAATTTTCCATGTGGTGTTTGATCAGGAAGGGGAGAGCCCCTCAGGTGGAGTGCCAGGAGAAATCTTCCTGAGGAGGATGTGTTTTGCAGTGTGTGTGGAGAAGATCCCAAGGGCAAATATTTCATCTTCTGAACCATTCACTTATGCACATTAATACATTGTTTCCACCACAGAGGTTTCATTCTTAAGAAATGTTAAAAAAACAAAAGTGAAGAAAAATATTTCTGTGATGCATGGACAATTCATACAAGTGCAAAAGAAATTAACAGCTTGTGATGAACTAGAGAATAACAGGAGGCACTTAAGTAAAAGCATTGCATTGAATCTAGGTCCTGCATTGGTGATAAATAGTTGTTCCTTCCATCTGGAGCTTCACAAGTTTCTTCTTCAAACAAATGGTTAGGCCACCACAGCATCTGAAATTTGGAAATTTTCCCAGATCCTGAAAAAATTGTCTCCTGAAGGGGAGCATCAGGCAACCCATGCTCCATATGTGGAGCAGGAAGCTCTTCTTTGGATATAAACGTACAAGTACTAAACAGCACTCATGCATTCTGGGCTGTGATTCACATTAAAAGTAGAGGGGACAATAATGGGCATGATGAGAGGATCACAGAGGTCTAGAAGAAAAGATAAACAAGCATTTGAAGAATTCCAGTAGTGCAAAATATAGACGATAGTGAAGAGCAGTCAGAAATTAGCAGCCCAAAGTAAAAGCAAATCTAGAAGTTTCTAAACCTAACCCTCACATTGACAATTATGAAGAAACTGTAGCTTTAACATCAACCATAAACTTAATCCTAACCTAAAAATTATAACCCAAAGCTTTACTCTAACCAACACAACCTTAACTCTAATGACCCTAACCCTAATAACCCTAAGAGTAAGCCATAACTCTGAATGTCCTAACCATAAACCCTAACCCTAATCCTATGTCAATGCAAATTTAGAAGTGTCTAAAGCAAACCTTACCACCTTACCCCAAACCAGGGTAAGACTCGATCAGATTTCTCACATTAGAAATCATTCCTTTCAGCTTTTCTCATAGCAATTCCCTGAGGCCATTTTTCTGGCCAGATTGTGTTATGGTTCCTCCTTTTTGCTTGAATGAAAACGATGAGTGGATGCTGTGGTCCTTTGCTTCAGGGCACTCTCCCTGGGGGGAACAGAGACTTGTGCACTTCAATCTACACAGACATGGGTTAGTGCCCCTGTTGGCATAGCTGGCAGTCCGTGTGATGGACTTGTGAGTTCATTTTAGCTGCTGGCTGCAAAGAGCTGCCTGCTTGGGGTGCAGTGATGCTGGCCTTCCTCAGGAGGTCCTGCCACATCCCTCCTTCCCACTCCCTGCTCTTCTTAGAACAAGGACCCACTCTTTTTTTTTTTCCTTTTC